>JAQNCA010000007.1:20252182-20263207 GCA_029783725.1 Acanthurus tractus
CTACTTTGCTTTTGGCACTTTTGCTTTTAAGTCCATTTTTATTGAGTCTGGACATTCCATCAGTCAGTGTGTCAAAAGTTTAAGATGGAGGGAAGTTGCAGGTATTCTCTCTCTCTCTCCCTCCCTCTCTGTCATTGTCTAAGAATGAGTCACCACCCAGGCTGCCACACTTGGGAGATGATATCCCACTCCGCCTGCCAGGATTGGATGGATGGAATGCATGTCTTCACCCCTCCTCTTACAACCCCTCCTCTCTCCCTCCATCCCCGCAGTACTTGACTGAACCCATATTCTTCACCTCCATATGACATCTTCCCCACTGTATTACTCCTCTCAACCTCATATCTATTTCAATCCACTTTCTGATACTTCACTGGTCTCCCTCTCCATATCTCCATGATCTTCAAGTCTCTTCCTTGGTATCTGATGCCAAGGCACATTGAGACATTTAGCTCAGTTCTTATCTATTGAAGTGGCAATGCAAAAATGATCTCCAAAAGTCCTGAGAGATTTTCCGAATCTATTTGCAATTCTCCCTCAGAATTCATCCATCTCTTTTCCCTTCATCTTTTTACTCATCTCTCGTTCTCTCTGTCCTCTCACCAACCCTGTCTCTCTCCCTCTCTGTCTGATTCACGGTGTCAGTGTCTGTCCTCTCTTCTCTGCAGCCTCGAGGCAAACATCACAAGCCTTCCACTCTACCTTTCTTCACTGTCATTTCATACCCCTCTCTTCCTCACTTGATTCCATTTCCTCTGTTATAGTGATGCAGAGACCAGTAACTGTTAAAAAAAATGCAATAGGCCTCTTACTGCACTACAGAAACTTTAGAGGATACAAATGAAGCAAACAAAATAATGTTTTTTGATATGATGAGCTGCAATATCAGATTAAGGAATGTCTGATTTGAATGATTTCTTTTCAAAATATTTAATGTAATAAAATGCTAAGATATGTTTATAATAAAAAAGGCAGTGAGGTTTCAACCAACAGCTCCTCCCTCTACTCACCCTCACCTTGCTCTTGTAGACCTCGGCAGGGCGGATATTAATTATTTTTCCTCTGTTTTTAAAACTATAAACCCTCTAATCATGGGTATCCAAACAGGTTCACCCCTTTGGACAACTCTGGCTTGGAAATTACTCTTGTATTCTACTTACTGTACAGCTTTTAACAGAATCTTGACCTGTAATACTTGAGATGAGACTGAAATACCAACAAGTCCTCATCCCAGGTTATCAAAAAATGCTTTGTTGTTAAGCAATTCTATATCTCATAGGGTTGAACATGGTATCGTTTAGTTCCTGTATGGAAGAGTCCCTCCGACAAAAAGCCTTTCTAACACATGGTAAACATTATATAACATTTGATTAAGTTAAGACACCAAAATCAATAGGCACAGAGGTTTTTTGAAGATTTGCGTCACTTCTCTCCCCAAAAAGGCAACTTTACACAGACGCCATATACAAGATCAAGGTTCAAATATTGATCAGTGTTTGTTGCAAAAAGTAGCATCATATTTCCCTCTCCCATGTTTTTGTCACCATTGAGTATTTGCATTGCCCTGTGAGGCTAAACTGCCATAAATTTAATCTCTGAGAAAGTAAATAGTTTCTCCACTTTCATAGGTGAACAGCCAAAAGGCTGCAGGAAAACATTAATCACACAAATGAGACTCAGAGGTTCAAAATTACTCATGTTGTCTCAAAGACTCAGCCACTCCGCTTTCATAAATCTCTCCCTCTCGCACACGCACACACACACACAGGAGGACCATGGTATTGGTTGTATTAATAGTATTTTTTATTTTTATTTCACATCAATAAATTAAAAAGGTTTGAAATTGCTGTCCCCAAATGAACTCGGATGACAATCATGGATGAAAAATACAAAGACACACACACACATACACAAGCAGGCCCCGGTTGTGTACCCTGACACACCCGATATATCCAATTAGTGTCAGTGTCTGCTTTGGTCTGCCTTCAGTACAACACAGACCTCTGCTGTTGTAGTGCTATTGGTCCCACTGAGCTCGACAAAATCCATAAATTTACTAACTCTACTGAATCCATTTTGAAATGTCTCCCTCTGTCTCTCTTCCTCTCAATCAATTCCTTTCATTTTTGTATAGTTCAGTAGCTTCAGACTTTATTTTTAGATATTCTAGATAAGTGCGTGGGGCCATAAAAAGGTAATAGCCCCACTACTTTTGAGCTGCTAGATAGAAATTGTACAAGATCAAAATAAATTCAACAAAACATTAACAAAAAGTTCTTGAAAGGTAGCTTCAAAGATCTTAACATAATACCCCATACTAAATGCATATGATAAGTAGCAAAGTAAGGCTTTAAAAAGGTGCATTGCATGTATAGATTAACTCATTTATACTCAAATACAGAGCATATCAGCCATGAAAGTCATGCCAGTGGGGGGGTCTACCGCCCCAGGGTTTACTATAGTGACCTTAGAGCTGATCTTTCCTTTATGCAGATGATGTAGTTCTTTATGAGACCCTGATCACCTGTGTGCACTGTAGCTCATTATGAAGCAGTTAAGACTTGAAAGTGCTGACTTACATCCTAACTCAAGGTACTTTGGAAAATGATAAATTGGCTTTTTTGGATTGTTAATCGGTTGCATCTTCAAGTGAGAGGGAAGATTTCAATTAAGCAGTCAATTTGTTTTCCATCTTCCAACAGTGGTCATGAGTTTGAGTTAACAAAAGAGCACCTCTGTTGTGGATACAAACAGCAAAAATGAGTTTCTATCTCAGGCTTCCCCTTAGGGACAGACATCCTGAACTGGACAGCTCCCTGCTGAGATATTTAAGGCATGTCAGAGTTAGAGAAATCCTGTGGTAGACACAGAACACACTAACCTGACCTAGAAAGACCTCAGTCCTCATGGGGAGCTGGAGGATTTTAAGCCTCAGCTTTTGAACTGAAACTTACTTCAGATAGGTATAAACATTTTGAAGTACCCTTATTTATGCTTCATTTTTTTATTTAGAAATATACAGTTCCAAAAACATGTAAAACCTATTTTTCACAGGATAAATGTCTCAATTGTAGCAGAGATAGCTTGGTTGTCATCATATATGTCAGTTTTTCAATGAAACTCACTGATGTGGTTCAGCTGTCGGTGCATCTTACTAGTTAAAATCACTAGATGTCAACACTTTTGATAACACATTTGATGCACATGATCTCTGCTTGTATATTTTAATAATCATTGGACAGCATCCCGTCCAATGAGGTAAACTGTATGGCATCACATACAACAACAGTACACTGAAGCACATGGCAGCCAGAACCCCAGACAAGAGGTTAAATTGCTTTAGTCTTCACAGCCGATTTTGCCAATGAGTCTGGAGTTTACTGAGACATGGTCAAGTCAAAGAGCATCTTTTAAAAAGTAGATGTTGCTTTCATCCATTCTATATGGACAGCTGATATCATGTGACAGGAAGCATTCTACTTGGCTCATGTGATGAGGCCGATGGCAGAGTAAACTCTGTACACGGAGAAAGCAAATTAGATTACTGAAAGCTTGAGGAAAAGCCAGAAGTGGACATTAAGTTACAAAAGAAGATTGTAATTGTAGTCTGAGATTACCTACATGACCTTTATTTAAGTCCAGAAAACTCCTATACATAAAGACCATCTCTCATTCAAAGCTGAAAAAGTTTAAGTTTCAGTATGACATGCTAAAAGGACTTAGCAAGCGCAAGATCCCTGAACAGACACTGCACAGTCTCATATCCGGCCCCCTGCTTGGTTGCTGTCAGTGTCTTTTTTTCTCTTTTGTTTCCACTTGTCAGCTCTTGGGAGAAAACCAGAGGGAAACAGATTTAGGATGGAGAAGACAAGTGAAATCTGAGTGCAGTCTGTCCAAACTAAAGATATCACTTTGTCAGTCTCCTCCTCCCTCTCACTGTCACTTTCACTTTCTGTCTCTGTGTCGCTTACTTTGTCTCCCCTTTGTGTTTTAAACTGTGGAAAGTTTAGCTCATGAAAAGTTTCAGTACAAACGGAAGTCTGATTGAGGACAGATGATGATGATGTTGATGGGAGAATTTTCTGAACATTGTGAGAGTGATTTTGGAGATATGATTTTTACTTCAGAGCTGAAATGAGTTATCATAGTTTATCTCTTTATACATTGAAATCTTATCTGTAGGCTGCAGAGATTACTATTCTATCCCATGTGCATATGTGACTTTTCCTGTTGTCCTGCAATGATACACATTTGTTGTTTCGAATTTTGCCCCCAAACTGAATTGTTATAACTTAATTTTTTTTAAATCTTTCCTTGACTTTTTGTCTAATGCACAAAATTTCTAATTTGTTCAATACACGTTTTATGACCAAATCCCTGTAGTCTTATGATGTCCCCATAAGCCTCAGTTGTACTTCTTTTTTAATGCCAACACACTATAACATGTTACTCTGGGTTTTTTGGGGCATGACTGTACTCTGAGACAGTTATCACAATCTCAGTGTCACATTTAATATATTGTAACTGTTTTGCTTAGGATTCTTGACACAACAGGAAAATGACAACAGCAGCAAACTGTTTCTTTGCACTAGCTCCCAAATGTGCAATGCACTAAAGTTGATAAGTATTCCCAAATTTTGAGCTTTTTCATCCACTAATTCTCTGTTTTTAATGTTTTAATGTTCTAATGTTTTTGTTCAGCTGATGCATATTCCCTTTACAGATACAGTTACATTTTCTAAGAAATAAAATGTTCTTCTTGAATGTCTGCATTTACTGAAAAATACTGTTTTTTTCCCTTGTCCCCATTATAGAAAAGATTTTAAGAACCAATTAATTACATGTAAGTGTTCAAGTTGAACTTTAAATGTTTTATCTCTCCATTTTTAATCAGTAAAATTGCAGTTTTATATATCTTTGAGACCAGATTAACACATCTGAAATCAGCAGGTTGTTAAAATGCCTGAAGACAAAAAATTGGAGGCAGATTCAATATTTAAAAAAGCACAGTGACAATATTTCCTGTAATATCGTCAAGATGTTTGGCAAAAGACAGTTTTTTGCATGAGATCTGTCATCTTCCCTTTAGTTTATGGCAAGCTGTTTCTTATCAGGTTTGTATTAAAAAAGTGCTCTGCAACTCCCTATTGGACAATGGAAGTTCCCTAAACCACATTTTCAATTATACCATTTAACTTAGAGGGTCTGTCCCAAAATGAGGATTACTTTAATTCAGTGGTAATTACATTCTGTAATCGTTATCACTGTGTCCCAGGTTACACCAGTGATGTGTAACACAGGCAGGGAAGGCAGTGCATCACAGCCAAGTAGACATTTTTTAGAATACATTGTTGTTACCTTTGATCATTTCTTCATGTTTATGATATTGATTCCTAATTTAATAAATTTCATTTCATTTTTAATTTTTTCTTAGTTATCATTTGTCTAAGAATTACACACACACCTGAGTAAATCTGGCAAAAAGGAGCTGAAAACCACTATTCTGACCACAGTTTGCTGCTAAAAACATTTCCTGAATGCTGGGGCTGAGGCTATTTTTGCCTCTGTCTGCACAGCTTCTGCCTTCCTCAGCAGACAGCTTATGACTGTTCAATGTCACATACATCCACCCCTCCCCTTCTTGGACTGCATTTTTCCCCACCTGGGGTGCAGCAGGTACGGACTTGATAGTTTATGCTGAGAGATGCCCTGACTGATGAGCTTGTAACATGTCATGTGGCAACAGATAATTTAAAAAAAACAGGAAAGGTCATATGGTTTGAAACATGAATATTGCAAGTATTTTAAAGACTCGTTGAAAGCAAGATGTGTTGATTGTTTGAGCATGCATCAGCACCACAACTGACTGATTATATTAGATGCTAAATATTTGTTGATATAAAGTGTGGACTTTTTTAAATGGTCTTTGTTCAGTGAGAACTTGTGCTCCTGCATTAATTAAATGTGCACATGTGGCACATTGATAAATTGAGGACTCCAGGAGGGCCTATTGTCAGTCACTGGGAATCTCACAATTCGATTTAGTTTCAGTTTTTGGGGCCACTTTAATTTATGAAAAAAAAAAGAACTGTTTGAAACCCATTGAACAAACAAAAGCACAGTACAAAGACACACACACACATACACAAGCAGGCCCCGGTTGTGTACCCTGACACAGCACAGTATATCACAGTTTCCTCAGTCCACTGAAATACTTAAACAGACATTCTTGACAAATAAGATAAATAATCTTTAACTTTTTTCTGCTTCCTCTGTCCCATCAAATTTATAACTACATTTTTTAGTTTTGCTGCAGTGACAGTGAGCACATAGAGAAGTTTAAAATTACTGAAGCAGCCTTTAATCATTGAAATGTATTGTTAAAGAAAACACCCAAACATAAGTACAAGATATAAAGAAACACCTGGAAAGCTTGTGCTTTGTTAGGCAATATAGGGGTGGTGTGATGAGGGTCTAGGTGGTTGGCAGGTTGATATTTTGTGTGTTCATGTTGACTCGGATTATCTCACAGCTGAGCTGTAAATCATTATGGGAAGGTAAGCCAAGGTAGAAAATGAGAATATGGATCAGTAACTACTATGACTATGCAAATCCTGAGCCTAAAATCTGCATCAAAGTAATAGAGGTCACAAACTGTTTGTTGAAAGTGTGGGTGTGCTGTCAACCATGATGCAGAGTGCTGCGTCACACTCTTTGCACTTCTAAGAGCAGACTGCATCACCTGCCTGGTCTCCCTGCCTACATTTTGCATCCATATGTGGCCCTTCTGCTTGTTTAATCTTAGCTAAAGGTCACCATGGGTAAGTGATTACTGCTGACCTCGGCAGTAGGGACTACAAGGCTGTCAACTCCTTCATGAAGGCCCTGAGGGTCAGGGGTTCCTCCTGTTTCTCTGCAGAACCCCTGTGAAGAGGAAAGCTGTTTATCTTAATTATTCTTCCACTTCATAGACATTGCAAACACAGATGTATACTTAACTGTTCTCATGAAGACGTGTGTGTGTGTGTAGTACCAGTGCATGCTGTTGTGTACAAAGTAGCAGTGGATGAGACAAATCCACCCATGTGCTTGTTGTGTTTGGCATGGAATGAATTTGATGGTGGTTCCAAAGAATGCCTGATAGATTGAGGAGCAGAGAGTAACATGTGTGTTCAGGCACTTTATTTACACCATATTGTAATTACACATCTAATAAAGCATCTGGGCTCATTTTTCTTCAGAGTATTTGACTACGTTTATGGGCATGACTGTTTACAGGCAACAAATCTTTGTGGATAATTTGCACCAGTCTGCAGCTCTTCAAACAGATGAAAGTCAGCACCAAGGTATGCCGGATGTATCAAGGAGACAGAGTTGTATGAAAGTCTAACACCTGTGTCAAATTGTGACTTTGCAGTGCACATAGCAAAGTCAACATTGTCAAATAAACTAATTATTTGAAACACCATCATGGAGGCTTTCCTGTTCCGATGCGGGCCTTTGTCACCACCATCCTGCCTGGAAGCATGTTTAATGGTGTTTAGAAGGGCCCTCATTTGAAACAGAACTTTTTTGGGCATATTTATAGATCTGATTTCCAGGAGGTAACTGAAGTCACTGATTGTTGTAACTGAAGTGAAGTTCTGATACATTACCTGCACAGGCCTGGATCTAAATTGTGCCCAGTTGTGCAACTTGTTAAGTCCTACTTGATGGGCTTGGACTTTATTGTGCTAACATAGCTTCAGGTGTAATTTGCAGTCTATCTGGAGACAATGAAAAGCACTCTTAAAGTGGGTCTGATTAGAGATTGTTATATATAAGAAATAATAATATTAAGTTTAAGCTTACAGTATCATGAGGCAAATAACCGTGGAAGGTTGGGTGAATGTCAATAAGTCTATCATAAATCAAAAAGTGATCAGAGTTAAAAATTCAGTTACTTAAAGAAATACTGCAAGGATGTGTAAAATTTACTATGTGAGAACCCTCAGCTACAGTTTTACAATCTGTAGCTTGGTAACCATAATTAACCTGTCCTGTCAGAAAATGTCTCTTATCACTTCTGAGTCAAGAGTCTGACAGCTTCATACATAATTTTTTTGATCTCCTTTTCATCTGTGACAGATGTTTTAATTCCCTGTCTGTCTGTCTTCAGGTACCTGGTTGGAGTGAGATTTTAGTGCTATGGGCTTAATCGCACTCACATACACATGTTTGGACTTAATTGACTGGGTTTTTTAAAAAAATGTGCATTTCAACTAACAGTAGCTCAGGGCTCAGTTTATTGGTCATTATACAACAGGTTGCATAATGAAATTAAAGTGTGGTTCCCTCTTGACTGATTAATTGATTGTAGAAAAAATAAAAATAAAATTCTTAAACATGGAGTGTAGATGATGCATTAAGTAGTCTTACAGCCTGAGAGAAGAAGCTGCTCTGTGGTCTGGTGGTACGGCGGCGGATACTTCTGTATCTTTTGCCTGACGGCAGCAGGGTGAACAGGCTGTGGCTGAGGTGAGTGTTGTCTTTTAGGATCCTTTTGGCTCTGCGCAGGCACCTCACCTCATTGATACAGTCTGAATATACAACCCTGCGCTTTCACCCAAAGAAATACTTAGAACATACCTGTCTGCCCAGTATTGGGATGTGTCTAATATTGTGAAATTTATTTCCAATATCAAAACTACATGGTTTTAATGACTTGTGTTGAAACTTTTGTTTGTTTGGTGTTGGAGCTCTTTACAATAAGCAAAGTCTCTATCCAACTCTACATAGTTTTTGTGTAACTTTTCATACAATGGCTGATTAAATACTGGCTTTGCTTTAAGTGATTTATTAGTAAACACTGAAAAAGCTTCCAGTGGCTCCTCGCATGTCCCTTTGTCCCTGGCACCCAGGGTGTGTACATACAGTATACACATGATGTATAGTTTGTTGCCATGCACATTTTGCTCTAAAGAATTTATTTTATGAGTAAATACATCCAGACAAGTGATAGAGGCTTCTGATAAAAGCATCAAATGTGTGTTTGCCTGGTTGTATGCCTGTAAGCTGCTGTTTTTACCTTCTGAAAGCACATGAAATGTGACACCACTGAGTTTTACCACTGGGTAACACTTTCTCATCGGAAGTCACGCAGATAAATCTCTCAGCTTGGAATCAACATTTCTCTGTTCACTTTCATCCTTTTTTCTCTCTAAAAACACAAACACTTGCACAGCTCGACTCTTGACTACCTCTCCTCTTCCCTGGAGAGTGCATTCTGCCCTGGTACTTCCCTTTGTATACTGTATATGATGGATGAGGCCTTTTCAGACTATCAGGCCCAAAAGAAGGGTCTGCTGTAGTTTCATATCTGATTACTGTGAGGAATGATGTTGGTCAGAAGCTCATGGACTCCTGTGAGAATGTTGATACTGAGATCTACAGGTTTATTTTCGCACTGGATGCTCTTCTTCAACACAGGACTTGTAAACTTTAGGAACTACATTTCATGGAATTAAGGTGGCGATGTTGAGATCTGCTTTAATTTGGGATAAAAACCACAAGTTGTTTTTCTTTGTACTTCAAATATCTTTGAGATAGCTTTGACATTCATCAATATACTATTAACTGATTAACCGTAAACCTAGTGATCTAATTTTTATAAGTAGTATGGGTGCCACATTTATAATGCAGTTAAAATGTAAAAGTTCTTGGTATCATCTACTAAGATTGGAATTTGTCGAGTTAGCAAATTTTTATAAAAATCATTGTTTTTAATTATTACCACATTACTAGACTTAAACATGTTCAAACATTGTTTACACTATACATTGAAATACTAATTGTATGTGTGTAAAGAATTTCTTTAAAAGCCAGTTAAAATGGCTGTTGGAATGTGTTTGTATGTCTGTGCTATTGAATTAGCAGCCCAGACAAACCTGGATGGATTACTTTCTTCAATTAACATAATTCCTGCCAACATTCACCTGTAAACATGCGCCTGCATCTGTCTCTCTCTCTGTCTCCATTTCCAGTGAATGTGAGTGGATTGGAGGTGGTGGAAGTGTGAGTGGTGCAGAGTTTGATCTTGATCTTGTTCAACTGTTCTTTCCACTGATTCTATTTGCATGACCAGGTAAGGACTTTTGAGTTATTCTATCAAGTGTTGGCTGTGAGATCATTTGTGGTTCAGTTGGATTTTCTCTTCCAGGAGGAATGGCGTCCACTGAGATGCTGCCTCAGTCTATCCGACAGGGAGTGCAGATAGTCACTCCGGACAGTACTGTTACTGTTGAGGAGGTCCTGCTGGCTATAGGTGAGCAGGTAGGGCATCGCAAAATATCATATGCATCCTGAATGAACAAATCTGTGGTTGTATTTTTTAAGGATGAGCCTCTTGTCAGAGCCTCAGCTGATTGAGAGTGGAGTGTTCATGAGGGATTTATGTGTGAGCTTTGTCGGTTTGGGAAAATTGCAAGTGGTTTTAAAAACAAAAGCTTGGGGTGCAAAGACCCCAAACTTGTGTTCTATTGTCCTTGTGTGTGTTGGGACTTCACCCATGTCTCAAAGAAACTTGCACGAACCAGCAAACAAAGAATAGCGGCCCGCCAAAACTGCGTCTGCCCAGTACAGGACCCCTGGAGTGAGTTTATTTTCAAATTCAAAGTCATGTTTCCCATTGGCTGTGACACGGCCTTACCCAGGTAAAATCCACCGGAAATCCCCTGACGCAGTTGAAGGCATATATTGCGGCGTGTTGCGCCGTCCTCCGCAATCCCTGTGTCACGAGTGAGAAGGAGCTTCAGCTCTGCACCGCTGTTACCGAAAGGGAGCATCTTTAAACAGCGTTGTGCAACTACGACCCAGGCCACAGTTCTTAGCTTGCTGGACGAGTGAGGAATTGTTGAAGTGTTCTGTTAGACACTTTTCTTTTGGATCCTTGGAGGACGCTGAATAACCCAGCTCATCCTCCCCATCTGCAGACACGGAGAAAGTCTTTCTCCCAAAGAAGACAAGCCCGCCGAGACTACGCTTCTT
>JAQNCA010000007.1:20277643-20298589 GCA_029783725.1 Acanthurus tractus
AGATCCTTAGTCAGGTCTAACTTCAGCGACGTAAAGCAAGCAGAGATACATTTCGCTACTTCTGCGAGAAAAGGGTAAGGCACAGTGAAATATTGTGTGCGCACAGGCTAAACCACCAGCTGTATCTGCTGGTTTTCTAATAAAAGTCAGTGAGCACCCATTGAGCAGAGACACTGAGGCAAATAGCCTGTTTCATGACATGTCAAGAAATAGCATCTTTCTCATTAGACGGCTGAATGAAAGGTAAGCCATTAAACAGACTTCTGTCTCTCTCTCTTTCAGTGTTTGTACAGTATGTTGCACTACTGATAGACCCTCAAACTGTAGGCTGAATATGCAGGTTGGTTGCAATGCACAGTGCTTAAATTTTGCAGCCAGAGAAAATAGACTTTTTTACCCTCATGAAGCATATAAAATCAATGCATTTGAAATCTCCAAATTGAGGAAGAATTCTATGCTTTCTATGATATTGCAGCTACTGCGTCTGCTGGCAACAGCAACTCACAGCTTCCAGGCAAATAAGCAGTTGACTGAGTACATCCTCCTGGACAGAAGAGGAGGGGACAAAACAATGGATAAGTTTGAGTTGAGCGGACCGTATTTCAGTTTGTTGGATCATGTTTGGGGTGAAATGGAAGCACATTTCAGTAAAACAAACTCCAAGTCGGCAGCTGCACTTGTTGCTCTTGACCCAGAGTAAAAAAAACCTCCTGGACCTGAAAGCAGTGCATGGAGCTGACAATGTCCACCACTATGGGACCAAAGTTCATCTTGGCAAAACAATAAATTGGTTGCATGAGAGAAGATGACTAGAGGAAGGTGACCTTGTCAAGACTTTCCTCAGAACACCGTGGAGTACTTCAATGCCCACTGTTTTCCTTGTCCTTCAGCTCTCAGTGACACCAGATGTCTCCACAGCCATGTGTGAAAACTCATCCTCAGGACAATTTACTCACCCAAGAGAAAAGATGATGCACTCTCATAAGGGTCAGTCTGTACAGTTGGATTTTAATACAGAAACTGAAAGTTTATTCTTTTTTTTGAGGAGAAAAAATAATCCCTTTTTTGTTTGAAGACACTGATTTGCTGAGAGTCAGCTTAGATCAGAATGAGGAGAAACAGAGAAAAAACAAGTGATATGGAATCAGACAAATGGAAAATGGAAACAGCTGCTTTGAACTGCAGGACATTGTGTTTTTCTCACCACAGCCCTCACAGCTTCAGTTAAAAATGTGCTTAGCTGGCAACAGCCCTGAGTTTTGCAAAGCTACATATTTTGCCAGAAAAACGCAACTGTAAGGACCTTAATTTCTTGATAGGGCAGCGTGTGATCTCTTGTGGATCCTGCCAAAGGTTCGTCACAGAAGTTATTCAGTTAATGTTGGCAAGAAAAGATATATTTTCTTAAGCGTGTTAAGCACTTTTACCCTGTAAGAATACATCTGCCTGATTGCAAAGTCCTGGCAACTCCAGACAAGTGAGGAAACACCTGAAGCTCTGACAGTGATTTTCCAAGTTTTAAAGAGTCAAAAAAATGCAAGCATTTGCCCTAAAAGGAAATTTTAAATATGCATTCCGAAATTTTTTGTTGTCATAACTGAAAATAAACAACTTACAAATACAGCCCCAGAGCACATCAGTGGAAAAAAAGGAATTGCTTAGCTTTTAATTCAATACTTCCTGTGGCACAAGAAGATTCCCTACCTCCACTTTTTTCTGACACCACATTTATGATACTCAAATTTTTTCAACAAGCAAGAATTTGTTTCACTTGCAGGAGATTAGAGGCTTAGATTCGCTCCACTCTGCCATTAAGGCTAATTAGATAGTTTTATTTGATTGCGTGAAATCTAGCCTGGTGTAACTTTAAAGTCAAATGTAAATAAGATCTGACTGAGCCATCTTATATCCCATAAGCATGTTAGCAGCAGGTGGAGAGGAAGCTATAGAGAAAGATGGATGGAGAAACGAGAGATTGATGGATTGGATTGAGGGTAAATGTAGAGGAGACAAGGAAATGGGAGAGAGGGAGTGGAAGAGTGCGAGAGCTGGTAGCTAATGGTGAGAAAACACTTTACAGGCAGCAGAGTGCAGTCAAGTGGTGAAAGAAAATGATGGAGAATGAAGAGGATAAAGAGAGAAGTGATAAGGGAAGAGGATGTAAAAAGATTTTCAAAAATGACAGCGTATATATTTATGACAGCTGTAGATTACATTATCAAAGGATGAGAAAGAGTAGGAGGAGCTAAAGAAAAAATAGAAAATAACGTGAAAAAATAAGAGTATTAAGAAAAGGAGGAGATGAAAAAGGGGTCCGGCAGAGAGGGAGAGAATTGGATTATTAGGATATGAGGAAGAAATGGTCACATGATGGTTGAGAGGTAGTGATGATTTGGTGGGCAGGGATGAGAAAAGGATGAGGAGGGATGAAAAAGAGACAGATAGGAGGATTAAAAAAGATAACTGGAGGAAAGGAGGATGACAGGAGAGGAGAAAGTAAAGGCCTTCACAAACAGAAGGCAAGGTGACTGATTTGAAAAAGAGAAGGATGAGGAATAAGTTGGAGGCAGAGCGAGTGACAAGATGATGAAGTGGAAAGGAGGGCAGAATGAAAGAAAACAGAACAAGGAAATAAAGAGAGGAAAGACAGGGTGGATTAGACAGAAAAACGAGAGCGAGTAAAGGAGAAACGTTGAGCTGATTTCCAGCTGATAGATCTCGTCCATCGCCTTAGCACCTACACACACTCTTATACACACACACACACAAACACACACACTTGTTCGCTCACATTTCACAGGTGGGGGACAGAGAGAAATTAAGTGAAGCTGTTTCTGCCCCAAGGAGCCCATTTTATCTTCTACGGAACATCTATTCACACACAACAGGCCACAGGGAAGACATGTCCATGGGAGTGTGTGGGTGTGCATGCGTGTGTGTGCTTGTATGACTGGGAATACTTTTGGGGACAAATTTTATGCCCATGACCAGCTCACTAGAGAGGGAACTGGTACAACTGGGGATAAAACGTAGTTCCCAAATGGAAAACAGATGATTGTTTGACCTGTGGGGGGAAATCTCCAGGAAATATGTCTCATCAAAAGTGTCTCTGGGTGTGCATGTGTGTGTACACATGCATGTGTGTGTGCATGCATGTGTGTGTATGCATGTGTGTGTGCATGCATGGGGGTGTATGTATGTGTGTGAGCATGTAATGCTAAGTGCCTTGGAAATCTCCACGTCTCATAAACACACCAGTGACACTTAACATTAAGTTACACAGAGGAACAAAAAGTAAAACATGTTTTAAATTGATGCTTATATTCATGTTGTTATTCATGTAATTCAAGTAGATTTTTATATTTCTAGTTCATAAACAACTGAGGTGAGACTGGATCATTAACAATCTTGTGACACGGCATGAAAAGCCTGTGAATATTTATTTATTTTCCAATCAAAATTGGTAATTAGTTTGTTTTTTTTAATAAGAAGCTGTAATAAAACTTTTTCAGAAATATTTATTTTCAGCAGAAAAACAGCCATTTCTCCTGTATGTGAGTACTTGTGTGTCCTTATTAGTTGGCAGATGAAAGCAAATGTAGGTGGAAAATGGCTGGTGTTAAACTGCCTAGAACCAGTAAAAAGCCCTTAAAAACATACTGGGGCCTTGATTTTGGTGGACCGTCTGACAAATTTGAGTTAGTAGAGTTTACTGTGAGTGTTCAGTCAGGGTGTCTCTATTTTTGGAGAGGTGCACGCTCAGAGGCACAGGCTCGAACGGTTCATGGAGAGGTCAGAGACCTTGATGTTGTGCAAAGACCCAGAGAGAGAGGGTACAGAAAAATAAAACAAGAAAACCCCCAAACTCCCTGCAGAACTGACCTGCTGACATCTTTTCCCTCAGGGATGGCGACCTCAAACACAAGGACAGATACGTCATGTTTTACTGGTGGAAGGAAAGCAACAGTTAAACACCAGAAACGAGATATATATATATTTATTATTGAAATGTTCATGTTTCATTTGCATATGGTGGAAAATGAACAGAGATCATCATCTCAAACAGCATTCATGCTCAGTTTTTACATAGTCTGTCATCTGGAAAACCATTTTTACATAATGAGGTTCTGTCCTCTTATGTATGAAAACACATGCTGTTACTCTCATACAAGCATCGTTCTAAGGATTTATGAACACAAATTAACTTGCCCAATAAATCAGGGTCAAAAATTTGTTTTAAATTTTGACTGTGTAAGAAATGAATTAATCTTAATTAATCATTGTATACTGCCACAGAGCTGCATGATATGTTTGACAAAGATTTCCCTAATACAAGACTCTTCAATGATGCAGAGGCAAAGCCCAGGAGTCATAGCAAATGAGGCACATGATTCACCAACAAAGGGTTTTGGGTCCAACTGTGTCAAGATCTGGAATTGCTAAATAACTTTCATTTTTTTAAAACTTTAGAATAGTTATTGTCGTTTAATATAATTGTAAATCAGCGCTAAGGGCATTTAAACTGAACTTTTGGGACGTCTTAGGCTATTTTTCCACAATCCAAATTTAAGACAAGAACAAAGATGCCTTTACCTCCTGTGTGTTCGTTGTGGCTAGAATGTCGCCCAGCGCCAGCAGTTTTGCATGCTCAGTGGAAGTAGTGGGCAGACACCATTACAGCCGTCTAAGCCCTAAAAACTCAGAATAGTGAAAGTACTTTGTAAGTACTTTACGGATACTAAGAGGATATCCTGACAGGTTGGTGACCTGACACTTTAATCATTTCAGAGTCCATTGTCATATCCATAGTCACAGCCTATGTCAAGTATGGATGCCTTTTTTTTTGCACATATAGAGTTGTGTTTCTCACAAAATCCAGACAGTTGGAATGTTACAGCAATGACTTAACAAATTGTCATGCATTTTCTGAACTGGAGAAGGTCACATCCAGTGTCGTCATGTGTCCACATCCGTCACTGTCGCAAACTCCTACCAGACTCCTCTTGTCACCCTGCCTCTCAGGACTCAGGACTTTGGTCGTTAAAACTTAAAAAGGTTGGCTGATCATAGCAAAAGTGTTAATATCAGTGTTACAAAAAACGTGTGATTGATCGCATGTACTTTGAAGTTTCTGATGAATGTCACGGGCGACTCTCTGAACTTGAAATACATCTTTCCTCTCCATCAGTGTGACACTTTGTTTCAGGTTGGTGACTCGCTCATCAGCTGCTTTGATCTATTACCTGCATGAGCAGCTGCACCTCAGTGTGTAATCTGTGTGTCTGGATGCACAGTGCTGCATTTTCCTAGATCTCCTTCAGGAAGCTGAGGTTCACAACTCCTGATAAATGGACCACAGACAGGCAACTTACTCATCAGCCAGAATATCAGCTCATCAATTAATTTATGCCTGTGTGTTTGATTATGAGGAGGGAGACATACTCAGTCAATAGAAAACTAAATCATTAACAGTTAAATATGTTGTAATAATGTATTAATCAGCTTATAATTAACCTGGAAATACTCACTTAGAATATGTTGCTTTGACTTAGTGTAAAAACTCCAGTAGAAATGTTGCCTGTAACAGTGCTGGCATCGTTTCAAACCCTCTAACAAGCTATCAGACTAATGACCTGTCAATCAAACATCAAACACAATGCCCAGGGTAGAGTTGTATTTTCATATATGGAGCTTTTTTTCTGGTTGTGATGAAACAATCTGCAACTGAAACCTGATGTTTGAACCTGGAAATCGAGGGAATGAGCATGAGTGCAATTAAAAGTTATTTTTAACAGCTTAAGGAACGATGGCAACACAAGCAACACCATCACCTGATTCACAAGTTTGAGTTTCCTGTTGCTTTCAGATTACACAGCAGATTGATAATTGGAGTACATAAAAAGTGTCGGCCAATTGTACACAAAGTGTAACGAACAATGACCCTCACTTTACTGAGAATGTTTTCAGTTCCATGTTTTTTTCTCCATCTGTCAATAAGCTTGCACACACACCATACTGTCACACACAAGCACACACACAAAAATGAACACCATTTCCCAGCTCTTAACCATGGCCAGTACTGCAGTAACTGTTAAACTCACTTATATCACGCCCAAATTTTAAACCACATATCCAATGCACACACTACCTGTAGAAGAAAAACACAAAGTCCACACAAACACACAAGCACACAACCTCACACCTGTCAACATGACGTGAAATATAATTTTGCGCACACAGCTGCACAAATTGCCCCTGAATTACTTTCATTCACACTCAAGAATATGAGCTGTCAAAAAAACAGGCTGGCAGGCATGTGTACAGCCATGCACACACCCACACCCACACCCACACACACACACATACACACACTCAAACCAGAATTCATGGACCATTTCACAGTATCTGGCTTTCATTGATGAGGAGCGCCTGTGTGTGCTAGAATAGTAAATATCAGAGGAAATTAGTTGTCCAGTCATGACAATCTGGCCATCTGTCTCCCACAGCAGAAACAGAAATAAATAAATCAAATAATAGAGCAGAGAAAAGATGAAGGACTAAGAGAAGTGCAGCAGCAAAAGGAAGAAAACATAGGAGAGAATGGCAACATTAGGAAGAGAAATTAGAAAATTAAATGCATAAGCCAACTGTTACTGACACTAAAGAAAACAAAGGAAGGCCATTAAAGTTCAGAGGCCTGAGACGAAATCAACTACATTGGTGTTGTTTTTCATCAAGAAGCTGCAAATTCAAAATGTGGATGCTTCACACACATTTCAAATGGTAGCACAGAATATCTAAACAATCAGCTTGGCTTATGCTCAGGATTAGTGTCACCAAATCAGAATACAATTAATGCCAAAAATGGTTACAATCGCCTGTTTTTGTCACAATGTGTATCAGATTTTGAGTTATGGCTCAAAACATATTTGTTTGTTTGTTTTTTTTAAGTGACAGTGACTTTGACCAACTAAAATCTACACAGTTCATCTTGAGACCAAGTGTTAGTGAATGGGATAGAGAGATAGATGGAGGATACCTTCTTTAAATCAAGCTTAGAAGCTAGTATTATTGAAATAGATAGCTGCTATCATTCCAATCTGAGCAAAGGCATAAAAATTATACTTTTTTGCAACAGCAAGGCTCTCGGTTGGAGCCTTTAGATTTATGTCACTGGGAAAGAAAATAGATTTTTAAAGGGGATGGGGGGCTGCAGATCTATTTAATAGGACCTGTACCAGCCTACATCAGGGTGGTGATGGCGAAACTCCCTTTGCTACAACAACACAACCCCACTCCATACTCCTTGATAAA
The DNA here is from genome assembly GCA_029783725.1 of Acanthurus tractus. Classification (NCBI taxonomy): domain Eukaryota; kingdom Metazoa; phylum Chordata; class Actinopteri; order Acanthuriformes; family Acanthuridae; genus Acanthurus; species Acanthurus tractus. Next base: position 20,284,958 of record JAQNCA010000007.1, read on the forward strand.
GCCCTTTCACCTATGTCAACACTGTTTAGCGGTGAGCTCCCCTGAGCTGCTCTGATCCTACACCAAAATGAAGCCCCCAGGTCCCTGGAGTTCTAGTTTATTACCCAACTTTGTCCCGACAGCCACAGAGATACAGACAAAACAGCCTCAGTACACAGTGTGCTCATACACAGGAGAAGATCCACCCAAACCCAAACTCACATCTTTCTTTTTATATATGAAAAAAGAAAACATATAATTTCTAACATTTGTCTTTTATTCATTTTGGTCCTATACTGGACTAGTTCTGTCCAGACTTGTCTTTATAAACTATAGTGACTGGTGAGCATGTTCCTTTGAACTGTTTTTGCTTCAAACACTTTACCTTTACACCTGTGTGATATTCTGAAAGGTTTTTTTTACTCTTGCATACAGCCGTGAAACTGTTATCCAGGTCTTTCTCACAAAAGAGAATATTTATCTCGGTGGGACTGGTTAAAACAAGGTTAAAGAAAGAAAATATTGTTACAGTTCTGCTTTAGGGTGGATTTCCCCTTTCAAAGCCTTCAGGTCCCAAGAGCTCATCTGAAACCCAGTTTATCACCCCTGCAGGAGTCACAGAGGTGCCACTGGCTCCCCCGAGACCCAAATAGAGTCAACACACCATTCCTGTGGAAAACACTGTTCAGTGACTCGGAAAACTACAGCTTTTTCTCTCCTTACCTCAAATTCAGTGTCTTAAAAAGCAGCTTTGCAAGGTTGTATGTGTGTATTTGCATGTGTGTGTGAATGTGAGAATAAATTAGGTAAACAGCATGCAGAAACAATCCTTATAGATTCAAAGTTTTTCAAGTAAAGTTGAAACCTAAGATTTACGATGACTCTGCTAGCTGTTATCACATGAAAACTTCTGTTATCATCACAATTATTTGTGCTTTTTACTTGATTTTGAAATTGTTATCTAAAGCCGATTACATTGAAAAGTCTAAATGAACAATGATTATATTCTACTAAAAAGCATCTTTTTTTCCAAGTTCTTTAAAGCCTGACCTGAAAAAACATAAAAGGCTCAAAAGCCGACTTAAAAAGAGTGGACTGAATTAGACACATAATGGTCAAATGAACAGACTTATAGTTCAGTTGAAGGCAGTCCAAACAGGAAAATAAATTCCTGTCGGGCCATGGAGGGAAGCAGGTCAGTGACTGGACACTTGAATCTTAATGCCAACAAAGCAACCAGTTTCCACACAACCAGCGAAAGCAACCTCAATGTCCTGTGAGATAATCAGAACTTAAAAACAAAGGAAGTGGCTCTCTGCTATATTTTAAATAACAAAGTCATTAAAGCTAATTCCCCATGTCCTCCAACAAATTGCCAATTAATGTAAAAATGTCTTAGCTCTTGAAAGTCTGAATAGGATTTTGTATTTGTGTCACTGTATTTATGCAAGACTCTTCCTTTGTGTGTGTGTATTACCTGCATGCTGCCCGTTGTTTTTTTTGATTGCTAATGATCTGTAACAATCAATAGTATCACACAAAACCCAGAGACTACACAAATACAGCATCATTATGTTTGAGTTAACTACACACTTTCGCATGAGTCGAACAGCCTCACATATGCCTCCATTAGCTCATCCAGCTGGTACAGAGAAATAATCAGCCGTCTCCTCAGATCACACCAGGCAGTGGCTCATTTTTTTTTCAGTAGGGTTATTTAATGTCAAAAACTATACGGGTTTTACACATCAAAACCTAAAGCAGCTTACATTAAAAAAAAAAAAAAACATATTTAAGGGCTTTTGTAGCTACAGAGAAGTCTGCATGAAGTCTGATAAGGTGCCTCAAGTGCTGTCACTTAAGTCAACATTGGTTGAAGCTGAAGGTTGGAGAATTTGGGTTGTAGGGCCTGTGAATTCAGCTCTGAAAACAGCTCTGTGAATTTTCTGAACCTCTGCAGCCCACTCATCTCTGCTTGAGGCCAGTAGCTCAAGGCTACAATAGTCTAGACTAACAGATCACACCAAAATCACAACATTATGTAGCATATGGTGTTTTGAAAAAATATTACAAATTACTTGTAACAATAATATTATTTCCTGCTTTTTGCATCGAGTATAATGGAAATGATCACCATTTTAAGTGAGTTAATAGAATCAAAAACAATCCTTGTGAAATGAAACTAAATTAAAGTAAAATGCCCTCTTAAACCATTTGAAATATATTCAAGGATTTGACCATTTTTAAAATATACACCTTTACATGCCTCTTGAATTGTGTATTAAATAACTTTTCATTTAGGCCATTCTTAAGGAATACCTGCAAATAACTTCAAAAATTTAAAAAAAGAAATTTAATATTTTTGACATTTTCCAAGGGTTTCAATTTTTTTCTGAAAAGGATCACTATATTTATCAAAATAAGTAGCATTAATTTGATATAGCCCATCTGTATTAAGGACATACGAAGCATGTAGTGAAAGGTATAAATAATAACTATAGATGGCTCGAAAGCAATAGATTGGAGGCAACTGGCACAGTAAAAGCTGGACCAATGACTGATCCCTTAGATTGTGTAGAGAGTAAGTAATGCTTTGACTGTTTAAGATCAGCATTGCTAAAAATCTCCCTGCCAAAGGGCTAAATGATTTGTTCCTCTTTGTTTACTTTGTCTGAACAGCCAGAGGCAGCATACCTGATGAAATACGTGTGCCACAAGGAAGGACTTGTGTGACTTGAAGTGACTATATAAAAAAAATAAATGTGCTAGTTTTTCAAAATAGGCCGTGAACTTATCATTCACCCTCAATATATAAAAGCATTTAACCAACGAGCCACTGAGTGTTCATCACATGGCTCAAAAATCTTGCAGTTGTGAGCCTTTTCTTGTTAATAGGCAGATTTTTAAAAATTTATCAAAGCGTTTGTGCGAATCAAAAACATTCAAACATGTAGGCCACAGCATGTCGACATAAACCAAAAGAAACTGTTTATTCTGTGCAAATCATCACCAACTATTACAAATTCATCAGTCTTTTATCTTACCTCTTTGAGACTTAAACCACTATACAAGTCAGCAGCCCTGAGGAGCTGCCCTGACAGTATGGTCAACAGCTCTGCCGTAAACACTTTAGTGACTGGCTGCTATCCCTTGCTCACAGTAGGTGTGCTTTCATATATATTCAGCCTCTTTCTTCTTCTTAATAAAGGGATATAAAGTCAAAGAAAATATGCAGTGATCAATAACTCCTCCAGTGCAACTTCACTGGCTTCACTTGTTGGTGCAGGTTCTTATGCATGCATCTGTATGCATCTGTGCAACCCACAAAGTTCTTTCTCCTAATTACACAAAATTTGTGCTTCACACAATTGAATACTCATCCCTCTTTGTTTTTATGACTTTATTGCACAAAAGGCTAGATCAAATGTAGCTCCTCCCAGTTTGCTACTAGTGAAAAGGAACAGAAATGCCATTTTATCAGATTCTATGTCAGACTTTCTCATCTTCTCCTCTTTCTTACATTTTCAGCAAGTTCACATTTGCTCTCTCACTTATGACCGGCATTACATATGTATGACAGGTAGAGTATTGTTGGTAGTCCTTTTATGTTCATTTTATTTACCCCCAAACCCTCTCTCTCGCACAACATACTGTCTGTCTTGATTATGAGGGATGGAGTGGTCCGGAGCTGGTACAACTCTCCTGCTCTGTCACTTATTAGTATCCCCTCTCTACTCTGTGTCTGGATTTCTCTCAGCTTGTGATGGATGGGTCAGGGCAGAGAGGCTGCTTGCTAATCAATCTGCCTGTCAATAAAACCTGTATCTGCTCTCAGCTGAAGGTGAACACGGCACTGACTGTGTGAGGATGTGTAAGTGTGTGAGGGGTATACGCTGTCTCAAACTGGCTCAGGGAATGTAACAATGACGCAAAAGTAGTTACTAAAAATAAGATTTTTTCGTAACTAAGGCTGAGTCCACATGTGCATTGGTATTTTTTTTTGAAACATTGCTGTTTTCATGTTTTGGCCTTTCACCCACACACACTAACACGGCTTGATGACATTGAGAAGCTAAGTTAAAAGCGTTGTCTTGTAACAGAGAAAAGAGTTTTTGGACTGTGAAAACAGATTGTGCAGCCTTATCTCCTATGTTTTATGTCCTTGTGCACTGATATCTCCTTGTGTCATTGTTATACATTACTATGGGCCTTGCTGTTTCTGTCCTTCAACAGAATGCCCCACTTTTACGAGAAAAAGATCAAAGGATTAGAAATAACTGATGAGGACAGGTTATTTACCATAACCTGTGACCCCACAGAATGATGTAGTCAGTTAAGGCTTTTGAGGAGATTAACCCAAAGTTACTGTTGGTCAAAAGCTACTAAGCTGATTAATTTATAATAGCAGCTTGCAGTTTATACAGGCTAAAAAGAGTGATCACCCTTGAAACCCTTTGGATTCCAAATATAGCTCTTTTAAAACTTCTCCTCATTGTGTGTGAGTTTGTGGAGAGATCCAAAATGAGACTTTCTGTCTAGTAACAGCCGCTCGACCATCATTGCACATTCACTGTATGTTCAGGAAGTGATGTGTTACTAGCTTCAGTTTTCCAGCGTTGTGCCTGAACTAAAGAGTAAAAGAGTGTGCATTCACAAGCATGCTCATGTATTTGTGAACAGTAAACAAACGCTCATCTCCATCTGTGTGAGTGACATTCACTCTCATGGTAGTTTACGGTGCTTAGGGGATAGTAAACTTTATTCACAAGTGTTGCCAAACACTGTGGAATTTTTTGGAAAGCATGTATAATGTATAATTCAGTGCACAAAACACGCACAATAAGCCCAAAGAATTTGGCAGGAAACTGGCAAATTAGAGAAGGTTCTATCGAAAAATATAGCTTGAAGCAGCACATTAAAGAAAAACAAAAATGAAGAACTTTGAACTAGTCGGTTTAAATGTCAAAATAATGAACAAAGAACTCAAACTCATTTCAAAATGTGTGAACCAAACCTTGAGCTACCTCTTGTTAAATGTGAACTTTCCCAAAGCTGCAGTTCTCCAGCAGTGGCTTTTTTCTTCTAATCAGAGTATTTCTCAAAGGAAAAAGATTTTATCAAATTCATCCAACTTAGAAAGTATCTTCAAAGCTGGCAACACTGACACCAGGCTACACAGATGTGCTTGCATTAAACAATTCAGAGAGAATTGTGGAGGAATATGCAGGACTGACAGTGGTTTTCTAAATGAGGTGTAACCCTGTCAGCTGGTCACATCTTTCCAACAGCACGGCAACACATCTATACAGTTAGCCTAACACGTTGGTGCTGTCTGTTTTAATGATTCTCTCTTTACCTGTAGTTGGTTCATGCTGCTGTCATGTGAGCCCCTCCACCTCTCCATCACCGTCAGTCTTCGGAGATTTATCATTTAATCAACCTTTCAGTCTCAGCGCAGTCATCAGCCATCATTCCCACCAGTGTCTGAACTCCTAGAATTAATCCTGCTGTTGCTCAGGGCAGACGCCCCCCCCCTCCATCACCGAAACCTCCTTTTAGAGTCCAATCGACTATCTGTCATGGCTTTATTATCACATTGCATCTGTCATAGTAAATGTTATCTTTACTTCATTCGTCTGTCCTGACTGAAAAATATGTGTAGTGATGTTGCTGGTGCAGTTCAAAGGGAGATTAGCTTGGTGCGTGTAACGCTACTTTATTTGTGTAGCTCTTGGCGTTACTTTTGCATAAAAAATGATATACCGAGTCCTTTAGACTGAGAGTTTTCATATTTACAAACGTAAGGGAATGGATGTTGCAATCCTGTGCACCTCAAAGCAGGGTAAGAAATCATACTGAAGTCCAATTTAGATGGAAGATGAGATTGATTGATGAGCTTGCCCACAATTTGTGACTACATAGTACACAAGGCTGGAGTGCCATAAATCTGAAGGACCTTCAAAAAGGCTGCATCATTCACCCCTCCACCTAAATGTTACAGGAATACATGAATAACTGGAGTTGTCAGTGGGAACCTCCCATCACAGATGTTTGGATGGATTAGTCCAGCAACACCTCCAGGACTCTCAGAGGTGACTTCTAAACCCTCTAAAACAAATCATGCCACTGACAGGTCTCCTTAACTAATGACAATTACGGTAGATAGACAATTAGGCTCGTCCCCACTGTCAGCATTTTTCTGTGTTTGCTGAAATCCCTAATGAGCTCAACAGCAATGCACCAGCAATGAGAAGGTTGACACTCGCTGTTGGCTTCAAACAGCCTTAATATATATCACCTCCATTTGGGTCAGGAACTGCATGGTATCAGCAGTGCATTAACCCTCTAAAGACTTAACAATCCACCTTTGTGTGTTCTGCTGACACACAGCCAAGGCAATTACGGTCCTATTGCTGCAGTGAAATCCTGCTGGTTTGAACTGATTGAAGAGGCCATGGCCATGTCGGTTATGAACTACTCAAAGTATTTATTTATTTATGACTGAACATTTGATGGTGCTGATGAAACCTTTCGGGTTGAATTCATGATTACAGTGCTCAGGGTTTTGTAGGGACCATTTTCAACACATTTACAGAGCATGATTGACCTAAATCTCTTACAATTTTAGCACCTGTTATATTCAAATGCTGTTTAAGAGCAAAACATTACCTGAAATTTAATTTGAACTGCTTTTGCAATTGAAAGTTTGATTACTTTCGTGGCTTTCTTGCTCCTCTGCCAGGAGGACTTTATGCACAGAAAACTTAACAATTACTTCTCTTCCTTTCAATGATGGTTTTTCCAATATAGTTAATCAGCTTTAAGTCATTTTTAGCCACAGTAGCAGAATGAGTTTAGGGATGGCAACGTCAGCTTGTCTGTCAGTAGGTTCAAACTTAAATATCCTAGCGACTGTATGATGGATTGCCATGGAAATGGGCACAGACAGTTGAAGTCCCCAGAAGAGGAATCAGTGATTAGCTGACTTTTCCTCTATTTTCACAAGAGGCAAAAAGATTTTTATTTATCAAGCATAGCAACTGAACGAAACAAAGTCATAGTAAACTAAAGATGTTTCACAATGACTTTGGTGATCATTTGTCCTCCTGAAGTTTAGTGAGATATATGTTGACATGTTCCATTAATGAGATGTAGTTTGGTGTTTTGGTGTTTGCTGAAGCACATTGATCTAGTATTTATCTCTCTGTCTTTCATCCACATAAAATAACCATGAAAGCTATTAGCAAACAGATTAAATGCTTTGGAGTAACAATCAAAAAGAAGGAAATGCTGCAGATTACCAGTGGGAAGCAGGTGGAGTAAAATAGGCAGGGGGAGGCATGTTAGAGTGTGTGAGAAGCCCCGGGGCGAAGTGTCCTTCCAGGATGAACTTTCACTATATCTTCATGACCTCCTTTCCTGTGGATTTATAGAAGAGCTGTCTTACTCTCTTTCAATGTCAGTGTCAAATCAGTGTGATTTATTGGCATGAATTAATGAAATGACTGCATGAATTTTTTAGAAGTGATAATAAAACAGAATTTCACCCAACAGGGATACGTTAAGAATAAATATGAGGTCCACATATCACTCAGTGGTTCAGTGTCCTCATTACAATTCATCAGCTTGAGGTTATGAGCAGGTAGATTCTTGAACCTCTTGACAAAGAAGGGCTTTAAATGGGCCCAACAGCATTTTCTTATTTTACCCCCACCTTGAAAATCATGCAGAGAGATAGTGACAGTCTTTACCAAACATCTTCTAACTTTCAGCAGATTTGATTAGCCAACAACGAAACAAAATGAATCTCTGTAACAAAAACGACATTTTATTTTATTTAGGAATTTATGGTAAGAACACATGAATAAATGGACTTGCAAATGGACAATTAAAAGATTTCATGCACAAAAAGCATAAATTTATTAATGTAATACATCATGAACAATCATAAATGTCAACAACAAAGTACATTGTTAAAATGATTATAATCTGAACATGTCCACTGTCTTTCTTTCAATTCTTCTTTAATTCAACAATACTATTATTACCAGCTGCTGCTTGTTGTATTGCTGAATGACAGAGAGAGAAAGAAACTTAACCTTATCCCTTTATTTTTTAGCCTGCATAACAACATGCAGGTATTCTGCACCTGCAGCATTAACAGCTTTAGTAGCCGTCCATCTATCAACACAGCATGTGTTTACATATAACTGAGATGCACTTAAGTCACTGAACCGTTAAGAAGTCCAAGCTCACAGATATGAAATGGTGTAAAATGGCTCTAGCTACAGCTAACTTGTCTATAGGAGCTAAAATAATGCCATTGTTCAACAAGATAAATAATGCAGAAAAGCAGTGGCCTGCTAAGTGTTTTTTTTTTAAAAAAAAGGTATTAAAGGAAAATATGTGACACTGTCAAATTGTTCCATTTAAGTTAAAGAAGAATGGAAATAAACCTTTAGCATGTTCATTTTAACAGTGTTTCCCCTCAGCAAAATGCACAAAAGGTTCATCCAATGAAGCTCTGGTTCAAAGCCTTAAATGTAGTTCCTGCTATTAAGGGTCCATAATGGATATAGCAAGGACGCCAGGGCGGTAAAAACAGGACAAAATAACAATAGTGAAAGGTCAAAAGGTTACAGCATGTAATAAAATGCTTTGCAAAGTGTTTGATGCAGCTAGTGTGTGTGGTGTGTATTGTTATGTGCATGTGTATGCAGGAGGACCTCGGGGAGATTGCTAATGTCAGTGTGGTGTTTCACCTAAAAGGTACATTTTTCACCTGTATCCCATGTGAATTATATTCTGTGTTCATGCGTGTCCGTGTGTGGGTGTGTGTGTGTGTATGTGTGCAGGGTGCCAGCTGGTCCTCCAGGTATTGTGCAGTTAACCTCTGACACCATTCTGTCTCTTTCCCTCTCCTTTGTTTGGCCCTCTCATTGTGCATGTTGCACCTGCAAACACAAACAAATAGAAGAGGAGAAAAAATTACACATTTCATATACCAATTGTATGGCATCAACAACTCTGCACAACTAAATATCCACCTGACTGAAAAAGCATAAATAATCCATTGTTTTCAAATATAAAAACCTACAGACATGTGCTGGCAATAACCAGGCAAATCATGTTTAGACTTATATTTACCTGTATACTATTTATTTAGTGTTTATTCTATTGTATAATTTCTATTTTACAAATTTAAAAAACTCAACTTTACCTAGACACTGTATGTTGTAGGTCACTGACGTTTTTATATGAATTTGTTTGTTTAGTTATTCAGTTAGTTAGTTTTAATTGGACATAAAGATTTAATGAGAAGTCAACATCAGCCTTCATCCTCACAAAGCTGTTCTGGAACATCAACATCAGTCAGTGAACTTCAAACACAGCAGTAAAAGACAGAAATAATGAAGGAAAGAATAGGAAATTAAATGAAATAACCTGTTGAGAAGGCAGTGGACGAGGAAGATGCTGAAAATGATGAAAAGCAGATGAAAATTAGTTGAAGCACAGAGAGAAAAAAGGTGGGCAGGAGTTCTAGGAACAGATGTAGGAGTGTATGACAGGAGTTTTATCTTATTTAGGTCCAATTTTATCTGTATGATTAGACTTTCTGTTTTAGATTTTTTTTCAGTGGAGGACATTTCAAGGATAACTGAGTTAAAAGGAAGCGAGAAATGTAAAAAAGAAAAGAGACAAATGGAGAACTGAGTGACTAGAAATTGATTATAAAAAGTACCAGGAATAATAATGAATGCACATGTTGTTTTATTTAACTATTCTCTCCGCTAGAGAAGTCTAATATAATTTGTGTAAATGTTCCTATGTTGGCCTAATATTTAGATCAGAATACTTAGGATAACAGTTACTAAATATTGTGCAGAATACTTGATTTACATTTAAATAGGCTGAGATGATTATGGCAGATTGTAAATGTAGCAGATTTGTGAGGTAAACAGTGATTCTATGACTATAACTCCTAACATTGGTGTTGTGTTTTTAGACTGTTGACGAACAATAAAACAAAAACAGAATCTTGGCTATACAGGACAATCTTGTTTTTCTCAAACTAGGCACTAATCATTTAGCAATTTTATATTGTTTCCTAAGAAAAAGCGGTAAAAATTTAAAAAAACAAAAAAAGGAATTTATGCCTTCAATTTGGACATTTTCTTACATATGTTATTTTATGTATCTGGCCTCTTGAGTGATGCCTTGGCAACTAGTGTTTAAGTACTAAGTTGAGTTGTGTCATGTTTACTCGTTTTAAAATTCCCCATTTTGTCATTAAAAGTAAAAGCGGGAGAAAGACAGAATGAGAGAGAGAGAAAGTATACAGTAAAAGAGTGGAGGAATGTGAAAAGATAACAAGAAACTGGTGGAAACAAAAACAGCAGGGAAGGAAAAATTAAGGGAAGTGAGTGAAAGAGAGAAAACAGGAGAGAGGCATAGAGAGTCAAATTAAAGGGATTAGACAGCTCATTTCCCCTTAAGTCCCTAATCACCTCCTCCCACAGTGGATCGTGTTGCCACAGCAGTGTTTACATGACCCCATATCCCGCTGAAGCCAAAACAGGCATGGCCCACATTGTGCTAAATCCCCCGTTTACCTGGCATAATCCCTCCCATACAAACATGCTGCAGCCTGCTACCTGAAAGTGTGACGAAGTTGTAGGCTGTTTATTGACGGAGAAGAGAACCACAACTAATTTCTAGTCAAGGAGTTACGTCTACACCTATCGTTCTTGCTGTGTCCTTGATGCCAAACATGGTTGTAGATGTTGTTTCAAACTTTCATAAATATAACAGAATAAAGAAATGGTCTTCTGATAAGATCTTGCACATTATCTGCAAAACATGACAGGAGCATAACAAATCCAGTTATACTACTTAGCAAATATACTTACATAATCAGGGTCTATATTTGAGATACAAGGTATTTTACTCATCCTTGTGCATGTAGTAAAAGTTTATTGTCCTTTTTGCTTCACATATGGAACAAATGAACAGAAAAGAGCAGGATAAAAAAATGAAAGGGCAGTCATTTCAGTATAATATATAATATACAACCTTTTGCTTTTTTGGTAGTCATGACCAGGCTCAGGTGGTCACTACAAAAAGGAAGAACACACATTGAAATAAATCTTTATTAAATTCAACCAAATTAGACCAATTTAAATAACCAAGTCAAACATTTAAAGAATAGGATGTGATAATCAGTAAGTCAGCTGTGTGTCATGCGCGTGACAGAAAGAGGTGTATGTGTGTGATGGTGTTGTAAGGTGCACAAAAAACACAAAATCTACCTTTACTCCTCTGTGCTGTGCTGGTTCAGAACGCCGTCTGACAGGCGCTGATCTTCTGCTACTTTGCCTGCAGGAGACTCATTTGTCCATATCACTTCCTTGTTTCCTTTAGTCGGGAGCAGACTTTAAGTCAAAGCTGGCCTAATGGCTCTTACTTCAGCTCTCTTCCCTCATCTCTGACCAATCTAACCTTTTAAGATTTACTCTTAAGAACACTCCAAAGATCCAGTCAAGGAAATACAAAGGTGAATTCATCACATGACTCACTTTCTTACAGCGAAATGTAAGACAAACGCTTAAGTAATTGCAGCAAGGCTTAACCCTGCATCTGTTATGCTGTTCAACCCTCAAATAACTGGTAACTTTTTGTGCCAAATTTAAGATTCTAATTAACAAAAGGTTCATTAATTTTTTTGTGTGAAATCAATAATAAATCCAGTATCAGTTGACATGTGAACTTCACTAATAATCAAATAAAATTGGGAAACATAATTGGAGATTAAATAGGACACTCCTTGAATGAAACTAAGTACATTTACTCAAGTACAGCACTTGAGTGCTTTCTAGGTACTTGTACTTTACATTAACATCACATTTTATGCTAAATTATATGTTTTGGTGCCATGGCCATAAAATCCAGGAAAATCCAGGTCAAGGTTAACAGCAGTGTTCCTTAGGTGCCAAATCCCTTTCAAATGTGTTTTTTTGCTTTTGTTTGACCAAGAGCTCCAAGAAAATGTTATGATCGAATCGAGGTTGAAACCAAATTTTCAAAGAGCAAGAGTGCTAGGGAGGAGTTCACCTACTTCAGATCCTCACATGCTCAAACTCTGTAGTAAAAAAATGTGCAGGGTTTAGAGAGACTTATGTTCTTGGAAACAGAGTTTGGATGGGTGAGTTTGGGTGAGAGTGAAAATTGACTGAGTTGACAGGAAAAGTACAACGTCTAAATGAGCCCTGGGCCAGCAAGGATACTCATTCAACCCTGTCAAGTTGCCTCTCAGACCCTGCAGAGTTTGTGATGGTAGATTGATAATTGAGTTGTTAAATCTTTCACCTCTGGGTGCCACCCAAAAGCGAGGATGGAGTCCCAGCACAATTTATTTCCACTCTGTCTCCTGCTCATTTTCTTAAAAAAATAAAATTAGACCCAGGTAAGGAGACAATGCCCAGGGTTTAAGTAATTTGGAGGTTAACCTCATCCTGTACCTGTAATAGTCCTTCGGAAGAGTGGTGCTCAAACTTTATCTGTTTTCATTGTGCTGTTAAATGTTTTTTTAGAACAGAAAAAAAGTCATCTAATCATCCAAAGATATTTTTTGCATTCTTAAATTGTCTCGTGGGCCAGATCTCATGGATTTGTGTGTCAAGATGAAGGCATGGCTGTTCTGTCACCGAGCTTTTAATTCACATTTCATTTGTCTTCAATAATTAATCAAAAACCAACAAGAAAATATATATATTATATATATATATATATGTGTGTCTGTGTGAAACTGAGAAATCTTTCACTGAGCACTCAAAACATAAAAAGATAGAAGGAGACATAAAAGAGGAAGCATGGAAACACATGATGCATTTAAGCCTCAGGGGGGTATTTACAGTTCAATCAGTGAAGACATGAAGTAGAACATACAAAATTTGATTTATCAAGCTAACAATTTCAAAACTGAAAAAACTTAGAGAGGATTGAAGGATCAATGCAGATAAACAATAAAGTCATCAAGATTTCCTCTGGGCATCTACACACGCGGGGCCATTAAACCGTTAATGGCAATAAACCGTGTGTACATGTGCTCAGAACAGAGGCTGTGTGAGAGGACTTTAGAGAGATTGAGTGAGCTGTGAGGAGATGTGATGGAGATGAAGGATGGAGCCTGAGGGCACAGGACCCTCTCTGCCACCCATGGTGTGTCCCCCAACTCTCCCCCACCAAGGTAAAAAAGTGAAGGTACGATGTTGATACCTCTTTTTTTTATTTTAGAACAGGAAAAAGCTGGTTCATTTTATCATTGCAACGGACCTGTCTTCAATAATTCAACAGATGTTTCTCAAACTGTGTATCCAGCAGGAGATTTTCCTCACAGAAATATAAAACCTCCAGAATAACCATAAAAATGCTTAGAGGCAAGTCTGGCTTGTGTTTTTAAAGAACAAGGTGCTCAGTTAAGTCAGGTATTCAGGCCTGTCAACCAGCTGTTGAACCCATTTCTTATGGCCCAGCAGTTATCTGATCAGCAGCGCCCAGCCTCCCATCATTTCAGGGATGTTGGTCCACTCGAGTGTCACCATGATGATGAGACTAATCACACCTGCACAGTGTGATTAACATGGAGAAGTAATT
>JAQNCA010000007.1:20298689-20327305 GCA_029783725.1 Acanthurus tractus
AACACACTCATGCAGAAGACAGTCATATACAAACCTGAGACCCAGTGACACACACTTAATGGAATATGCAAATGTACTCAGACTCAAAAACAAAAAAACACAAGGACCACACACACACTGTCTCATAGCACTGTCTTAATAACAGGGTTATTGTCATTCAGAGCAGAGAACATTGCAAAGCGTTGAGAATTAAGAAGCTCTTCTTTAACAGCTTAACACCTCTGGTGTCAGCACAAGTCTTCAACTATTTTTATAAATATGTAATTTGCAGTCTCTTGTGCAGTCATGAATCTGACGATTTAATCACAGTCTAACTCAATTATGCTATTTTTCCACTTTTTCTGTCAGGCTGTCAAAACCAATTCATTTAAATTATTGTATTTAAACTCAAGTTTCATTTAGATCTTGATGATTTTATTGAATAATCTTTGGTCTAGCTCAACTGAAAACACTGACTCCATCTGCATATCAGAGTGTTGTTTACGACCAAGCCCGTTCATAACTGGTGGCAACACAATAATTTGCTCACTTCAGCTGTCTCCTCTTATGCTCGCCATGTCTGAATCATTAATATATCATGCCCTGTTTTGCAAAGTGCTAATTAAAAAAAGGGAAAGAGAGGTAGAGGTAGAGAGACATCAAGCAGACAACCGGCGGCTTCCTGTAACTTAAAGCAGCCACATCCTATAGGCACAATAAGCTATGTGAGACTAACTATGTAGCCTTAAATCAGCAGCTTAAAGACAACCTTCATGGTACAAAGTTCTGTCATAGGATGAATGGTATCACTGTGTCGCATTGTCTCGGATCAACAGCTACTGTACTATAACTTAGAGGGGCTATAAAAGTCTTTGTGGAACTTAATTTCACACACCAACAACTATCACTGGTTTTGATGAAACTGGATCATGTTATATGAGGAAACTGCGTTCTAGTTTTGCCTCTGATGTTAATTGCTAGTTGCTGTGTCTTAAGTCTCTGATTTACAAATACAGAAAATGGTGCATTTAGTATTTCAGTATTACAGCAGCTTTCCAAGAAACTGTAACACATTGGGTCATATTTAATCAATCTATGACGTATGGTCCAAAGGCACAAGTGCATTAGAAGCATGTCTGGCTTCATTTTGCTGGTTAACAACAGATAATCTGGGCACAGAGCAAGGCACATAGCACACAGGGGCTGTATTCAAACACCGCAATTGGTCATAGGTGTGTTTGGGGCATTAAATCAAGTAAACCAATCAAAGTGCCATATGTCAGTCCCTATACAAGCCAGGTCCTGATGCGTTCCAGTTTCAGTGGTGGAATTACTGAACATTAAGGTGTTTACACACTGGGGCCCTGGCAAATAAACAAGATGAAACTGCAAAAAACATTGAAGTTAAATATTTCGCAACCAAACTATTCACACTGAACCCATTTTGAATTTTCAATGTTTTCGTCATGTTGTCAAAAAATGTTAGCAGTGCAACAAAGCAACGATGGAGTCAACATCTTCCAGTGATAAGAAGCTTCTCAATTTATTTAACAACCCCCCCCCCCCAAAAAGCATTAGTTTTGGGTATCCTACCCCATCCTAACCAGAACGCAGACACATGGGGACTTTCACCGTCTCATCCAAGAACTGAAGCTCAAACACAGCAACTTTCGGGTGTATTTTAGGATGTCATTGGTAATGTTGGAGACCTTTTTGCACATAGTAGCACCACATCTGCAGAAAAAGAGGACTAGTTACCAGGAGCTGATTGACTTGTAGATGAGATGGCAAACCTGTATAAACATTTCCTCATGCATACATTTGTAAGTTTTTATATCAGATGTGAGCAATACTGGTTGGTCAATAAATCATCAGAGAACAGAATCCTTGAAGCATCTTTAGAATGGAACTAATGTCATTTTGGAACAGTGATGAACTCTAGAAAAGATCTGATGTCACTGTGAAATTCCTTAACTTGATGAATTTAAGGATTCTGCTCAGTTGAGAAGAGTTTTTCATTTCTACAAACCTAAATAAGAATCATAAACCATTTTGTTAACAAGATGTCTGAGGGTCAGAGACAGGGCGGCTGTTTGACAGCAGTTAAATCAGGTAAGACAACTTAAAACACTCAGAGTTGTGAAGTTGTTACTTAGTACACAAATAATAAGCTACTTTAAACTTCAGCTCAACTACATTTCAGAGAAAACTGTTTCTACTTCAGTACATTTATTTGACACCTGAGGCCTGTTCGCAGCAGATTAAGATTCTGTAAACCTTCTGTACACTGATACTGTAGGAAAAACTATTCTTATGTAATTCATTTAAAGAACTAGCAAAACATTATAAAACACACTGTGATTCCACCATAACCAGCTATTGCTGCTTGTCATTTTACATACCATAATAATAATAATAATAATAATAATATACCACTCACACTCTGTTTTCATAATGAGTGACCTTGTTTATAATACTGTAGGAACTTTTTGTGAATAATACATATGAAAAAAATCACATTTTAAGTCTTTCACTCTGTAAGTGGTCACAGATGAAGAGCAGACGTCAGAAGGGATAGAAACGGGTGAAATCCTGAGCAGCCACACAGGTCACTACCTTGTCCTGAACTTCATTGGGGAAGGTGTGTTTGGCAAAGTTCTCAGGTGTATCAATTTGGCCACAAAAAAGGAAGTGGCCCTCAAGGTTTTCAAAACAAACAAGACCAGGAATATTGAAAGAGAGGTAGATCATTGAAGTCTTGTTGGTGTTTTTACATATTGTTTCTTGTTCATTAATGAACTGTTGATTACATGCTTTTTCTGTCACTTTGTTGACTTTTTCCTCTTGTCTCTATAGATCCGAATGCTGGAAGTCGTGAGACTTCTAAACCCAGTACAGAAAAATGTGGTCAATTTCTTTGAAAAATTTAAGTACAGAGGACAAACTTGTCTAGCTTTTGAAAAGCTGGACAAAACTATTTTCCAGCTAATGAAAGAAAGAAGGCAGATGCCCCTCTCTCTCAGCGAGATACGACCAATAGCCCAGCAGGTAAAAACCTTAATAATAAGTAACAGCTAAATACTGATCTAATTTAGGAATAGAGTATTTAACAGTGATTGAAAATATTGAATTTAAAACAAAAAATATTTAGATTTCTTCTCCTGTCCCTTCAGTTGCTGACAGCCTTTGCTGCCCTAAAAAAAATCGGCGTGGTTCACGCTGACCTGAAGCCAGATAATGTAATGCTGGTAAACCACAGGAAGGAACCTTTTAGAGTCAAACTTATAGATTTTGGCTTGTCCTTCAGATGTTTTGAGGACAGAAGAGGTATGACCCTTATGCCTCTGTGTGGAAGGTAGGCTCAACCAACAAAGTTTATCTCTTAACATGGCTGCAGTCGCATTTTAGCTGGAAAAAAATCTAGCTGATGGGGTTTTGTCATACATGCAGAATTTGTCAGTGTACCTAATAGCTCTAGGTGTCTCTTGCTCTTCAAAAACAGGGCTCCTGAAATCCTTCTGGGCCTCCCTGTCACTGTGGCAATAGACATGTGGTCACTTGGCTGTTTCCTTGCCTACTTGTACCTCGGCAAACACCTGTTTAGGGTCAACTGTGAGTACCAGCTGGTAAGTAACCAAATATATCTGACCCGACTGCACAACTTCTTACATACTTGGCCAACAGATTTCCACACCCACACAAAGATTCGATGTGAGGTGCCTGCTTATGTAATTCTCTATATTCACTCTCCAGATAACCAGCATCATTGAGCTTCTGGGCCAGCCAGATGACCACCTCCTTCATATAGGAATATACACCAAGAAGTTCTTCAAGGAGAAGCGGGAACGGGACTGCTCCAAGTGGCAGCTGAAGGTATTTTGAACATTTTCCGGTTTGTTGTTGAGCTGTTCACATTAATAAATTTCCCAAATCGAAAACTATTTGAAATACTTTGTACATGTATCTAACATGCATGTCTTGTTCCTCTAGACTCCAAAGGAATATGAGCAGGATTCAGGCAATAAGTTAAAAGAAATTGCTTTGTCTATTGGTATTCTGGAGAGGAAGCTTACAGTAAGTGATCCATTGACTTGAGTAAAGAATAATTTATACTCATAAGCTCTGTTATTGAAAGACTGTAAGAAGAAAATCGACTGATATTTAATTTCTTAAAATCAAACCCCTTCCGGAGAAACAGGGGCCCACTGACTCAGAGGACTGCAGAGCATTTATGAGCCTCCTCATACAGCTTCTAAGTATTGACCCTGTGCGGAGGATCACCCCGAAAAAGGCTCTAAAGCACCGGTTTGTCACTATGGCCCACCTAGAGGATAAGAGGGATGCCAGCTTGTAGTAAGTGACTGCGTCTTTGTATCACTCGGGTTTGATAGACTCATACTCAGTTGAATGGACAGATTTACTGTATTTACAAATGGACAGACTGATTTATTTTTGAAATTTTTACTCAGTCTTACAGATGCCCGTCAAAAAATGATGGTCTGCCCAAAGGATGACTTGAAGGAGGAACTAGTACCTGAGAAAAAGGCTGTGAAGGAGCCGAGAGCTGAAAGTGCTCCGGTCAGCTCCTACTCTGATGCTAAAGGCTCACCTGCTTCTTGCTCTAGCATGCCTTGCTCAGCTGAGGGAACAGCAACTGCTGGCGTTCAGGACCCTGCTGGCTTAGCCGAAGAAGAACCAGCTGTCGACAAAGATGCGGCCACGACAAATCCAGCTGAGGAGACAGCCACGGGTGGGTTACCAGATGGAGGTGAATCTGTCAGAGTGAACAAGAGCTACTTGAAAAGAATCCAAATGTTTGTTGATAGGATCACTGGAACCATTTTTAGAAAGAAGTGAATGTAGCATTAATAAAAAAAAAAAAATCACATTGATGTTTCTGTTATTGCTCAGTAGATGTTACCATGATGTTTTTTATTAAACCAAATATAAGGCTAAAATGACTGAACAACTACTCACCTGCCAACAATAGCATGACCTCATATTTGTACATCCACCTCTCATTTACACCTGTTGAACTGGTTTAACATATGCATTCAGGTCTCTAATAACCATGACTATGAAATTAGGCACAATCAGCTCAGTTGAGGTTTGAAAACATGACTTAAGCCTCTGGCCTGAGTTTCTCTCCATGTGAAGTATTTTAAGATCTAGGTTCAGATCTGATAGATAATCTTCTGGAAAAACTTCTTTTACTGTCCATACTTACATAGTTAAAGAGTTTACATAACTGCTGATAGCCAACAGCTAAAAATAATAAAGATAGATAGAAAAATGGACAGTAAAATTGTTCCATGAAATAAAAGATTCTTTCACGAAAAACGTAATGTTTTCTGTCATGTCCCTGAAGTTTTGTCTTGTGTTTGTTTGTCTCAAGGTTCCTGTTTTATTTTGATAATCTTGTCTCCAATCTTTTTTCACATCCTGTCAAGTTTTCCTTCCTTGTGTTGATTGCCTGCCCTGCACTAATGTGTGTCACCTGTGTTAATTATCCCACCTGTGTCCGATTACCCTCGTGTATTTAGTCTCTGTCTTCCCTGTTACCTTTGTCTGATCTTTGTGTCTCAGCTTCTGTCTTGTATTGTGAGTATTTTTAGGAAACATTTAAATTGGAATATTCACTTTTCCATCCTGTGCAAGGCCAGGGTTGTGTTTTCTTGTTTATCAGCTCGTCTTCAGTAATAAAGAGCTTGCTTTCGGTTCAAAGACTGAGTTGTTGGTGAGTTTTTCTGCACCTGGGTCTTTATCTGCAAAACTGTGATAGTGTTCATCGTTAAAGAAAAATATCGTTTTTTTTTAACTGTAATTGTAGTGAAATAACTGTCATCCAGTAACATTACACAGAGTAGAAAACATCTTATATAGAGCAGCAACTACCCATTATTTTCATTACCAATATTTTCTTGATTTAATTGGAGATGTCAAACATACTGAATGTTGGATTCACCAAATATTCCATGATCTCTCAAACAGTGGTAGATGATTTTAGTGTTTATCATCTGACTGTTTCAGGTCTCTTCAGTCATGGTCAGATTTGCTTACAGTATTGACAGCAAGGTATCAAACCCACAATTTGATGTCGTAGATATTCTACATGTTGATGGAAAAATATCACTAATTCAGGGCAACATAATACCTATCAGACTACATATTTCAAATGGACAAAAGAACAGATTGTGGAGAAATACAGAAGAGTTCTATCTTCATGGTTTGATACATCTATAATATACTTATTGTAAGTGGCTTTGCATAAAATGTTAGTCAAATGAGTGTAATTTTATGTACCATAGGCTACCTTTTTAAAATGGCCTCTAACTGGGTTCTCTTCCACACTTGATACATTTTAAAATCAATGCACTCTACAACCTTTTTTACAATTGGGACAACTCTCTAATCAGGGACAGACTATCTGAATGTCAGTTAGCTATCAGGATAACATCATTTATTATAGTTAATGCTAACACACGATGAGTCTCATTCATAAATGCCAGTAAATCTGTGTAGAGTACATAAAAAAACACCTGGTACCAAAAACCTACACATTCACGAATGCCCCAGAAAAATGGGATCAGTCAACTAAAAATTTAAAATTGACAATATACTCCAGCCAGTCCGCAATTAGCAAACAACTTTATTTTGTCATGTTTAAATGACATGTCTTACAGGCCTTTTGTGAACATAACAGAGCACAATATTAATTAAATTTATAATTTTGAATAATTACAAGCAACATTTATGTACATTCCTTATTTAAACAAGAACCACAGGCGGTAAGAAGCAGATGTAGATTTTTGTTGCATACAAAAAGATTGAGGCTACGAAAAGACTGCTGAAGGCCGTAATACACATAAAGTTCCCTTTGCAAACAGTTTACACACAAATTCATTCTGCACACATTTCATGAATAAGACTCAACATTAGCTAGCTAGTGACACAGTAGTCATCTAATCATGCAGACAAAGCCACAAAACAAACAATTCACATTGTATAGTATATTACTTATTTGCAGCCCAACACTGTTGAAATTCTCTTATTTGCTGAGAGTGAAGAAATCACAGACACCACACTCCACATTACCTCACTCGGATAACGTGGAAATGTTTTAGGTCCCCAGCACACAGTATATAAGCTGAATAGACCTGGATAGCAATACAAAAAGCTCCATGTCTCCTTTAATTGAGAAAATACATCTAACACTTACAATTGAATTACATTTTGCAAATGTAAATTGTTTATTTTCAGTCCCAACCTCGAGTTAGGAAACAATTGCTCTACATTGTTGTTTTGAGAAGACTTAAAAATGTATTTTCTTGCCCTGATTGTAGTGTGTGTGTGTCACATTATGTAGGTAATTATGTTCAGTTTGTAATGATCCCTGACTTTTTCCTCATGAAAGGTTTGCTTAATAAGGAAATACTCAGTTTAATTGGAAAAATATATATATTGTATATCAGCAACACATAATACTGAAAATAAATGTGTTGAAGTGATTTCCACTTTTGCATGAACAGTTTCATGGGATTGATAATGTTTTTTTAAGACAAGTGAAACCAGACATCAGCGGCGTCACCAAATGCAATACTAATACCTGACAAACGACTTGAGAACAAACCCTGGATGCTGTAAAGGCAGTTTCAAATGTACACACACAGATGTCATTTGTAGACATCCAGCGTACGTCCTCATAACAGAGATTTCACGTGGCAGGGAAAAGATAGAGAGTGTGATCTGAATAATGATTATGTCGTGTTGCTTGTAAGAGGGAGCAACACAGATGCAGAGGGAAAGTGAAAGAGCAAGCTGCGTGACAAGAATATAAATTGCACAACACTGAGATTACTTAAATTCCATTACTGCTGAAGAGATGTCATAAAAGTATAAATGAGAGCATGATGGAGAGAGACTGAAAAAGGAGACAAACTGTGGAGGTTGAATGAGGGAATGAAGGGAGGAGGGGGTCATGTTGCTGATTTGCTATGGTGATGAGATTCTGACAGGGGAGTTGAGGGAAGAATTAAACCACAATTAAAGGCGGATTAACAAAGAATCAGAATGCCGAAACAGTAAAAAGGGGAAGGACGGAGAAAATTAATCAGCTAAGAAATAGAAGGTATAGTCTTTACTGCACTAATGCTATGCGTCTTAAGATTTTACAGTCGGTGTCACCCCTGCTGCCTCATATGACTGGCAACTTTGCGGGTAAAGTAAGGTAGCTGCTTTTTCTGAAGTCAGAAAACAGCCTTATCTTGTCTTATCTAGCCTATCTTATCCAAAATACTTCCACACACAGCATATCAGATTTTTTGGTTTCATGATTATCTGCAAGACGTTGATAAAAATCTTGCTGACACTTGCAACAATCCTAATAAATGAACAATCTTAAAATGCAGTTCTCATCAGTATGCTGTGTGGTTTCTTTCAAACATTTAGATAAGTTCAGTTTTTTGAAAAACTATCCAATATCATTTAATTAGCATTACTGTTTTATCCTTTTGCAAACTCAATTTGTTATATGCACTAGACCAGTGGTTTTTTTCTTTTGTGCCATGGGCACGCCAAAGGCAATGTCAAGTCTACATACACACATGTATTCATATTTGTGCAAAATATCCTCTGCAACCTGTTATCACTTTGACAGCTCTGTACATATTTTCATATTTTCATACTTTATTACTTGTATTCTCTTATTTTAAATCTCATCAATTCAACAATCATAAACTGTAGTCATAAAATATTTACTGTGAAAGAAATTAATGAATTTGAAACTTGAAATTATACATTGCATAAAAGTAGTGCTGCAAACCAGACAGTTGACAGAATGAAAAGTTAGCAAGTGGAAATTAAAAGGGGCTGAAAAGTTTGTGTGCATCTTTGTGTGTGAAAGAGAGACTGACCTCACAGTCCCAGAGTTCAGTCCATTCGGTAAAAATAGTTTTTTTTCTCCTTTGGCCCCCAAATTTTTAGTTTTGACCAATTTCACAGTCACAAAAAAAGTAAATTCAGAAGTCCTCAACACATCAGTTACTAAAAAAACTCAAACTGGGAAATAAGCAAATTGAACGCAATCTCCTTCCCTCTGACACAGATTACAGAGACAAGGCTTGTGTTCTTTATAAAAGCTGCAAAAACAAAGTATGGCTGTCCCACATTCCCACAGCATACCTGGACTTGCCACAGCTCACCGTTTGGAGTTACTGCCCTCAACAATCCTGTGTTAGTTATAGTTAAGCAGAGGAGATGAGTGAGAGGTCAGGTACATCTCTACTCACAGCAGCATGAAGGGGACTCGACACTGTAGTTTCATGGACAAGGGAAAGCTACGAAAAGATTACAAAATAGACAAGGCTGTTGCATTTAAAGGTTTTTTAATGAAAACTGATTTTTCTGTCTTTGTTTTTTTCTGTGTCTGCACAGTAATCTGTTTACTACTCAAAAAGGTTTCAGTTTCTTAACGCTGCTGCTGGAGTGGACAGTTATTTGTCATAGCATTCATAGAGTAAAGCCCAGGAATAGGTTCATTTTTCATAAGACTGCTGAATGAAATGCTGAAATGAGAAACTGCATCATAGAAGCCAGCAGAGGCTAACCCAGACTTGACTTCATGACTCTTCCTCAGGCATCACTTTTGAATTTTAACTAGTCAGAATTCAAATATTCTATTTTTTTTCCCCACATTGACTTTTTTTTTTTCCTAGTCCCAATCACTAGTCAGTCAGTGGTTCGGTTCTCCAGTGGAGCTCCATAAATCTGCAGTCATCCTGGCTTGCTCTGGCTGCAGTTCTTTTCATTTCTATACTATGAGAGAACAGGACTTCTCCTAGCAGGAAGTTTCGCCTGACACCTAAGGACAACTCAAGATCGGTATTTGTCCACTACAGGAAGCATCTTTGTTGTGCAGTACATAAATATTTGGTGTGTTTTGTTTGATTGTTCTCAAGAATTAGTTTGTTTTTTTTCTAATTCTTTATTTTCAAACTTAAATTTTGGTACAGTGTTTTTGGCTTTGTGCTTTAAAGGTTGTAGAAGCATCACTGGACTGCATTTTTTGATTATCCCATGATAAACACCAGGGCTGTACCTAATAACCAACACTCCACCACAGACAATGAAGAGCCTTGGCCACTCTCAGCCATAACCTCAGGTAAAACTAAAACTGCTACAAAAAGCAATGAAATTATCTAATAGCCTTCGAAGCTGCTGTAGACTCTGTGTTTCCAGTGCAGACACAGAGTCTGAAAGCAGCTGTTAGCTCAAACTACCAGCTTTTCATGGCTGTTTCAGTAACACTGACAACAGTCAGTCAGTCCATTCTTTTTTCCCCACGTCACTGTCTGCTGGTCTCTCATGCTACACACCTCAGAGCCAGAAGGGCACACCCACTAGATTGGTTGTTCTGCACCCTCCTCTGCCACACTTTTCAAATACTCTGGGAGGGAAGGAGCCGGCAGATATGAGGGTGTGAAGTTACACTTGGCGTAGATTGGCCATTACATCATCATAATCATCATCTCCATTTGCTGATCCTGAATTCCTCCTAATAATTTATTCATCCTGCTCCAGCCTTTTTTTTAAAGTTGCAGAGCCTTGCAATCAAATTTCACTTTATAGTGCTGGTCAAAAAGATTACATTACATTTTCTATATAACCATGCTTATATTTAACATTGGAGAAGCTGGGGAAATGTGCACATATGACCGATATTTCATCAGATCAGTGGCTACTAAGAAATTCAGAGAGCAGCTATGCAGTTAAAAGTTTTCATGCATTCCAAAGCTTTAATGTATAAGTTAGAAATAAATGTGCTTAAATATGAATCATTAATTATAAGTGAAATTCAAGGTTACAAGAGAAAGAGATGAAGGACCTTTTCAGTAGCATGAGGATGGGTGAATTGAACAGCTACTTTTAAAAACCTTTTGTGCTAAAAATAAATCTATGTTTTGCAGACAAAGTCACGCACATGCAACGTCTCTACTATGCCATACAAGGACTGCAAGGAAACATAAAAGAAAACAATGGACTTTTTTATTATTAATATTTAATCAGGGAGAGATAAGGGGGATAAAAATTGTTTAGTTTGTAGTCTCAGACTCTACAGACTCTAGTAGTGTGTTAGTTTCTTTTATAGCTTAACTGTATGAGGAGAGGGGAAGCAGTCTATATAAACTGAGTAAGCTTTATATTGCTCAGGCGCTTGCGGAGGCAGGGTGGAGAGGTTTTTCTCCCCTAAATCCAAAGTGCCCTTTTATCAATTTTTTTTTTTTACGCTTAGCAGTTAATAATAATTTAACTATGGATGCAGTGACCTGCTGTCAAATGCTTCGGTTACATTCCAGTTCATGTGACATTATGCCATAATGACCGTTTGCTTAATGTAATCCCGTGATGGGCTGAGTTGCAAAGTGAGCTGCAGAGAGCAGTACACTGGATACTGAATCAGTCTCACTGGAGATGAGGTTGAAGTGACAATAAGTGGGGTAAGTTGGTAAATGTGCATGTTCTATTTCACAAACCAAAGTGAATGTGTCACGATCAGCGGGTGAAGTTGGGTTTTTGGTTCTGTTGGCCTTTTGGTATGTGTCCCTGTCTCGTGGCTTCCTGTTTTATTTTGATAGTCTTGTCTCCCCTTGTGTTGTGGTTACAGGTACTTCCTGCCTTTTGTGTCTACCCTAATGTGTTTCACCTGTGTTAACTGCCCCACCTATGTCTCTTTGTCCTGGTGTGTATTTCGTCTCTATGTCCCTTTCTCTTTGTCGGATCATCTTTTCAAGTTCTTGTTGTTCCTGTTGTGTCCTGTGGAGTACTGCAGTTCTGCAGTTCTTTGAAAGTTTGTGCTTCTGAATCGTGTAAGAATCCATCCTGCCTAAGGCTTGATTTAAAGTTCTGTTATATCAGCTTGGTGTTTTTTCAATAAAGCTTGCTTTTGTTAGAATCTTTTTGGACTTTGTCTGCATTTGGGTCCCTCATTTACATAATTCTTGATGGACGTGACAGAATGAGCATGCACACACATTTGGTTTGCTAACATAGGATCTGTTAAATGTTAGCTAACCACGGACAGTACAGCACTATACTGCTGCCAAAAAAAAAAAAAAAGTGACATGTGATGGATGTCTTGTTTTTTTTAGCTGTCTCTTATTTTTTGCTATGGGCCACCCAACAACTGATTACTTTAGGTTATATAATTCTATCTTAAAATATAAATCATTGAAAGGCAGAGTCTGTAATCTGTATTAGCAGTCAGGACTACGCAGCAAACTCGTAGCCTCTTAATATTGTACATGTGTAAAAGACAGGTTACAGTGTGTTCATGTGTCATTTTCTTTTTTTCATCATGATTATGCACTGCAAAGACACCTCATAGGGAGAGGTGACCCAAACAAAGACAAAAGGAGCCATGTGAGGAAACCAAAGGCAGCAGATCTCTGACCAGCTGGGTCAGAAGAGCACATTTACTAGTTGTTAACATTACAAATAAATTTAACAAACACCATATTGTGAGTATAGCTACTTAACATTACATTTTACATCTGTAATCATTTGGGTGGGTATATTATTGATTAGGTTCAAGAGTTATTCATCATTAAAGTTTAATTAAAGATTAATGCTGAGTACTTGATGGATTAATACTTAATTGTCCCAGATGGATAGCAAGAAAATGATAGGTCAGATAAGGAATTAGAGATGAAGCCAACAGAGAGTGTGCATGGAAGAACAAGGCAGGAGACAGACAGAGGTTTGAGAGTTGGTGGAGACACTGAGCCACAGGGAACAGCAAGCCAGGAGTCAGAGGCTGGAGAAATTAAGCCACAGTTCACAGAAAAGTGAGCAGGGAATAGAGGCTCAAAATAAGGAGACTAGGGCCAGAGAGAAGGCATTCTTAAATATTATTTAGACTTCAACACCCCGTTGATCCTGACAGTGTCATACAATTCAGTGTAAAGTATGATGAGGCCTTTATCCAAATGTGTAATAAAACTGGACCCTGCCAACCAGTGCTATCATTTCCAAAACTGAGGAGGGTCAGTTATTTCATAATATATGGTATGAGAATGACCCATAGCTGGAGTATTTTCCCAGAACTGGTGCTTGTTTTGTTTCAGCTGCCATCTTTTTTTAAATGTAGAGAAGTATAAGTGCCACATCACCTGGACAACAGTGGGTCAGATAGGTGGAGATGGGCTTAAAATAAAAAATTATAAAAAAATTATTGGAGGCAGCTTTTGAAGTGGGTGACCTTCAGTCATAAACTGCAAAATAAAAGACAGAGGGAGAGGCACAGAGGAATTGTGTCTTGTTTGATAGCCATCACTTTTTACCTGGAAAGACACAGGCCCTGTCTTTCTGGCAGGCGGTGAGACCTCGTCAAGCCAAAGTCGAGGGAATTTCTTAGAGTTTGAAGAGTTGTTTAGCAAGTATGACAGTGTAATTAAACTGCACCTTGATACTATCAAAAGGAGGCACAGAACTAAAGAAAGACCCCTTGTCTTGCTTCTCTTGAACAGAAGCCAAAATTATACGATCAAAACTTGGGCCAATAAGATGTGGCATCCGAACAGAAATTCAAGCGAGTCAAACCTTTTCCACACTGATGGATGAAATCGCAGAAGTTTCACACACTGAACAGTTGCACCAACCTTTTGCTTTACAGTGGAAAGGATGCAATGAGAGAGATGGCTCAGCTGTCCCAGAGCCCTGACATTTAAATTAAAATTGTATCAGTTTAGCGGGGAAACATCCTCTTGGACTTTGTCAAGTTCACAAAATAAGGACCCAAAGGTAGACAAATGAAACAGGCCAGTTGATGTGGCAAAATGCACGCTTTATTCAAAAATAAAGCTGATGCTAAGCAAAACCAAAAGCAAAGAACGCAAAGAAAATACAAAAACTAGAAAATGAAGAAAATCAAATAAAAATAAAGCAAAAAACCAGGAAGAAAAGATAGAAGGGAGATGCAGAACGTAGGAATGATGACAGAAGCAGGGGATGTCAAGAGCACCAGGGAAGACAACAGACAATCTGACAAAGACAAAGGTGTATACACAGGATAATGAGACACAGGTGGGGCAATCAACACAAGTAAAACACATCAAGAATCACATGGGAAGAAAAACAGTTACCAAAATGAAACAGGAAACACAACGGAACAAGGATACATACAAGAAAACATAGGAAACTTAACATCCAACTTCAGAACTAACTGAACCTAAACTACTCAAATGATGGATCATGACAAAACACCTATTCAGTGGCTCCATTTCTCATCTAAAAATGCCTGCTAAGAGCATCAAAAAACATAAAAGGTGGGCACAGGTTCTAATTTGGCCAGTGGTGTCAATTAAAACCAAAGATTCTATGTTGAATTTTGTCTTTGATAAAGTCTGTAAGTAATGATGATAATGTTGATCGGAGGGACAAAACAGAGTGCTGTTACTCTTGGTCTGATATTTCTGTTTCTTTCATCCCAAATCTCCTAACGACACTCTTTAATTTGCTACTGAAGACGCTTTTGCTCAATATGTTCCAGTTGGAAGAGTAGCTGTGTGAGTGCTTTATGACTGGACTTTTTTTCTGAAAACTGCACATGTAGTATTTCCTCTTTTTTTATGGCATGGCACTTGGTACTATTGTACAATCGATGCTGCCTCCATCCAAACCTGATGTAATAACACACTGGATAGTAAATGGCATGTTGTAGTTTTTACGGAAGGGGTTTGCACTGTGGGAATGTGTACCCCCCCCAAACAGTTACACACTCAATATTAAGGAAATCCCTCAGTACCTGCTGCAGAGATTTCATTTTATAGAAAAACACATAACAGTGCCTTTCTTCTCCTTTTTTTTCAGATTTTGAGCAGATTTAACCTCTCACCCTGAGAATCAGTCTAATAAAAAAATCCCTGCTCTCTTGTCAAGTGGCGGACCTTCTGGGCTTGTTAGGATCCCAGTGGTAAGCCCATTATTTTGGTAAATAAATCTCCACAGGCTTCCTCTCAACACCTCAGCTTTTCACATGCCTCACATTTTTCTCTTGCTGCTTTTCTTTTGTCCCCTTTGTGTTGTTTCTGCCTTGTAACTGAACTCCGAGGCTTTTGACCAATCTCTTTCCTGTTCATCTCTTCTCTTTTTCCTCTGTGAATGCCTGTGTGAGTGCACACCATTATTTTTTGCTGGAGTGTTGGGTGCAGAATAATTGAATGGCTCCAGAGTGCTTTGTTCCATTGTTTTGAAAAGTGCTGAAGGGATAAAGTAATGTTTATTTTCTATTACCCTGTCTATCCCATGTACATCAACATGATCATCAACGTGCTGTTCATGTCCTTGACCGTTTTGTTTAAGAAAAGTTTTTCAAGAGGATAGTGTGAGCCAGAACAGGACAGTGACTTCACACACTTCAGGCATTATTACAGATGTGTTTGCACTCTGCCAACCATTGCTCTGAAAGAGTTCTTACTCCAATGAAGAAGATTAAAATAAAAGTGAACAGTTCAACGCAGAAAATAAGCCATGATAGCTTACTTTCTCCTTTTCCCTTAGACACACGTGTAAAATGATTTCAGCCATTCTAGTGGAATTATTTCAATTTTGCCATTTTAAAACCTTATGTGTGTCATACTCAGTGAATGTAACCTAACACGCCAGATGGAATATTTCACATATTCATAAAAATATATTTCATATGCCCATCTGGGAAACAGCCCATAGACAGTGTTAGGAATAAGCAGGTTGTTAAAAAGAAAAAAAAATAAATTGGAAGGTGTTTGAGCGAACATTCTGTCTACATTCTTTCCACTTGCCGTAGCCAGTCGGGAGAAGAGCGAAATTAAAATGATCATTTTTTTTAATTGACAGAACTACTGCCATTTTAAATTTGACCAGATCATTTAATTTTAGTGCATGTGACTTTAAAAACAGTGTGTTCATGTGCTCCCTATATCCCACATTATTTATTATCCTGATTGCGTTCTTTTGTAGTATGTATAGTGGCTGTAAGTTGCTTCTGTAATTATTACCCCAGACTTCCACACAGTAATTCAGGTAAGGTAATACAAGTGAGGAATACATAATGTGCAGTGACTTTTTGTCGAGGATGTGTCTTGTTTCCCCCAGAATTGCTACACTCTTTGCCAGTTTTGCTTTTACATGACTTATTTGAGGTTTCCAGCAGATTTTGTGGTCTGGTATCACGCCCAGAAATTTGATTTGAAATACTCTTTCAATGTTAATGCTGTTGATCCTTATTTGAGCTTGAGTGTTTCTTGGTATTTTACGGTTTCCAAATAACATGAATTTGGTTTTATTCAGATTTATGGACAATTTATTTATGTCAAACCACCGTTTTGATTTTTTAATTTCTGTTGTGACCACCTCCAAAAGCTGCTGCAAATTTCCCCCAGAACAAAAGATATTCGTGTCGTCTGCAAATAAAACAAATTTAAGCATCGGAGACACTCAACATAAATCGTTTTTTAAAAAATAGACAGTTTCGGACCCAATACTGACCCCTGTGGGACTCCATAGGTAATATTTAACAATGTTGATTTATGGTCACCCATTTGCACATATTGCTGTCTGTTCTCAATGTAACTTTTCAACCATTTCAACACCAAACCCCTTATACCATATCTTTCCATTTTATCTAGTAATATTTCATGATTAATACTATTGGCAATTTCTTCTTTTAAATCCATTACTGCCATTGATGTGGATCTGTTTTCTCTGAAACCATACTGACTTTCTGATAATAAATTATGCTTTTCAATAAAATTATCTAACCTTTGTATAAACAGTTTCTCCAGTATTTTAGAAAACTGGCAAAGTCACGACACAGGTCTGTAATTAGTAAAATGATGTTTATCCCCCGCTTTATATAACGAAATAACTTTAGCAGTTTTCATTTTCTGTGGAAATGTCCCAGTGGTGAATGATAAATTGCAGATGTAGGCAAGCGGCTCTGCAATACTATCAATGATTTTTTAAACTAATATCATATTAATTCCATTCCAGTCAGTGGAAGTTTTATTTTTACAATTGTTAACTATATCGATGATTTCTCTTGTCTACAGGTTTGAGGTAGATTGATCTTGGATTTCTTGTTATGTAATCTTCAGCAACTTCCATCTTTTCTGGTTTCTTGCCATTTATCTTTTCTGCCAACTTTGGTCCCACATTTACAAAAAAATCATTGAAGCCGTTAACCACATCGTTATCATTTAAAATTCTACCATTGTCGATAAAATAATCTGGATAATCTGTGCTAGTTGAGCTGTTTCTAATAATACTGTTTAATATGTTCCATATACCTTTAGTATTACTTTTATTATTTTCTAATAATTTAGTTTAGTATTCCTTCTTACATATTCTCATAATGTTAGTAAGTTTATTTTTATATTTATATTTATGCTCTGCTTCTTTAGTTCTATATTTAATGAATTGTTCGTATAAGTTATTCTTTTTTTGACAGGCATTTTGCAGTCCTTTTGTGATCCATGGCCTGTCCCTGTGATTTTGTCTGTTTGTGCATTGCATTATTGGAAATTTTTTATCATATAATGACTTAAATGTGCCCAGAAATGTCTCATATGCTGAGTCAGTATCATTTTCTTTATAAATGCCACTCCAGTTTTGTGATAATAATTCAGTTCTGAATGCATCTATTGATTCTTCTGTTATTTTCCTTCTATATTTGATTTTATTATCCATATTTTACTTCCACAGTCACAGTCATGAATCACAAAAACAGGCAAGTGGTCACTGATGTCATTCACCAGCAGCTCGCTCATTAAACTGCTTTCCATGTGATTTGTAAATATGTTGTCAATTAAAATGGCACAATGCGCTGTTATTCTACTTGGCTTAGTAATCAAGGGATATAAACTCATACTATACATTGTGTTAATAAATTCGTCTGTTATTTTATGCCTCTCAGGGTTCAGTAAATCTATATTAAAATTTCCACAAATAAATATAGTCTTGTGATTAGTTTTAGCAAATATTCTCTCCCTACTGTCTTTAAATGTATGAATGTTGGATGCTGGAATTCTGTATACACAACTGACAATTACATTTTTTTGCTTTACTATGTGGATTTCCACAGTGACACATTCCATGACATCATCAATAGCAGTTGACATATTTTCCACAACATTTGACATTTGCTTTTGTCAAAACTAAACTACGCGCATAACTGCCGTCTATTTCTCCTCAAAGGACACTGATTGGTCTGGTCATATGCTGACCAGACCAATCAGTGTCCTTTGAGGAGAAATAGACATCATATGCTGACCAGACATTAATAAATCCAGTTCGCACTGTTCAAGATGGACCTGTGAGATTTCAGACAGTTCAGTATCTGACTGTCTGTATACAATTAATTTTCTTGTAATTTGCAATACTATTATCATGTTTCTGCGCCAGCTGTGTAAATACATCCACTGATGCCTATCTGGACACATCCCCAGTGATTTTCCTGAAGTCTTAGGGCGTTTCGGGTCTTTTAAAATCATACGCCCTCATTCAGGTGACCCAGCCGGGATGATCAGGCCCCGGCTTGTGTCCAGATGGCTAACTAGCTACCATGACTCCATGGCTCCCCTCTCTTGAGCCACAGCCATCTTGAGGCTCTCTCTGCCGCATCGGTGGTACTGTGGATGGCTCTCCTCTTTCTCTCTCCCTCGATGCCTAGACTACTGAAGGCTCTGACTAAGGAACGGGCTGCAAAACCTCTGCAACCAACCTCCACCGGGAAACACCTTGCTCTCCAGCCACCCTGCTGACAGTCACTGACCAGTCCTGCATACTTGGAGAGCTTCCTCTCGAAGGCTTCTTCCAGGCGATCTTCCCACGGGACTGTCAGCTCCAGCAGCAAAGCTTGTTTGGTGGACTCAGACACAATAAGAATGTCTGGTCGTAGAGTGGTGACTGCAATATGGCTGGGGAACTTCAGCTGATGTTCAAGGTCCACCAGCAGCTGCCAGTCTCTTGCAGACATCAGGATGCCTGCGGATGATGTTCTTCTGGCAGGAGCTGCCTTGTCCCCAGCTCTGACAAAGGCAATGGTTTTCTTGGTGGGTCGGGACTGCTTTGACCACTCCAGTAATGTGCTGATGGCTTCAGCAATGGTCTTAAGGACTTGGTCATGTCTCCACCTGTACACGTCCGTCTCCAAGTGCCCTTGTGCAGGAATTTTCTTTGTAATTTGCAATACTATTATCATGTTTCTGCGCCAGGAAACATGATAAGGAAAAAAAATTGTGCTCCACCAGTTCAGTTTTCTAGTTTTGGAAATGGAAAACGAAGTTTACATTATTTTTTTAACATGCTCTCCCTTTAGCATTCATGGACTTGAGACACCTGTGTTGCCATTGCTGTCATTAAAATTGACGTGTGCGGTGGGTAAAACTCACAAATAAATAGGTAATTATTGTCATCCTTGCTAATTAGAATTTTTTTGTAACTTTTTACAAAGTGTTGTATCTCCATAAGCATATAAGCCTGATTATGACCACTACTATTTCACAGTAGAATTATAAGAGACTTAATTCTTGATTTTGTGCTCATGGTCACCAGTTTGCTAATTAAAACAGAATTGTAAGATATGGAATGGGCATATAAATAATCTTGGGCCAGGTTCAGAAAATATCATGGACATGGTTAAGTTTACATTTACATACATACATACACACAGTCACATACATTAACTGATTGATGAAACAAGGAGTTTCTTTAATAAAATTAAGAGCTTGAAAAAACACTAATAGCAATCTGTGTTTTGTCCCCCTTTGATTTTCTTTAATTTTCATAATTACCATATCACACATAATGTGTTTAAATGCTCCTGGGAGCACTGTAAAGTTTCTATGATCCATACATCTATGTCATAAATAGATATACATGTATTGTCATTGGGGTTGCTTGTCATGAACAATTCAGAGAGAATTTTTCTTTTGTTCCCTCTGCATTTTTTTTCTCTTCCAGGTGTTTTGGTTTCTAAAGTGCACAACTTACTGTTGTCATCACAGAACATCCAGCAGCTAAAGCGGATGGCAAAGTGAATGAATATTAGATTTTACATTGGACTCATCAGGTAAATAGAGATACAACCTTGAATTAATTCTAATGCTATGCTAATGCTAGTGCCCTGTGCCCACTGCATGTGTTGTGTTCATGTTTCAGAATTCTGTTGATGCAGGGATAGTTATTGTATAAACATGTACAAGTAGACAAAAAAATTCATGTAAATTAAATAAAATTATACCACACTCATCATTTACTACATTGCAACAGAAGAGGACTCTCTTCCTAATCAACTACCATCAACATATGAGAGGCTATTGCAGGTATATGCTTTATATGCTGCTGGAATTTGTTCAATTGTTTTTTGGATTCTCTCATGTAAATTTGCTCTCTTTTGCCTTTTTTCCATTCACTCAGTCTGGTCTTACTCTAGGTAAAATATGTAAATGTGATGTTCAGAATTTGATTTGGCAGGGTGGACAACTGAGCGGGGCTGGGGTAAATATGGTTAAAGTTTAGCCTGTGCGAGGCAGCATATGTACATCTGTGTAACGACTCTGGTAATGTTTGGACTCAGGTGCAGAGAAAACACAGGAAACTCAGTTATGTTCCAAACAAAAATCGCTGTCTTTACTAATGTAACGCAAAATACAACAAAGGCATCCACAAAGGCAAACAAAAACAGACAGGAAAAAGGCAAAGTACAAAACTCAAAATCCAGCAGGCAACATTCAAAAATCATGGGGAAACACACACAGGAAATCTAGGGAGGTCAGGTCACGGGAAACAAAGAGACAATCTGGCAAAGGGCAAGTGGAGCTGGTGGGTGTATATATAGGCAGGGATGGTAATCGGGTGATCAGGGACAGGTGAGTAAGTGGCCACAGGTGAGGTTGATGGAAGGCGGGAAAATAGAGGAAACTGAAATGACACACAAGGTTAGTACTACAAAATAAAACAGGAAACATGACGAAAAACCCAGAATGTTACAATCTGTCGACACACAGACATGGTTCTATTCATAAGGGAGCAAATTATGCAGTTTTTAGGATAACCAAGATAAATATGAGTTTGCCTTGAATTCAGGTAAAATAACACACTGGTCCAGGAAAACAATGTTGCCTTAACAATTTAGGACAATTTAAATGCAAACAAACTCAACTCTCAGTGAAAGTGCTATGTGAAAATCATCTGTAATTTAGCCATTCTTTGTTAGTGAGCAGAGTTTTAAGATTACTAAAGAACTTTACATTTATGCCCTACAGTTACTATGTTTAGCAACATTAATTACCTTTTTGCATTTATATACATTTGCCCAAAAGGACACCAACACGATCAAGCATGTCTAGTCTTTACATTTACAGTTCATAGACATTTAAATAGGAGCCTTTAATGATCTCCTAATTCTAAATAGTACAGTAGGCTACATGGGTTCTTAATTCTTTGCATTTCACAATCCACCAAACAGAGGCATATTAAACCACAAGGAAACTTTAACAGTTTTTTTTTTTTTAGTTAAAACAACGGGGTCAAAATAAGATTGGATCTGCCTCTGAAATAGTAACACATTATCAAGGTGTGGACCCTGTGTCTGTTATCAGAGCTCCATTTGATCGTATATAGTCACAGTGACGCATATGAGACAACATTTATTTTTGATTTGGCTTTGAATCATGTAATTGCCTCCCCTGAGACAACAGCGGTGAGTATAAAACTTTTGATTAAGACAGCGATATTTTTTGCATTCTCTAATAACTTTTATTACAATAAAATTAAACCATTCCTCACTTCACTGTGAACACCCCTCAGGCACCTGAAGATGGTTTGAAGAAAGGCACATTATTTTTATCACTTGCTTAACCATCTGTCTCCGTCACTTGTTTAATTTTACCTTCAAATCTTGCAGAATTGCATATAGAAAATACACTGGAAGCAGTTTACAGTGATTATGAAAGTCTCAGTCTAACCAATCTCTATAAGAAGATGATACTATAATACTATCACATTTTTTGTGACTTTTTGTGACTTATTTAAGCACAGGTATTTCCCCGAGTGTATGTTTTCTGTTTCTGTCACTTGCAGTTGTGACTGTTATTTTTTGAGTAGATTGCACAAGGTAGCCTGAGGAACAACAAGCTTTTTCTGCTGAATTTAGTTGGCTAAATATTGGCATATTGACATAAGCTTCAAGGATATATTTTATTGGGAGCAAATGCCTTTTAATGATTTCAGTGTACATGCAGCAGCAGCCTCAAGTGTTCTGCAGGAAACAGACAGGTTACCATGAGGGAGTGAAGTAAAATAAGATAAGAGTTGCCATATCTTTTTGATTTTAAAAAAATATGTTTCTTTGCATGAAAAGATCCATAATGAATACCATAAGCAAACAGTGTGATTACTTCAAACTGATTGTTCAGTTCTGCCCAGATCTCTTTATCCAGATGAGTTAGTAATCATTGTGTGGTCACCTTTTTTAAAGCAGTATGTTATTAACAGCCTTCGACTTGAAGCTTCCCATAACATGAACCTTTAAGAACCCAAAAGACATGGGTTCTAGGTTCTGCCTTACATTTTTTCCTTCTTTTGTACATTGCAATGTTTTAGATGTAAAACTTTGAAAAATACAGATTCTTATCTGTGTCAAAAACAAGAGACAGGAGAGATACTTTTGAATATACTTATTTCATTGTACTATTTGGTTGATTTGGCCTGATTTTTGTTTTTGTTTTTTTTACATAAAATCTCTCTTTTTCCCACTTAAAAATGATTTTGTAACTAATCTTTAGAAGCATGGTGTTTAAAAATCAAAAATGATTTGTAGTGAATAACCAACTTTAGCCATCATCTACAACAACACCTGACCTTGTGAGTAGCTAGCTCAGTTATATCTTAAGTAGAGGATGTATTTGGGTTTCACCTGACCAAAGCTTTGTACACATTCCCAAAAACTGTGGTTAAGATAAAATTTATTTATATCTTTGACCTTTTGCTCCTTTTCTAGATAAATTAATTTGAAATTCATATTTAATTACTTTTTAGTCACATAGCATTGATGGCCACACTCTGAGCAGTGCCTAAAGTAACCTTTGGGTGCTCCCCTTTGATGGTGAAAGAAAAAAATGTCACCAGGTATCTCATCAAGAGAGAGAGAGAGATTTTAAGACACAGCATAACTGAGAACTGAAGTGGCAGTTGTGACAATGGTTTTATTTCGGTCAGAAATTATATATTGAATTCTGGATTTGTATAGTACTATTATGCAAGGTTTATTCCGCCACTCCCCAGTAGAATGCAAATGGAAACACAGTGATGCATTTTGTTTAAGATTTTCACCTGTGCTCTCTGAGTGTGACACAAGTCAGCCCTAGGCCCTCTTGGTAAAGATTATTCAGTTTCAGGTTAAACTCTAACTGATTCAGTGGCATTATTCATCTTTCCCAGATGAATAAAAAAAACACTCATTAATAC
Source organism: Acanthurus tractus (assembly GCA_029783725.1). Taxonomy (NCBI): domain Eukaryota; kingdom Metazoa; phylum Chordata; class Actinopteri; order Acanthuriformes; family Acanthuridae; genus Acanthurus; species Acanthurus tractus. Next base: position 20,322,171 of record JAQNCA010000007.1, read on the forward strand.
TCGCTAAGAGTCGCCTGGGTTCAGTAGTGCTGTACAAGGCAACCGAAGCAGACAAACTTGCTATTCATTATTAGTAACATTTAGATAAAATGAAGATTTTATGTGACTGCAACCTTGTCTTGTAGTGTTTAGATTGTATCTCTGGCAAGGTATATAGACAAATACATTTGTCAGGAGATTAAGTTTAACTGTCTTTGTCTACAGATATGATATATATACCTACAGACTTCAAATAAGCTTAAAGACGGTCATTCAGTTGCTTGGCTATAAGCAAAGATTTTTTTTAATGATGAGCTCCTGCAAAATCCACTCCAACTTGTGAACATGCTCCTGTCATTTTGGTTATCCTTGCATATTACTCTTACTCTCTTGCAGTTTGTGCTGCCCATTCCTAAAATTTAGTTTGGTACCTCACTTGCTGGTATGTAGCCTCATAACTAGCATCTAGTTAGCTCGTGCTAACTCACTAAAAAGAGATACATTTTTGAAAAGGGAGAGATCAGACATTAAAAGCCCAAAACCTAAAGCTCAGTCAATACCAAAAAATAGTAAAAGGTTGCATATTTAGAAGTATGGATAAATTGCCACCACACTGTTCTTGTTTGTTGTTGCTGCTGCTGTTGTCTGTTTGTTTTTTTCTATTTGGGGGCCTGGACTTAGAGGGGCTTAGGAGCCCCTTTAAAAAAGAAAATTCTCCTGTCAGGGCCTTTTCCATACCACAGGGTAAGAGTTGGAGTTGGTGTCTGGGTGCTTAACTATGGTTGCTCACTGCTCCTAAATGTGTTAAAACTTTCACAAAAGTGTCTCTATCATCAACAACAAGATGCAGAGATGAGTGAACTGAGTGAGCTCAGTATAAACAAGAAAGAGTTACATGATATTATTTTATTCTAAAAGCAAACTAGCAGGTAAAAGCACTAAGTCTAATGTGGTACCTTTAATAGATTTGTTAGTACCAAATTTTGTCTATATGAAAGATATGCTTTATATTTTCAGACAAAAATCCAATTGTTGATTGTGTTACAGTATGTGATTGATTGCTACAGAAAATGCATGGCAGTTAAACAATGTGTACAAGTTCAGTAAAGCTTCTTGAATTAAAATGCAGATGCAAAGTGAGTCAGACAAACACAGACCAGGCTGTCAGACATCCAGCTCAGGGTTAACTGGAAAAGCAACAGTTCATAGTGTGAAGACCTTCCTCTGTTTCTCTGGATTAGTTTATAAAGCAAGAGGCAAACTGACATATTCTGCTTACAGTCCTGTCTGTCAGTGTTTGTGCATATGTGTGCCTGCATTAACTCAGTGTAAATGCCACCAGCATCAGTCAAACTGAAGGTCCAACTTTTTAACTGACCTTTAGACCCTCATCAGCCTCTGTCTGTCACTGTTACCTTCTTCTTTCCTACTTCTCTGATCTTGTCTTTGTTCATTTAGCCTCTCAATCCCTCTCTTTCACTGTATCTATCTTGGTTTTTTAATAAATTGTTAGGTTATAAAAACTGCAGTCATGCAAATAATTTATGTGCAATTTTCTGAAAAACAGTATGATTTTTGAAAACACTGTTTTTGTTTTACAGATCATTCTGCACTGCTTGGTAAAAGGTAAACATCACTGGCCATTTAGCTTGGTAAGCTTTGGTAAATACACTTCTTTTCTTGATGAGAATTTGACAAGACATTTGATACCACTCTTATATTTGTAAGATAAAAATGAAGCTACAACCAGCATAGCTCAGCACAAAAGCTGTAAACAGAAAACTGAGCTATCCAGGATTTTTGGAAAGAACAAAATCCACCCACTGGCACATCTAAAGTAACTGACTCTTGTGTAATCCATACAGAGCTGAAGTTTAAATTTTGTGGTTTTACATTGAGTTATGTGCCACACTCTTGTTATTTTGTATTAGTTACTTACCAAGTCTCTGCTATGTGCCTGGAAATCTCATAATTCTATTTAGAGAGCAAGCGGTTCCAGTCTTTATGCTAAGATTAGCTAACTGGCTGCTGACTGTAGTTTCACATTAGCAGACAGACATGCAAGTGATATTGCTCTTTTGATCGAACTATTGACAAGAGAGCAGGTATGTTTATTGTTCACCATGTCAAACTGATACATTAGCATCAATTCCACACGCCTCAGTTTGCAAATTGCCTTCGAGCATTGTAAAATGACTCCACATCATCATGATGCCCTCCCAACCAGCCCCCAATCTCATTGATTCAGACTGTGTTTGGTCCAACAGCTCCAGATGGAGAAGATCGCTGGCTGATATGGATGAGAAGTGACGGTATTCCTCCCACATGGTCTCCACGGTCAAGTAGTTCCTGGAAGAAGACGATATAAGTAGCGAGCAGGATCCCGGCAATCCCACTTTACATAAACCCTTCATCGATCAAATCAACAAACAGTTTAGGTTTCCAGCTCTCTCTGTGTGTCTCTGCCTCTCTTTTCATTCTCTTTATCTCCATTGCTCAATTACAGCACTTTTCTCTTCGGTTGTGTTCCTGTCTATTTAACTGCTCTCTGCTCTAAAAGAATTTTAGTTAACTAAAGTTTAACTAAAATTAAAAATGAATTAAAAAACCATTACACTCTAAAGATTAGAATATACTAAATTATTATGAAACATCTGGACAAAATAAATTGGTTTTACAGGTATTTTATTACTTCTCTGTTTATCTAATATATTTTAATTGTTTCATTAGGATGGTGCTAGAAAACAAATGTTCAAGTCAATGAAAGTATGTAGTCTGAGTATTAAAGTTTTTGAAGGATCTCAGTTAAATTAAATTTTGAATATTTCGGCAATAGCCAAGTGTCTGTAACTTCCTCTCCAATTAGCAATAGGCTGTGTCTTGTCTGTGCCCAGTACAAGGGGATGTCCAAAGACCCAACTACCACCACTGCCTCTGGTGCCAGGTGCACTGGCCATAAGGCAAAGCATGTTCCATTTGTGATGACAAAAGAGCTCCCACAAACTTTCAGTCCAAACATATTCTAATAAAAGGGTAGCCCACCAGTGAAATTCAGCTATAAGTATCAAATTTTATAATGCCGTCAGTCCCAATTTTAACTTTTGGAAGTTACTAGTCATTAACAGATAGAATATAGCTTTAAATTTATTCCCAGTATGTATGACAAAATGCATCTTCCGATAGAAACAGATAAATCTGAAGGTGAAAGAGAAACCTAGGCTTCAGATTATACAGAAAAGGGAAGTTAGTTGCCCAAAAGAGAAGGAGGGATATTAAGCACTTGCTTTGCTTTCAGAGAAACAAGTACGGGATGCCAGCAGAAGAGCATCAGAATAAACCATCTCTTCCGTTTTAGAGAGGAAACGTCAACATTTTTCAATCATTTTATACAGAAAAACCAAGATGAAAAGAACATCGGTTGAAGTGCATTTTGGTGCTTTCCTTAGACCAAAGGTAGTTGTTGTTAGTGTTGGGATATGCCACTCCTATAGTGGAATCAAACTGCCTTCACAAACACAAGGCATTCACAGGAAATAATAACCTTTTAAGGTTTCAGTGTTTCAACAACTGAATTCCCTTTTCGGAAAGCAGCAGAAGTAGGAAATGTTGGGTTTGAATCGGCAGAAACTTAATAAAACTCTGACACGGTGTTAGCAGAGTGATGAAATAAACTTGCAAACAACACTGGAATAAATGAATTAGTTGTTTCCTGTAACTCTGTTTAATTACATTCCCGCCAAGAAATAGCCAAAAAAAAAACACTTTTTGAAATTAAATTAATGTAAAAACATCAAATAACTGTGAAAAAAATGCTTACTTTATGTAGAAGCGCTATTAAGATTAGGTTTTTGGGTTCTTGAAGATTTAAACTTAAAATATTTACACAATTCACATACGTTCATGTACGTTAATAAAATGCAGGTACATCTTCCATGCTCCTTGTCACTTCAGTGTGAACAATAGGTCATTGATGGGGACTGTTATATAATAGATGACAGTAAAGAAAAAGAGACATGATGACAGGTCCAAAAAAACATTAAAATTATGAGCAGGAAAGCAGTAGAGTGAAAAAGAAAGTGAAGGGGAAAAAAAACTTTTCTTTGTCTTGGACACAGCCCTGCTTGAAGAATTCCTAAATTCAAATGAAGATTCTTAGATGAACAAGTAGTATCCAGACTCAGGGAACACAGCTAGACAAGAACATATATGGAAAATGCAGACAAAAGAAAAAGAAAAACTAATAATTATGTAACAAGCAAAATTTCATACATTTCTAACATGACCTTTTATAACATAAACAAGGATTAACAAAAACAGACAGACCCACTGTAGTTCAGTTGAAACCGGGTTCTTTGTTTCCTCAGTGCTGTTAAAGTATGTAAGACATACTTGGAGCAAAGACCTTTTCTCACCTCTTGAGAATACAGTAAAAAAACATACAGCACAAATTGGTCACACTCTACTGTTCTTCTACTGTTAATGCCAGCAGGTGAAAACGCTGAGTTCTCTAATGTTAATGAATCCCCCATGGCTCATGACATCTGTGTTCATGCTGTTCTCTCATGGCCTCTCTCCACCTTTGAACAATCTGACCCAACGACCCAACTGCTGTTAGTTCACCCTTCAGCTAACACCATCTATGAAACTGGGTGTAAAAATAGCACAGCCTATACATAAAAGGTTTAACTTTACATCATGGTTAACATTTGCTGTGTAGCTTACTTCTGTGAAGGCAGTGCAGAGAGAAATCTATTTAATATCACAGTGCGCCAACCATTTATATAGCTCACTACACAGTCAGGAAGGACAAAGCAGGATGTTTTCTTTTTCAACATTCGGATTTAAAGCATACTGTTTAGGATTTTTCTTTGCCATCAAGTCAGTAGTTAAGTTTTTGAAGTGAATGTTACATTGCCAGAAATAAATTATTGGATAATATTTACATGTTTTTTTATTTATAACACAGAAATATATGTCTTTGGCAAACTGCATCTTTGTGTCTGTGTTTGTGTGTGTTTATCTTTTTTAAATGATAGCCATGAGGACATGTGCCGACTAGCAGTCTGATTTAGTACATTTCTATAATAATAAAATATCATATGCAAAGTTTGAAACAAACTTTGTCTAAAAGAGAGCACTGAACTCATTCATTTAAC
>JAQNCA010000007.1:20347431-20362047 GCA_029783725.1 Acanthurus tractus
ACATTATCGCGTTACAGCAAAAAGCAATACATTACAGTAATCACATTACTTTTGGAATGCATTACTCCCAACACTGGCGACTGCTAACACAAAATCAAAGCCTCCTTCAGAGAAAAAGGCTAATAAGGAGGCTGAATGTCACGCTTCACAACGGCGTGATAATGGCTATTGACTTTAAATATATGAGGTTTTAAAATGTCAGCTTTAAAAGGTAATATTTCACTCTGTAATTTCACATGTTGATGCTTTGTTAACCTTTAACACATGTTTCACGTTTTCATTCACTCTACTGTGAGCAACAAAATAGGAGCTGTATGCTGAGGTGTTAAAGCTAAGTGTTGGTGCTTTGAATCTCCAGGTGAGCGACCACGTCTGTTTTAGGATCAGGAGCTGAACAATCAACACATCATTTTGCAAATGTGCACATAGGAAGTAATACTTGTACTTTTATACTGTGCGAATGGGTTTCTTTAAAGAGCAATGTTAAGAATTAATTTCCTTTTATAGTTATTCAACTGACACACCTAAAGGTGCCAGGCTCACATGCGAGAGTTATTACTTATTAAATACATTATATATAAGAACCATGTCTGTGCCTTGCATCCTTAAATATAGAATAACATTAAGTTTAATAACTGCTTGCTTTTTACAAACTTTTGAGGAATGAGTTTGCTGATTTTTGTTCTTGTTAACAATCCCATGAAAAGCCCAACTGATCCTTCTACAAGCATTTACTTGCATCCAAAGCTGATAAACCACAGTTTCTCTCACTGATATGCTCCCTTGATGCATGAACATGGTCACTGTAGTTCGAGTTATTCCTAATGTACACTGTCTTGGTGCCGTCAATACCTGATTAGAAATCTGAAAATGGTCCCATCAAATGTTCTATTTACTACTGACAGATTCCAGCTGTTTTTGAAATAACTGAAACATATTGAATTACTTTTGAAAATAAATGTATATATTTGTATCGCAATTTTGAAGACTTGCATGCTAAGTATTAATTAATGTGCTTCCAGAGCCACCAACAGACTGGCCAAGTCAGAAAGAAATAAGAAAAAGACTGACACACACATAAATTGATCTTCTCTTGAGATGTGTCGACAATACCAGAAATAAAATATGATCGCAGAATTTATCCTTGAAATGTGCTACTAACACTACTGGTTTCTGTTTACTTGCAATGGAAAACTCTTTGAAGTTATGTGAAATCCATTTCTGTGAAAATTAAAACCTTATTTTATGTTGTTTCTTCATGATGCAGGTTATTGCAAGTAGATATTGATGCAAACTCTACACACTAAAGCAAATAATAACAAGAATGGAAAAAAGTTTACCTGTGTTTAGCCTGTGGTTGGAGTTTGTCTTTGTTCAGCTGTAGAAAACACTGCTGAGTTAAACCTATAACAATCTCGTACTCTGCAGTCATGTACCTTAACACACTGTCTTGTCCACTCATTTTCTCATTCACAGTAATAGAAACGTATGTAGTCCAGACAAATTTAATAACATGGCTGCTCACAAACACATTTATGTGTTGACTCCCAGACTCACACATTAAAGGTCAATGTTTCAGTTTAGCCACTAAGATATTAATGAGGAATCAACACTGAAACAAATAGCTGCTGCTCCCATCCTCATTATAGCTGTGTGTGTGTGTGTGTGTGTGTGAATGTGTATGAATGTGTGTGAGAGACAAAGTGATAATAATGGCCCTGGGTTGTTCATTATTTGATCATTTCATAGTGTTGTATGAGATACTTGAACAACAAATGTCTGGATTTTGCAGCCATTATATATTTTATGGAAACTAGTTCTTTTGTTCAAAGCTAACCACAAGGCAGTGTGACTGTAGTAATTATCTTTCATTATTTATTTAACACCTAATTGCAATTTGCAACAATTTGTTTTTTTGTGTGCTGAAAATCTCCTAAAGTGAGTGTACAAATGTTTGTGGTTTCCTATAAAATCTACAACCCACATTCTAATAGGAGTTTGAAAAAAACATATCCTCCCATCCTGCTCAGAGGAAAACAGGGAATTTCACTCAAGAGAACAGAAAGAGGAGGCAAGTTGCAGTCAATAAACTCAACGATGCAGTGATACAGTTTGACAGTGTATCAGAAAGTTATTTCCATCCAGGATTTGAATGCATTTATATGTAGCTGCCTTCTGAGCATACAAAACACTACTTCCAAAGCAAATACTCTGATTAACAAAGGTGCAGCTTGTTAAAAGGCAGGGCAGGCAGCTGCTTGGGGCAAACGACAGTTAAAGGCCGCTGAGTGCTGAACAACTTTACTCTACAGCAATGTTTCCAGAGAAGGCGAATGCAGTGAGTGCAAATCCCTCCCCTTAAACAACCAATGGAAAAGTTGCAATGAATATGATAATGGAAGAAAAAAATGATGAGCAAAAAATAAGGTTAGACAGCATAAGTGGAGTAGATAATGATCATTATTGATAACTGTAAACAACTATACGTTACAAATCCATCTTATTTAATCATTGTTTTTATTTCCTCATATTACATTTCAAAAAATGTACTAAGGTGAACATTTTAAATGGAATATATTTAAATATTAGAAACCTAAGTTGGGTTTACTTATCATAATATTGATAACAATAGTCCAAGGGCCTCCCTTAGAATTTTTAAATTAAGAGTCCCTCTGCTGAAAGAGGAACCTAATAGTATTAAATATTGAAAAAGTTAATCTATGAAAACAAATGTTAACCCTCAGAGACCTAAACAGCCGCAGGCAGCTAAAAATTTCTATCAATTTGATAATATTTGAATCACTCATGCAATCAACATGCTTTACTGAGTCATTTAAACCACATTTTCTATCACACTGTTTGCTTGGGATAATGTCTTAAAAAAAGGCAGTAAATCGCCCAGGGTTAGTGGTAAGGTTAAGGTAATCCATTCCTTAACAAAGCAAATGCAAAATTATTAGTTGAAAATGGTCAAGGATGAAACTGAAAGTTCTCCTGAATAAAATGATATGTGACACTTGATGCTGAAAAAGGTTTTAGAATTACAAAATAGATTATTGAAGTCAAATTTCCTTAGGTCTTTAAGGGTTAAACTTAAAGTGCTATGTCCATGTAAAAGGTATATGTATTTTGTTTAGTTTAGCACTGATGCCAAATTGTTCCAACAAGGTCAAAAATCAGGAAACTGTCACTTTATCAAAAGTAAAGGTCTTTTTCATTTTGTTTAACTGTCACTTACTTCCAGTGTAACACCAGGCAGAGAAGGAGGGATGATGCAAGCAAACATGACTAAAAGTGAGAGAATGTATTTTTAATATATCTCCTCATCTATGAAGGTTTCTGCCGAAGTTGATCAGATAGTTTTTTTTATCTGCAACAATAAAAAACAGTTCCCATGTGCCCTCAGGACGTCATCAGACTATGTTTTATGTGCTCATTGTCGTTTTAGAGATCGTATTCAAGAGTCTTGGTTCCTCAGAGAAATTGCAGAATTCTTCAGATCTCTATTACTGAATATTACAGTGATCTGACCTGGGGCAGGTTGTATTCATTTAGTGCAGCGAATTACTCACAAGATTAAATCACCTGTTAACACTGAAGTCTGTAAAACTCTGCCTGATATTTTACCTTTTTCTATAATTTTCATTCTCACACACACACACATACATATACACACAGTCACACTCATTTTCCCTCCACCCTTATCCAGTTATCCAGTCACTGACCTTGTTACAGACTCATTAATAGAAATACTAATTGGTCCTTGGTTTAATCCCAGTATTCCAATGGGATTACTGGTGTTAATTTAGCCTGTCTCCCCAATCTTTGGCTTTCTAATTGGGAGATTGTGTAAAATAATGAGATATGGTGTAAGCCATTACACCGTAATTATTTAAATCACATGTGGGTTAACAGTCTGTGACCATGTGATAACACAAACAATGACTTTTTTATGTCTTTGATGAGATAAAGGAATCAATAGAAGACACAACAAAAAGTCTCAATTAGTAATGTCTCTTAAGGATTAGTCATATCCACTGCATTGTGAATTACAGCATACCAGCATGTTGCCATGATGTCAGAATTATCTACAGCAGTGGAAATCATATTGTGAGTTAAGCTGACTGTTTTTGTTTTCTGTACCAAACAGTGATTATCTGCTCTTTCAAAGCTATTTAATGACTTGTTTCCAGCACTGACTGTAAAATAACACAGTACAGATTTTTGTAGCAGTTCATGTCATCATAAGTTTTCACCTCCTAGTAGTATCAGCTTTTATTTCCCCAAACTAATTCTGTCTTCTGCTTGGCTGCTCGGCGACCATTTAGTTACTTCAGAAAAAAAAATATATTATGCTTGGTTTGACACTAGTTAAATTTTATTGATAAAGGATCATTGGACATTAACACCATATTGCGTTCTGACTATTCCGGAAGGTTCGATGTAACGGCTAGTTTGGGAGCTGTAATATTAAAGTAATATAAAGTACCTGCAGCATTCCTACGGCGGCTTACTTTATAGGAAATTAAAAGTCACTAGGTGGTGGTGAGTAAAATAGCTCCCTGGAATGCTGAGTGTGAATAAAATGCTGATATGAAAGTATTTAAAGATAGTGGAATTTCGCATGTTTTGTCCACCTGTTATCCACTGGTGGCTGGTATATTATCCTCCCGGGGGTGCTTTACATAAATATAAAGCAAACATGTACCAATGTGTGAGACGAGTGTATTAAAATGAGCTTAATGTATATGCTGAGCTGAGCTGAATTAACATTAATACTATGCAAAGTGCTTATTAAAGGTAAAATAATATTAAAGGTAAAGAGAAAAGGGTACTTTGGTCACAATGTAAGTTGTTGCGGTCAAAGACTAAAATAAGTGAAAATTTCTATATTCCAAAACAAATCTGACAGGTGGATAAGACAACATCAAGTAAGTACCATACCAATATGAAGTATATTACACTGTATAATAATCAGATTACTCATAAAAAGTATTTATTTCTCAATATGTATATATTTTTTTACCACAATAGAGTACAGGGCCTCCTTTAGGACACAGGAAATCCAACAAGCGCAGCACTGTTTATTTGTGCAGAACAACTGTATTAGCCCTGATATTATTGGGGTCAAGTTGGTCAAAAATCAAAGAGATATTGTTGTAATAATGAAATATCTCCTCTTCTCCTGGTAAAGAAAAACCCAGAAAAAGCCTTTGCACTGATAAGATTAAGAATATCTTACCTGGTGTTTCTTTTGAATAAAAGTAAAGGTAGTGTTCTGTAATGGTACAAATAAAACAGGATAGAGTGAGGATGAAGGACTTCTAAAAATGAGTGAACCCATCCTGCAGCGTAACTCACTTTGCAAACTCCAGTTCCTTACTTTCATTCTTCTTCCCCCTCTATCAAAGCCAACAATGGCAGTTTAATTAGTCCCAGTGGCCAGCTGTCCCAACTGTCCCTATCACCACCGGTCTGCATCCTTCCCTCTCTACGTTTTGGCTCAGCCTCTGCGTCTCTATCTCTTTTTTCCCATATCTCCGTCTGTCTCATCTGTCCTGTAACGAAACAATAAGCCTGTGAACTTGGCAGGTCCACTCTTATGCTGATTTCATCTCGTAGTCTCTCACTGTGCAGCCACACATCTGCTCAGAGAGTGAGAGCACGGCTTCAGAGAGACCAATGGTGAGCGCAACCTATTCTACTGCTGAGATAAATTAACTGTCATTGTTAGCTTTGATACGGAAGTGAAGAGAAATGGTATTGAAAGGGATTCGGGAGGAATTGAGGCTGAAATGTGAAAGTGAGCACAGCAGGAGGCAGGAGGAAAGAGATGCAGATAGACTTCTAGCTTCAGAGCAAATACAATTAGTTTTCAGCCTTGTTAATACTATTTACAGCTTCTTACAGGACACATAACAGCAACAGAAACTGATTAGATGCTGGACTTTGCTTACAGTCACATTACAAGTTTTAAAAAGTCCTTTGAAGAGACAAAGGTATTCAATTTATTTTACTTAAAAGTGACTGGAGGTTTGGTGGAGGTACAAACTTTCTATTAAATACTCAGGCTTGGATGGAAACACCATAAGTTTGCCATTTCTGTTGACATTGTGTGGGTGGTGGAAATGCTCACTGCAGCAAGTGAAAAAGGCCTGGTATGGCTTGGAAATGCATACACTATGGATGGATGATTCTGTACCTACCAATTTATGTCAAATGTCAATGATCAGAGCAAAAGCAAGACACCGTGCGCCCTTTATAGAAGGAGATAAAAAGCAAGGGGTATGAAGGTCAGGAAGGGGAGTAAGCATGTTAAGGTAGCAGCTGTTAGAGAAGGCACCTCTCAATAGAGACATTTATGTTTCTATGTACTGTAGCAGTTATTTTTTCCTAACCATGTCAATGTCTTTATGTTACCTAATGCTCACTGTTACCAGGTTCAGCCAGGTTGAGGTGTTTAACCCGTAGTCCTTCTCTAGTCCTGACCATAATTTAGTTGCCAGTTGAATGCAAAAGTCCTGCAAAATGGGTTTATTGTCAGGTTTTGTTTCACAGAGGTGGAATGTAAACTTTAGTGTGCTGACTGAGGTGCTAACGAGCTACATCCCAGAAAAATAGTAATAGAGCGACAGCCACAGAAACAAGCATGGCTGTGGGATTGGACAGGTGTATTGTAGGACTTGCAGAAGTAACATTTTTGAAACCTTGAAATTTCTTTTGATTTTCAGACAAATATGAAATGCTCCTGGCAACTGCAGCTTTTTTGTGTTCACTGAAAATGACCTTGGTGGAATAGATAAGTCCGTTACTATTGATGGGTAAGGCCAAAACAGAAGTGACTGATCATGTGAAAATAGAGACAGACTGAGAGACTAATGTAAAAAAAAATGGCTACACAGTCAGATAATGAAGTTACAAGGGACTTCGGCAAGGACAGTTTGTAACTGGCAAACTGACACTTAAGAAAATTGTGCAATTATTTCGACTGTTTGTAGCCATATCAATTAGAGTGGTACTACAAAAATAGATTCTAAAGAGCAAATATTTAAAGTGATTGGATTATAAAATCCCATTTAGCGAGAGCAGAAAACTAACTGAGCACTGTACAACATTTAAAGGTTTGTGTGGTTGAGCAGACGGACAAGAAGGTTGAAGATTATTGAATAAACTTGAGCTAACACAGCTTTACAAACACCTGTAAGGTTCTGATTTTCAACCACATCTGAGAAAAAAACGCATAACACCATGTGACCTCTAAGCCTTTACATGGTCTATGAGTCTGAGATGGAAACTTTGAGCACCCACAAAGCAACAGTGGGATCAAATTGTTGTGGCAGAAGAGGTTAGACTCCAATATAATGTGTACCACATGTGTTTTTTGGAGGAGATATGAAATCTTACTCATATCAATATGGACAAGACAGATTTTTCCCAGTACCAGTATTAGTTAATTAGTGTTTGCTCTTTGTTATTTAGATTTAGCCCTAGTCCCATCCCAAATTTCCTTGCTAGTTTTCAACACATTTAGCCAATCTCTGGTCACGGCTCACATTCACTAGAAAACAGCATTATTTCTATGACTTCAAAAAAATCAGCTTTTAAGACTTTTCAGTGTGAATCTACAACCCAAAATCAAAACAAAGTCGGAGTGAAAGCATCTAGGCGGTTAGGGTTGTGCTTCTTAAAGCTTCTGGTGCAGATTTAACTTTAAAACAATGTGATTACACCCATGTCAGATGCTTTCAGTGCGTTTAGTGAAGTGTGTGTCCTAACAAAGATGAAATATACCCTCTGTAATGAAGCATGGATATTAGGTAGCTTGAGAATGACAGAATTTTAACAAAAGAAGATGCCATTTTACTCATTGAATTTTAAAAAAAAATCTTGTCATTTTACACTGTGATCAGAGGTTTTTTGTTTTTTTTAACAGTATGCATTGACATTTACTCACCAGCCAAGGTCCTCCAATCCAGAACATCAACAGATTCTTATATATCAGACTTTCATCTTATATCAGGCTGGCCCAGATGACTACTGTCTGTTAGGACTGACTGTTGTTCATATCATCCTGTTAGGTGTCGCATTGTGGGCACATTGGCATGTTGTACAATGCCCTACAAATAGACTAGTGTAGATTAGTACGGTGTAGCCTTTCATGTGAAATTTAGTGACTGTTACTTTACATGATCAGTGACACTGACTCTAAGAACCACAGAGCACTCTTCAGTGCATGGCTGAAAACAGGGCCAATCAGAAGTGAAACGATATCTGTGCTGCTTTGTGGAAAAGGGTCAAATGTGTTACCAAAAACTATTCTAGGAGGAAACAAGACCTTTCACCTGCTTTAGTTCACTACTGACTGAGGCTGCATTACCTTTGTTTCTCTAAAACAACACTTGGTTATTTGTTTTTTCAACTGCAGCAAGCATCACCTCAATTTCTGCATGACTGCACCTCCTCTATTTCACTTGCTTCAGTGCCACTTTGGTCCAGGAGATGATGGAGGTGAGTGATGATCTCCATTGTATAACATGGCATTTCTGAGGTGGTGCTTTCATGTTACTTCAGGATAAATACTGTCCATGAATACAGTCGCCATTTATCAGTAAATGGGTTTCACCAGCATTCTCACAGATGGTTCTGAATGCATGAGGTCTTTTCATACGTAAATATAATATTCAAAAGCAACTGATGAACAATCAGTTATCATACGTAACCTCTTTGAACAGAGCCAGGCTGAAGACTTTTGCTACAGCTTCACAGATGCAGGTTTTGCCTTTATTGACTTCCTTCTCAATGACTCTGACATGGTAGATGTAGGTTATGATAATCATATGGAGATGGCATGGAAATGAAAAATTACCCCTATTGTTACCGGAGCACCTCAGAATGCTAACCCAGCGCTTTTGCGATATGGAAATGAGCAGAGTGTTTCCTAACTGTGAATAACAGAGAGTAGATTGAATATAAAAATGTCCCCTTTCTGACCTTAATTTAACACAGAAATTTCTATTGACCTTGATTTAGCTGCTGCTCCATTGCTTTTGCCTGGAGCCACTGAGGGTGAGATGTGATTACAGTAAATTTGATCCCATAAATGAGTCCAAATGATGCAGTCTATTTTTATGGAAACCCAACACTAGGATGACTGATTGGGTCAAATTTAGGTTGAATAAATCTACATTGGGTATAACTTTCAACAAGACTGCTTCAATAATGACTTAAGTCTTTGCAGAAATTATTTACTGGGCACAAGACAATTTGGGGTTTTAACAGTAGACCACTGTTGATTTTAAGATTTAATTGGCCCACATGTAAAAATTAATGAAATGATTTTAAAAGATACTGACACCTTTTTTTGGCTGGTAAACAAAAAAAAACAATTTCACAGTCAATTACAGACAAACATAGTGAACGTCTTTGAAGCTCTGTATCTGTTTTAATAAATCATTTATAAATTGTAGTGCTAGATGAAAGATCAGTTTATGAAGCTCTCTTGACAGAAGTTAAGGACTAGAGTTAAAAGAGTTATCTGAAGTTGTAGTAGCCCTGACAGCAGACATATTTGTTTTCATTCACAAGCACTGAAGTTGCCATGATTAAATACTGAGCATTTTGTAAAGAAAAGAAAAACCATTTCCCCCCCAAATGCAATAGTGAAGGGGTAAAGAGCAATTGTTGATTATTTCTTTGTTATGTACGCTATTACAGATCTCACTGATTACAGTGTGAGGAATATGGGAATTTGGAATCACAATACAGCTTTTGTTTTCCAATGTTTATTTACCAAAGGCAGTAATTAGCCATTGACATTTATACTGTACTTACTTGCCCTTTTTCACTGTGATTGGTGATTAAAATGTTGCATTTGTTTTGTTAGATAGAGATTGTGATAGTAAAGATTGTCATTTGCCAGAGTGAAATATAAAACTGGCAAGTTAGTTGAGGTAGACTAGGAATGAGAGGATAATTTTGCACCTTTATTAACATGCGCCTTGTGTAGATTGCATGGCATTGTGATTACAAACAAAAGAATGTTAACTGTTGTCCACAGAAAGTTCAAGTTTAGAATTGTGTTTGATTCTGTCAACTCTAATTGTTCATGTCTCTGTGTTCCTTATAGTCAGGTAAGCTGCTGTCCTTAAATCTAAGAGTAATGCAAAATATCAAATTATTTCATTTGTAAAAACTAAAGCACAGGAGGAAATTCTTGCACCACATGGGCATAAGGTAGAGGTGTGTAACTGTGCAGTGCATTAGATGTGCGTAGCACATTCCTCAAGCTGTAGGAGGTAGAAATAACACAGATGCTGTGGTTGTTGCCTACTTTCAAATGCCAGTTTGGATTATTAAGTGGAAAAAGAAAGCCCTTATACTGGACAACAGATATTGTTTGTTACTACTTTTCTATTTGGCTCAGGACACACTTGCACTGATATCCAATAAAGTCAAGGTGTGTAACGTTGGTGTGTACTGGCTGAAGAATTCATGTCAGTAATACAGACAAACACAGGAACTGTATGATTAAGTTTGCCTTTTTACAATATATGTTTAATAGTCTCTAGGCATTTCATCAAATGGTTACAAAAATTAATCTGTAAGGTTTATATACATGGACATGAAGTTCATATGGTAACATGCTTGATGCGCAAATGATGCACAAGCACAAATTCACCATTTGGAAGTTCTGTTTACCGTCCTAAAAATGTATTTGATTTATATATCATTTGTATGATTTGTGTAGACAGTCTTCTCTTTGGAAGTCGTGTTTGCTGTCAGCCCGGAAAAAAGTACATATATGTATAAAATACACACACAAATACATTTTGTGTTCATGTACACAAAATCCTATTAATTTACATTTGATGACTGTTACACAACCCTCAATGATAGTTAGTTGACATGTTACATTCATGTTGAGCTTCTGGCTGTGTATTAAGCTTTGGTTCACCTTAGCAGTGAGAGTCAGCTCTTTTAGCTGACAGTAGCTCTTCATTTAGAATGACGACTAGCATTTAAACTTTTAAAACACCATAGTTTACATAATGTTTGGTACCAAACATTGTAAAGTGAAAAACTCTCAAACACTTTTACACATAAGTAATGAATGTCTTATTTTTACTGACCTGTATTTTACATGTTGGCAACTAGCACAAATCAAGCATGGGTCATAATGTTGTTACCAAAGAGATACTTTTGGGGATTTATTAAGCAAATATGTTAAGGCTTTATACTGTTAATCTGTCATACATTGAATTTCAAATTTAAACAAAAGATATCAGCTCTTAGTTGGGTTCTGGCTTCTTTCATTCACTTAAGAGAGCAACACATCATACTGTCATGTATACAGAGTAGACCAGACTATCCACAGTACAATTAAGCTATAGCAATGATAATACACATTAAATTTAAAAAAAATAAAATTGAAATACAGTTTAATAACCAGTTCCTCAAGGTACATTTCAACAAAGATTGTATTTATGGTGATAATCTGCATCACAACATGTAAAGCAAGTTGCCTTGTTAATAGTAAAATGCTGGCACTAAACATAAACTGAGATGTGCTGAATCATTCAATGTGGACATAACTCTTAGAGACACCGGACAGTCAATTGACTGATACATTAGGATGTAAATGTCACGTAGCAGCCTGACATGGCAGCATAAGGTTAGAGAGGGTCAAAGATATTATGCTGCAGATGGCCGGGACAATGATATCACAAAACAGTGACAAGCCCAAGATGAGATACATGTGATAAAAAAAAAAAAAAAACTTGCCATCTGCCAGTTGCACAGTTATCTCATCCCTCAAACTCAGCAAGCTGGAAAACCTGTAATGGGGATTTTCAGACGGCTGCCCAGAGACGTGTTGATTCATTCTTTAATGAAAGTACCTCTTGTCATTTTTCTTTGTTCTTTTGGAAGTAAAAATAGAAACTGACAGGGTCAAAGATGGATAAAGATTAGAATATAATGGAAACACAGATGGAGAGACAGGTAACAAGTAAAAGCTGTCTTTCCCTCTGAAGGACATATTACAAGTAGAGAAAACAGTGGGTAGTAAAGAGATGCTTGTTTATCCTGTTACCTGGGAGAATAAGAAAAGAAAAATAAAAGAAATAGACCCAGACTTTTCAGCATTAATTTGTATATCTTGCTGCATTCTTTCTCCACTCCTATTTGAAATTCCTGCTGAGTTTTGAATGAAAACATTTGGTACCAGCCTTTCTTCAATTCATATTACCAAGACCTCATCATGTTCCTGTGATTCACAACAGCCTCCTTATTATGAGAACAAAACCACTCCGGCAGTCTTCAATGCGAGTCATTTAGAGTGATTCTTGCTCTCAAATAATTTACATCTTCTTTCTCCTTAAGTCCTCTCATAGATAGACGTCTCTCACACACACACATACACACCCAGACAGGCATTATATTCATTCTCATTACTCTAGAGAGCCCTTGAGTGTGTAGGGAGAGAAAAACTCTGAAAACAGCTATGGCTTTTCAAGTGTCAATCACCAGAAATAAGATGGAGGAGGAGGAATGATGTAAAGAAAACAGGGACGTTGGAACGCTTTCTGTGTAAATCAGCAGAAATGAAGGCAACTGAGAGGAGGAGGAGGAGAAGGAGGAAGAGGAGGAAAAAAAGACAACATGATGAAGCCTCAAGAGAGGGAGCTTCCGGTGTCAATCACCACAAGATAAAAGACGGAAAAGAAGGTAAGTGCAATGTTTAACATTCTCAATCCATCACTTAAAAAGTGTGCTGGATGAATTCCTTCCTGCTGCTTAAGAGTTTGGAGGGGAAGAGGAGAAATGGAGTCTTAAGGAGAAAAATGGCATTAGAGGGAAAATGAGGGTAGGAGCCACTACAGAAGCAATGCTACCTTGTTGGATCTGAAGCATGTATATGTACAAGTTTGACCTCCACAGTGAGAATGTGTTACTCATTTAGTGCTTCAACAGCTCTTAAGACAAAATAGAGTTTTTTTTCTAACCTTGATCATAAAAGTGTACGGACATTTGTGATTACAGGCAGAAGAATTTTCTTTACATTGCACATTTGTCAGACACAAACTATAAAATGGTGGCTTAAAAAGACAAAAAAATAAAAAATTACCTGATAAATAATGAATATGTATATAGAGAGAATTAACACCGTGATAAAAAATAAATGAGATTAAAATTACTGAAAGGCTGAATGCAGTAAGAATTAAAAAAAACACAATGTTGGAATATCCAAGTGTTGTTATGAGATTTTGAAGAAGAAACAGCCCACTGGGCAGGTCACTCCTGAGTCATGAGGCCCTGACTCCAATGGCTCATCTTCCTCTGACTTTTCACCTTGACCCTGGAATTACCTACAAACCTCTGCCAGAGGATCTCAGGGTGCATTCAGACTCATAGGGGGTTACTTATTCATCAGAGGCCAACCCCAAAAGTGCTGTAAGGTAATCTTCTAAAATCTTTCAAAATCAGTTTTAAAAAGTACAGGTAACCTGCTGGAGTTGCTAAAATATGCATTATTTGTATTATTTTGTGAGTAGTCTATTTAGTTCAAAACTATTTTCAAGGGTTTGGAGAGCTTATTTTGAGTGAGACAGGAACACAGTAAGTTACGTTGATTGTAATAGGATGTAATGAAAGTGTGAATGAGAATTTCCTGATTTTTAGCAGATAAAAAGATCTAATTCTCTAGTTAGTAGCTGCAGAAAGCACTGTTGACGGCTGGCTTCACCTAAATGACATAATTAAGTTTATTCTCCGCATCACTCAATTTCGGTGCAACAGGATAGAGATACTGAGAGCAGAAATGCTCACAAGAGAGGTCTGGACTTATGTTCCTGTTTATCTGAGTTCAATTGAAGAATGTTTGGGAGACAGATCTTTGGCATCTGTAAGGCTGTATCCTAACCAGTTGTGTTATGTTGTTGGAATCAATTGAGAGTTAGATTTGTGTGTTGTCTGCAAAAAATAGCAAAATAAAAAAAATACTAATAAATAAATAAAAATTATGCTGTACCTATAAAACAGGAAAATAATTGTGGGCCAAGGACTGATCCTTGAGGTTCTCCACAGGCAAGTTCACAAATGAGGGTTCTGAAGTCCCCAATGGAGAGACAGAGATTCCTTTTTAAAAGGTATGAAAACCAAAGTTTAAATCAAAGTTCAAACTAAATTCACAAGGTCCATTGTTTAAAAACCTTTACAAATTTAAGCCAGAACATTTAATTTCAATTTCTTTACTTTAAGTTGTTGTATAGCCAGGATTAAATTGGACCAGGTGACTAAATGACAGATCGCCTCTGCATCCCTAGAGTCATGCTGCTAGTGTAGCTAACAATCCCTGAACAGATCACCATCTGTTTCTAAACAAAATTTGTCCAAATGCAGTTATGGATCAAGCATTTTGTTCTATTTGTATATTGATCGTCTTTATACAAGCCTATACATAAATATACTGAAAAGATCAAATTGTGCTTAACACAGAAAGGACATCCCAGTCTCCATGTAATTTACACTGACTCATTCATGTGATAATGCATCTTGTTACTGATTGGCCTGGTACTTAAAGTATATGCTCCATTTGTTTGGATGACACGATTTCTG
>JAQNCA010000007.1:20404748-20421446 GCA_029783725.1 Acanthurus tractus
ACACAAGGACTTCTTCAGATCATGGAGAAGGTCTGTCTGCAAATGAGGAGGTGTTGCTAGGCAACAGAGCCAGGCTCGGGGTGGGTGGAAGTGAAAGAGGGAGCAGAAGACCGTGGGAGTTTTAGGAGAGAGCAAGAGAGGAGACAAGTGGGGGGTGGGATGAAGAGGTTGAAAGACAATAATAGAAACCCAGGACTTGAGGGAGAGGGAAGAGAGCGAGGGATGAAACGAGGAAATTAAAACGGATTCACGGTTCATCTTGAAACCCGTAAAATCTGTCTTCCTAAAGTACGTCCCTCAGGCCTCTTATTCTGCTGACAGTCTGACTTTTCTGAACAGCTGAAGCAGGTGAACCTTTTAAGCCTAATAAAGATTTTACCGCTTCACTGTGATTACTTAGTAAGGAGCTACAGCCGATTTCTGGAGAACTTAATGTTTGTGCTACTGGTGCTGATGCTGCTTATATAAAATGTAGCTTTTCATTCGTAATGTGACATCAATGAGAAGCAGAGATGGGGAGGACAAAGAGTAAAGAGAGGGATGGAGAAGTGAAGGTGGTGTTGGATTTATCCATGTGTTGCACACACACACACACACACAGTAGCTGTGGTTATGTAACTGTCTGAAGAGTATTAATATATCTTGCTGCTCACTGCTTGCTATTAGTAAGCTGCCACTCCAGTGTTATTAACAGGGAGATTCCTTCTTACATTTGCCTCAAATTCATCTCACAAACATTTACACAGTGTGTTCTTTACACACATACACACATACACACACAAACACACACACACACAGGCATACACAGACATACAATCCCCCAGTCTTGGCTCCAGCTTTCAGCAACATAAATATTTAAGTTTTTCATCCTCTGACAGCCTGAAGGATGGAGAGCAGACCAAGTGTGTGTGTGTATTGGTGTAAGAGTTAGATATCCGTTGCTACTGTATAAGGCAGATATGCCATACACAGTCTCTGTGTTTTTTTCTTTATTGTTATTTTTTAAAAATTCAATAAATATCCCCAGAATTTTTTGGAATTGAACATTTTTTCTAAACATTTTAGATTTTTATAATTGTTGATGTTGCCATGTAGTTAGACACAAGCACATGCAGTTATTTGATTGTAAACAAAACTTCAGCCTTTATAGTAAACATTTAAAATGACAGGTGTGTCCTCTACTGTTGGTTTGCAGTGACAAAATAAAAATACCTCTTTTTGTTACCTCCTGTTGTGAAAATGAGAAACTGTTTCCATTGTTAAGACAGGAGAAGTGTCAGGAGAAATTGGCTATTAGGCTTCAATGCCAACACCCTGAATTAACCTGATGTTGGGTCAATTCAGATGAACTTTCTCTGTAAATACTGATAAGTTATTGATTACTGTAAAAATGTGTTTTTAGTTATATGTAATTATAATATATAACTTAGTTATAATAAATATATAATATATATGTTCCATAGAAGGAACACGGACAAAACAAAGAATTTCTGGGGGAAATACTCATGTATATTATTTAAGTATACAATATAAAGGAATAATATGCCAAATACAGTTCAAGGTCAGCATTTTACTTACGTAAAAGAAACCAGTATTACCAGTCAATATAGTATACAATTGTACTTGCTGTAAAAATGGTTCCTTCCTAGAGCGTCCAAAGTGCTTTAACATGTAGTCTGACTAGTGCATGACTGCTGGAGAGCTTAAAATACAGCAGGGATGATTTGTAGCAACACGAACATGTACATGTAAGTTTTAGGCTTAGATATAAGATTAAGAATTTTAATCTGAAATCCACATATCTCCAAATGCTGTTATTTATTTATTAAAACATCAATATAAATGTGATGGGCGAGAAACACTAGCCTCCAAAAAATAACAAACAAACAAACATACAAACAAACAAACAAACATTGGTATCGAGTTCTGTATCGCCTTCATGCAGGGAAAAAGCTGTTGTCAGCCCTTCTCTGATTCTGAGCTTCATAAAACTGGTTTCATAAGTTTTCAGTATGTAGTTGTGCAATGTAACAAAGTCTTTTACTCATGTGCTGTACTTAGTTACAGATTAGCTACAACTTCAAGGTACTTGTACTTAACTTAATTGTTCCATTATTTGCAGTTTTGTACTTCTGCTTCACTGCGTCTCAGAGACAAATATTGTGCCTTTTACTGAACTGCCTAATAGCTTTACTTAGGAGTTACTTTTCAGATTACAAGTTTTCACAATCTTCCTGAAAAACATATTTCTTGAAAATTTTTGAATTTAAATTCTTGTGGTTCTTGAGCTTTAAAAACTCTTCACAACCGTTTTTGATAAGCTGCAACATTAGTCATCCCATAGCGGAAAACACGTTTTTTTTTAGGTCTTAACAGAGGTTTGTGGTAACGCATGAGATCAGTAACACATGGTGATCTCATAGGAGATGATGCAGTGCTGCAGAATAAACTATTCAACGGTGTAAAGAAGTTAAAATTAGCTCAACCTTTAACATCTACAGCAGTAACATGCAACATACACATCAATGCAGCAGTGATATTAATCCAAAAACACCAGGCACGATAATAAAACACTGACAGGGAACATGTCACTGCAATATCAGTATTTTTACTTTTAATACTTTTTAATCATTTTGCTGATGATACTTACATATTTTTACTCCAGTTAGGTTTCGAATGCATGACTTTACAAAGAGTGAATTGTTTTTACAGTATAGTATTGATGCTGTTTACTTAAGTAAAGGACCAAAGTACTTCATCCTCCACTGTTTAGGTATTTTACAATGTAATACTAATCAAATGAATGGTCAATATGCAACCCAGAGACCAATTTCAGCCCCATATACAGTACATCTCTGGGCAGGGGCCATGACCTTTAAGAGGAACTAACTGTAAGTGATACTTGAGACTCCAGCAGGAAACTGAGTAGCTGGTTGTGTGCGTGTGTGTGTGTGTGTGTGTGAGAGAGAAACTGTGGCTTCCTGACACTCTTGGACAAAGCCTGTCAGCGCTGTAATCCTCTCATAAAAAACACACAAAGGACACACCTATCCACTGACAGATGCACACCTGAGAAAGTAACACACACTGCTGGCCCCGAGGTCACAGCCAGAGTGAACACCACACACAGACACACAGGTTTACACACACCAAAACATTAAGGCTGAAGGTCAGTGTTTTTTGTCTCATCATCTGAGCAGAAATTTGAATGCTTTCGATATTCGGTACATAAAATGTATATTAAGAATACAGTAAAAAGACAGGAAGTAAGAAGTCCCATTTGTTTTTAAACACTTTTATTGTCTTTCATCGTCATGATCCTAATTTCAGTCATTCATTTACAGCGAAAAGGACTCACTGACGAAGCTCATATCGACAACCTGAATCTGTTCATCCTTAAATTCCTCCAACAGCATCTTGGTAACATCACTCTCCAGAAAATAGAATTATAATTTACTTTCTAAAATAATAATAATAATACACTTGAACAATCAAATATACAACAATAATCTCTTGTATTTATAACCAAAAATCAAATGAAAATAAAAACTATATTCATCTATTTGTAACATGACTGTGACGGGACACAAAGATGACACAATCACTGGCTGCATTTACACATAACAGGGAATCAAATTTGGGGAAAAAATAGTTCAGCAGATTTTTAAATTTAACATTTTCAGTACGTTAAAATTTAAATGTTGCATTGGTGCTCCAGTTTACCTCTCCTAGTTTCTGAGTTTTTTAGGAGGCACTCTAACATGTTTAGCAATCATGACTACAGCACTCACACTAAAGCAAACAAACAGCTGTCACAAATAGATCATAAAGGATGAAACAAGCTATTTAAATGGCAATTAATTTTTTTTTAGTGACAGTCTGACATTTTAAAAAATAAGCTACTTTGCTTTCTTGCCAAAAGTTATAGAAGAATAACGCACATACTGACATCAGTCAAATCAAAGAATGTCATAAAAATATGGCTGAACAAAGAGCATGTTTGCAACGCTGCAAACACAACGCTGCAAACACAACGCTGCAAACACAAGACAAAATGTGCTTAATTCCAACATGCAGAAAAAAGTGGTGGTTTAACCTCTGCGGGCTCGAATTTGATCTCCTTTGTGTGTAAATGCAGCCTGTGTTTTGGCATTTTGACTTCACTGACTGATCAAGTCCTCAGTGATCTGTTGAGCATCTCTGTCCATGTTCCAGTAGATTCTTAAAAATCTGACTCTCCTGAGTCAGTCATACAGCAAGTGCGTGTGTGTGTGTGTGTGTCGGTGTGTGTGTTTGCGATTATCAGTCATATTTGGCTTATACGTAAAGCAAACAAAACTGTTCACCTGCAGATAACCCAATTAAGTCAAATTTGCTCTTTTACCCTCAGTGTGTGGAAAAAAAATAAAACTTGTGAGTATTTGTGTGTGTGTGTATTTTGGACTAAGTAACATGTAAACAAAATGTAAACTCTTAGGCTTCTGAATGCTAGCTATGGCAGAGTGGGACCTCCAACTGAATCTTATTTACATCTTTGAACAGGAGAAAACAACAAAAACATACATCATATCACAAATTACATACAACCAGACACGGATATGCACAAGCCACATGTTGGCACACATACTCAGACAAAGGGTGCACATGCACAGACACAAACAGGCACAGAAAAAGTGCAGATCAACACGCACTAACACGCAGACACATGTCCTCACACAAACACACGCACACACATACACAGAGTCAGGAGTCACAGCCACAGCAAGGCATTGTGGGAAGGTTGGGTGGCTGGGGAAAGCGCGTATGTATGTTAATGTGCACTATTTGCCTTTGTATACAGTGTGTGTGCATCTGAGGGTACGGCAGTAAAACCTTGTGGAACTGGCATGCAGGCATGCTGTGTGTGGATAAGGTATGTGCAGCTTGCAGGTCCATCTTTTGTGCCACTGTGCTACAGTACTGAGGCTAGAACAGTGAAAATGTGGGTTTCATAGCGCTCTGGGAATGATGGTGAAGGGCAGAATAGGGCTGCTGGCCTCCAGCTCTAAGGCGGTGAGGAAACACTCGGTGGCAGCGGCGGCGTTTCCCTGAGCCTGCAAGACCTCGCCCAGGCTATTCCACACATCATGAGCCGTACTGAGGACAGGAGAGGGGATGAGAGTAAAGGAGGAAAGAGGAGAGTAGAGAAGGTGGATAAAGAGAGGAAAAGGAAGGAAAAAAGAAAGAAAAGAGGAACAAAGAACAGAGTTGGGGAAAGTAGAGGAAGGAGTGGGGACATCAAGAGAGAAAAAGAAAGGAGGAAACAAGGAAACAGGATGATAATGAGGAAGCAAGGAGAGAGGAAAATAGAGAAGAAGAGAGGACAGAAGCAAGAGGAAAAAAAAGGAGAAAAAACATTGCAGTAAGTGTCACAATATATTACAATCGATTCATTAAACTGGTAAGCATACACACATGTATACACATACACATACACACACACACACACAGACACACACACACACACACCTGTTGACCTGCACGGCGTCTCTCAGGACCTTTTCAGACAGACTGTAGCGCTGCAGCTGGTGGAGAATCAGACCCTGAGGAGAATAAAAAAGCAAAAAGGGTGGCAGAGGAAGACAAAGAGAGAGAGAGAAAGAACATTGTTAGTTTTATAATCTGCTAGCTTGTTTTGGTAAATGTTGACTATGCATGTCACCATCAGTGAGATACATTATTCTCATTGGCTTTATCCTTGGTGACGGGGCTGCTGACATCCTTGTACAGTGGGATGAAAGAGGAGCAAATAAACTGTCTTCAATGGCTCAAATGTTGAGTACCAATAAATTAACTACACAGTGAGGTCTAGACTTCCTCTTTCTGTTAAGCTTTTTGAAGAACGTATGTTGTAATTTGGCCCCATATCAATAACATTGACTTGATTTGAATTGAGTTTGTGAACAGAAGCTTAAGTACTTCATATGAGAAAGAGGCAGAGGAGCAGACAGAGAACAAAGGAGAGAGATACTGTCCCCTGTCTTCACAGAAGATTTAATGGGGCCGTCCCAGGGGCCCATGGCTAATTACATAAAACACACAAACCCGAGGGCAGTATGTACACAGTAGAGGGCAAGATTTGTTACTCTCTCAAGAAACCAAACACAAGCACGGAGTTAAAGAATGTCTGAGGGTGTGTAAGTGTGTTGTGTATTACCAGTCTCTGCATGGTCTTGACATGGGTTGGGTTGATGGACAGAGCCTCTTCATACCAGCGTTTTGCCTCGTCCATGTTGCCCCTCAGCTCAGCTATCTGCCCCCTCATATACAGAACATTATGGGATGTAGGGAAGAGGTTTGCAGCCTCCTGTGTGCAGGCCGAGGCCTCCGCGGGCTTCGACATGCTGGTGTACACCTCAGCTGTCAGAGAAACACAGACACGCAGGACAGAAGGTCAGTCAGGAGTCTTAAACTGCAACTGCAGCGACTTCTCCGCTGGTGTCTTTGTTGAATCAGCTGGCAGCTCGGTATAATGACTGTAAACAAATGAGGCCAAAAAACTGGCAGCCTCTAAGACTGCACTACCCATAAATGCTGCTGGTACAAAATAGGATTCTGCCCCATCACAAGTAGCATTTTTAAATCCCTCAGAACTGACCTGATTAAAATGAGATATTTTAACAGTAGTCTAGACTTGCAGCCCTTGAATTTAAATAAAATGTGCCACAGAGAGAAAGCTGCATTTATTCATTAAAGAATACTTGAAATTGCAAAAGGGAGAAGCAGAAAATTACACTGACAAGCAGTGAAAAAGCATAACTCAATTTCTCTCCCTCAAATTGCATCAATAAAAACATTTTCAGCATCAAGGTCACCTAATGCATTCTGTGTATCGCTCTGATGAGGACAGAAGGGTACAAACAGAGAGTGAGACGGACAGGAAATGAGTTTGAACGGTCTGCATGTCTGTCCTGATTGAATGATTATATTAGCTGTGTCGCCAAGCTGGAAATGACCACCTCTGACAGGAAGCAGCTGGAGAGATAAACAGGACCACAAACAACCCCTGTCCATGCATGCATGCATGCGTGCGTGTGTGTGTGTGTGTGTGTGTGTTTGTGTGCGTGTGTATGTGTGCTGCCAGCATCTGTTTATGTATACTCTTCAATCTGCTTATGACCGAGTCTACAAGTTGTGTCTGCTGGTGATGTAGAAATAAGAACGAGGGCTCCAGCGCACTCCTTCACAGGAAATCTAATCTCGAGATCATCATCCGTTACTGTACACATCGTCCTTCGAGCCCATGCCAGTACACTCCCTACAACTTCCAGTCTATTTGTTTAATGAGGTCTGTGGTGGGAGAACCATCACTTGTGTCCTGAAGGGGTAAATGTCAAAGCTCCGCTCCAGACATGCTCTGAAGCATGTAAAAATACTTAGCTAGGGTTATTTTTTGTTGTTGAAGTATTTTCTCTATGTGATGTATATAATATGAATGAATATGAATGAATGTACTGAGTACTTAAGTGTTCTTACCTGCATGCAGCCAGATCTGAGCCAGGGTCATCCAGGGATGCAGAGGTCCCTGTTTGGGGGCACTGCTCTGCAGAGAGGAGGCCACCTCAGACAGAGCCTGCTCCACACGACTGGCCGCTATGGACGTGGCATGAACTGAACCTGGAGGGAGAGAATTAAAACTGTCACACACACACACACACACAGAGTCTCCTACAGGTAATGGCTTACCACTACAGCAGGGTTAGGCAGCCATGTGCCACAATGCCGGGTTTTAAACCAAACACACCAGCAGGTTTCACTGATTCCTACAACTTAAGACAGAAACAGTGAACAGTGAAATCTGAAGGGTTTGGTTGAAGTAAAAAGCTCATGGTTGCAGGCCCACATCGGCACACAGTTTCCCGTTCCCGCACTAAAGCCTTTAATCAGTCCACACCATTCCACACGCGGCAGCACACAGTGTTATGACCCTGGATTAACCAGGTTCAAATGAATTAATTTCTGCACCACCATGCATAAACACTGCACCAATCTGCACTCTGCTGATTAGTAATTGAAAGAAGTGTGTCTCAGATTGTGTCCCTGCATTTAAAATTAAACCAGATTATTTTAGGGATGCTAAATGGCCACATGGGACTGCAGACACACTGCAGATCTGGAAGCGAAAACATAACCTGATGCGTTACATAAAATATATATATATGACTATTTATACAGTTATTTCCGATCTTTGGAACATCAGTTACCAATGATTAAGTGATGTGGACAAACATGTCCACATGTTAAAATTTTAGGATGTTAAAACATCCATTATAATCCGTATGCATCCATTATAGCCTCTATCTCTATGAATGTTTCCTTTTTAATACCTGCGCAGCTAGGGCTGTATCGAATAGTTCATAGCTTCGACACTTAGTTTACAACATTGACATTTAGCATTCTAAATCAACATTCACGCAAATCATGTTTTGCGATGTCTGGGTTGGACGTGCAGAGCAGAGGGACAGGCGCAGGCAGACAGCTGCTGACGAATTAGGCAGTAACCTTCTGGAGGAAAAATAATAACATGAAATAATTTCCTCTATTCAAGCTGTTTGGGGAAATAGACACAAATGATCCTGGGGACATGCACTGTGAAAAATATGCATATTTTTGAGGCCTTGGTGGGGGATGACGTCATCAAGTATGATAACAAGCATTTATTAAATGTAAAAAATGACATTCAGTATATTCGATACAGCCCTAAACAGTAAATTGTCTTTCAGCATTGACTAAACTAAAACTGAGTGGTGGCCACAGCTTCTAGATTAAGTTTTTTTGTTGAAACCAAAGATCTCCCACTCTCTCTGTTTTTTACTACTCTGTTCTATGGTGTGGTCTTAACTCCCAATCACTCTTTCTTCTTCTGTAACAACACTGATACAAACTGTTTGTGTATTAAGGGACAGAAACTAAATCTAGAACTAAATCTGTAAAACATGTATAACATAGACGACTTAAGAGAAGATCTGATTATAATAAAGCTGTGTGTGTGTAACACATGGATTTAGAGGAATGTCAAAAAGACTCTCACATGCAACACAAATGCATCTGAAGTTCAGAGGCCTGGCGTGAGGGGACAGTTTTGCATAAACTGACTTAACACTGATGAAAACATTTGCTTTGTGATGTGTAAAATAATCTGTCTGCCAGCAGATTACTGAAAAGTTAAAGAAAACTCACTGCTAGACTTTATATCAGTCGAACTCTTATCTTCATCCCATTTGTTTTTCCCTTCACTCCCTCTTAACGTTTTACTCGTTAGTGAATAGTCAGTCAAACAAGTTGGAACGCTTATCTTCATCTGTATTTCTGTCCCTGAAACCATTTTCTGCCCCTGATATTCTGGTTAATCTATTAACTAAATTAAAAGTAAAAAAAAGGTAAACCTTAAGGCAAAAAAAAAAAAACACTGTTGTACTAAAAATGTAGTTATAAGTTTGCAGATTTACTGACAGGTTACTGGGAAACTTCCTGCATTGCCTTGTGCCTAATATGTGGACAATTCACAGCAACACATGCACTAAAGCTGCTCACTGCGTTAAAGGAATACACTGACTTACAGGATAAAAATACCAGCGTTCGCCTCAGCAGAGGCTGGTTACCGTACAGTGTGTTTCCCCCCCTGCTTCCAGTGTAATGCAGAACATAAACAGCTACTTTTATAGCCACAGAGTTATGTACAGTGCACTCCAGTGTTAGTATAAATGGACTTTAACTAAATGAATTAATAACAGATGCACAGAGGTGAATATAATCCATATTTTAATAGAATAGCAATAATGTTCATTATATTTGCTTTCCCTGAACCAATTATATTCTTATCTTATCATTTATTCCTGCTTATAAATTCACCGTGACACTTCTATCATATTACTGCAATTACGTACCATGCCAGCAGCTGTGTTAATATTAGTATTTGTCAACATTACAGCCACATTACACGGATGATTAGTGCCACAAGCAAGAAGCTGCTTCTACTTCCTCTTTTTCTGGCATCATTCTGTACCATTTTCTCTTGTCTTGCTTTACTGAAAAGGATAAATATGTCAGAAATAATATATTCGCCTGCCTTTTACAATGTGCTGTAAAACAGCAGGCTTGTGTATTGTTCTATAAAACGCTCCAGAGGGTTTCCATCAGAATTTTGGCGAGATTTTCCTTCAAGTCATTGTATTCCTTTAAATTGTTTTGTATTCCATATAATGTGATACCAGCAGAATAAAAACAACACAATTCTCCTGGAAACTGGCTGCAGACGTGGTGTTAAAGCAGAGGATATATGTACGTTTCCTCCATACAGACTCTGTACATATATTGGAGCCTCGTCAGGAACAGGAAGGTCAACGGGGACCAAAGGATGGACGAAACAATGGATGAAAAAAAGAAGGTCAGATGGAGGTTAGATGGCTACTTACAAACAGAAAACATGGAGGAAAAACCAAGAGTGTTAGCGTCCTGAAGGCCGCCTTGAAAAACGAAGGGATGGGGAAAAACAGAAAAGACGATTGTTAATGATTAAAAGAGAGGAAAAGACAGAGAAGAAATATCTAAATAAATACAAAAGAAAAAGAAAGTTGATCCAAAAGGAAGACTGTAAACCACAGCGAGGACGCTTTCACATGTTACAGCAGCTCGTAAGACTTCATCACATCAGAGGCGACTACCAGTTGCTTTTTTAACACTGTTGTCTGTCTATGAGTCAAACATTTAATTAGCTAAAGGCTCAAAAAAGGCTACTTTTATCTTTTTATTATTAATACAAATGCAACTGTATTTTTCAAGTGTTTCCGAAATCAAGCAGTGATTTTTCAATTATCATGATGGACTTTTTTTATCACAGTTTGAAATCATGTAACGGTTCTCAGACCAACTAAGAAAATCATGTTCAGAGAAAAACAATCTAGTTTAAATAATCATTGTTTTCTAGCGCAGCTTCATTAGCAGAAGACATGGCAACAAGGAGAGACACCATAAGGTTGGAACCAGGAAACAAGACAATTAATGTTGGCTCAAGTAAAAAGCCTTCACAGAAACAAAGAATGAGAGAGAGAGAAAGGAAGATTCAAATCAGTAAGAAAACAAGAGACTAACAGCCAGAAAAAAGAGGAAGATGTGAGAAGACAATTTTTGTAGAAATCATTTTCTGTAAAATCAATACCAGCTGATCTTTCAATCCTGGCTGCCGTGAGCGTGTGGTGTTTAAACATGTATGTCAAGTGAGTTAAGTCCACCTGAGACCATGAGTAAGTCACAAAAACACAAAGCGACTGCAGCAGGCTCATCAAGTCTCAACTGCACTCTTATCCACACCCACAGAGTCTGTTTTACACTTTAACATACAGAGATTGAGAACTGTAAGTGACTAAGTAGCACATCTGTTACTTTCCGAGGGTTAGTCAGCTTAGTTTCAAACTCCTTGTCCATGCTCGTGAGGTTTGAATGACCAATTGAATTCAGGATTTCAGCTTGTCAACAATTTTAGGAATTGGTCATCATGTTTTAGGGACATCAGCTCATTGGTCCTCTTACTAGTAGAGTCAGTGATGAGAAAATTCTCAAAACGATCTGCATGTCTCTGACTAACTATTTACTCTAGTGATCCCAGCTAACACTACAGCTAGATCCTGCGATGGCAGATTGCTAAGGTTGTCAAAAACAAAAGAACTCTTGGAAATTAATGAATTAATGCATGCAACTTTACTACCAGGATAGTATACATCTATGTAATATGACTATATTATCACCTTTTTAAAGAAAATTTAAGAAAAACAATCTGTTATTTAATTTTATCTGACTTTGTTTTTGGTGTGTTGTTATTTTTATTAAATAAACTATGCTCAAATACAAGTGTAGGTGGGGCAGAGAGAGCATCTGTGCTTATGACGTTACAACCTTAACAAGGCATGGGCAGAATAAAGTTTTATTGTTTTTCGGTGGGTGGCAACTGAACATTAAAGTGGATTTATGCCATCTATTACGACAAACCAAGAATGGAAAGAAGCAGGAATACTTTAAAAGATAGGGTATTATTTACACAATGCAATATGTGTAATTAAAAGTATATTAAAAGCAAATAAAAAGTACAGCCTGGTTGTCATCTGTACCAGTTATCATGGTATTAATCATTGTGAAGTTATGGAATGCTACATAAACACCTGTTTGGAACAATCCACAAGTAAACAGGTTGATCAGTATCTAGTAACAGTATCATTGAATGGATGGAGTAAAGTTCTTGGTGAAAGACATGCCTCTATAGATGACATTACTACACAGGCTCAGGAATACTGTGTTAAACTGTCGTCAGTAAACAGTTTTGATTGCAAATGACTGCATACTGTTTGTGTCTGTGTTTTACACAGCGTCCCAACTATGTAGGAATCTGGATCGCAAGCTACTAATCTGTGCCACTTAGATTGTGGCAGAGACGGACAGATCATACAGGGGTGTGAACTGGTGTTATGACTATTTTTAGTCCGGTGGTTATATAATTAATATTTGAAAATTTCTTTACTGTGTATTACTTTATTTGATTCACTGACTGAAGAAAAGGACCCTCTTTTTTTAAGGTGGTCTGCCCTGTTGCGATGAACTTGGTTTGGCAACTGAAACACAGCTGGACAGAAAGTGCTGATGCTGATGTGGCCGTTGGAGTCGGAGTTTAAACAATGAAGCAGCCTACATCAGATACATCAGCAAGTGTATTTTTTAGTTTATGAGTTTTAACCACATACTTACTAACCTTAGTTTTTCCTCTCTTTGCTAGTGGATGAATATTTTTTGACCTTACTGTTCATGGCAGAGCAAATAATATTTTGGGAATTCTTTCATCACCAAACACACAAGTGAATCAATGAGTTAATCCCCAAAAAACTTGTGTATCCTTTTAGGTCACTCCTCACAACATGCTACAGGCTGACGTGGACGTGAAGGTAGATTACTATTGGAGGAGAGCTGGCGTAGAGTGACGTGGCTGCTAAAGGAGTAAGTCCTGGTCTTGGTGGGCGCAGGAGGAGGAGGGAGGGAGGATGGATTTTTGGGTGGAGGGAGAGGAGGAGGCTGAAGGATGAAGACAGGGGAAGAGGGGGAGGACAGTGGGGAGGACAGAGGAGATGATAGTTGAGAGGACAACGGGGAAGACAGTGGGGAGGAGAAGGTGGAGAGGGTGGAAATGGTGGAGGGAGAGTTGGGGGAGACCAGTTCAAAACCAGAGTGAGAAGAGGAAGAACCTGAGACTTAAACAAACAAGGGAAACAAAACAGAAATGAGCAAAATTAATCAAGAATAAAGAAAAGAAGGAAACATAGGTCACTGGTTCTCAAACTGCATAGAATATTTCAAAAATCTTTTATAATATTTACTATTTATGTGAAAATTACTAATGTAATATTTCTTAGATAAGGCAGCAACTTATTAAACAGAATAAATTAAAAGAAGGAACAAGAGCCGACATCAGTAAAGGGAAGAAAGTGAAACATTTTTCTTCAGACACTTTCCTTTAAGATTTGTAGACATAAAGGAATAACATATAGCCAAGAAAGAGGGAGCAGTGTCTCCCTCTTGATGCCCTTTTCATAATTTAATCTCCATTGAAAATTAAGGGTTTTTTTTAAGCAAAAAGAGGCATTAGGGTCACTTTTAGAAAAGAGGAAAGAATAGTGAGTGTGTGTTTTCTGCAAAACACAGGACTGGATTAGTTTAGCTGGGGACGTCCCGAGGCTAGCAGTGAAAAGCTTGTTTGCTTGTGTGTGTGCTTGTGTGCGTGCGTGCGTGTGTGTGTGTGTGCGCATACCGGTCTCAGGGTCACTGAAGTCAGGCAGAGTCATGGCGTTGAGCTGTCGTCTGTCCGCTATGGCTCTGTCCAACAGACTGCTGCCACGCCCCGAATCACTGCCACAAACACACACACACGGGCACGGATACACAGACAGACAGACAGACAGAGGAAACAAAGCTTAGCCCCAGTGTTTTTGCAGGATAAGTAAACTTAGCCTCGTTATAATCAAAGTGTTTACTAAGAGGAGATTTACACGTCATTAAATTAAAACGGGTTGCACCACACAACTAATTCCTTTGTGGAGATTAGCTGTTACTCCATGTTGGCAGCCAGGTGTAACTGTTGCAAAGCCAACCAGACAGACAACACTGACATCATCATGCTAATATACGTCTGACCAGGTTAGAGTGAAGATGTATCAGGATATATGGTCAAAACATCTGAACTGACTCTTGATCAAGTTCTGTTTAACGATCATATAAACTAAAGAGATTGACCTTACATTTAAAAATATGTAACACAGAATCCCTTAAGGGGCAAAATATGCCAATACCATGAGGATAAATAGTGATGGTTAGTTTAAGTGAGGCTACATTTCTAAAAAATTTGCAATGAAGTTAAATATATCATAAAACAGGGCTCCTTGCTAACATTTTCCATTTTTGTCATTTAACTGTTTTAATGCTAAATGCTTTGGTAATAAATAGTCAATTTACAAGGATAGAAATGTCCTGTTAAAATAATATTTAATAACTTCTAGGGGCAGCAGCAACTCTGGCTTATCAGTTTATTGTATGAACTGAACTGAACTCTGGATTATCTACTCGCAGACAGAGTGTTGCTGACTCATGAACGGGTTAGACAGGGTTGAACGCACACCAGTGGGTCGATGTTTATGGGAAAGTCTTTTGTATTAAGCAGCTGTACCTTCGCTATGCGGAATTTTCAGAAACTATGATAATCTGGCTGTCAGTCGCACGCTCTCTTCCTCTCTTTCAAGGGCGGGTCAAGTGTTGCTGGTAAACACGTTGAGCAACTGTGTATGAAATGAGGAAGTGGATCAAATGATTGATCGCTGAATGCTTGTTTTCTTTTGTGACTTTGATATATGGCTTTGAGGACCTGCCATGGCAAAACTTCGCTGGCTGAAACCTGATCCAGGTATTTTGTACAAAGTATGAGGTACAAAAGAATAAAAAAAAACAAAAAAAACAAAACAAAACAACAACAAAAAAACTAAGAAAATGGGCATATTCAATAATTAGTTCAACCCAGTTATGTTAATCACTAGTTTGAATGACTGAAACTAAGACTAACATTAGGACTGCTCTTTGCATTTGGGTGGTGTCTTTGTATGTGTGTGTGTATACACATGTGTGTGCATGTGTACCTGGGGTTGGTGAGGTTGTAAAAGCTCTTCCAGATCTGCAGCATGTGTTTACAGGTGAGCAGAGCTTCTTCCGGTCCTCTACACATCGACTCCAGCTTCACCTTGGTATATAGGAGACTGAAACACACACAGCACAGACGTAAACACACACTCAGTCCAGCAAAACAGAGAGAAAGCCAACTTGTGAGAGCCTTAAATAAAGTGCGGTGGTGGCATGTGATTCTCACTTGAAGTTCTCAGGGTACTCGGACAGAGCCATCTCTATAATATTGAGAGCATCATGGTAGTGTTTCTGAGCAGAGAGCAGCAGGGCCAGCAGATGAAGGGAGTGGACATCATCTCCTTGAAGCTGCAGCGCCTGTCGGACATAGCCTAGTGCCTCGGGGATCTACACACACACATACACAGACTAGAGGTTTTAACTAAAATCTGGATAAATTGAAAAAGAATTGTAATTCTCTGAAGTTTCGCAACTTTCACTGATTTGTTTATGCACATGGAGATTTTGTCTTCTTCTCACTAAACACTGTGTTACCTGTCTGGACACAGCAAGCTGCAGTGCCAAGTAGAAGGCAGCTAGATGGTCAGTGGGAGACAGACTCTGAGCTCTACAGAGAAAGAGACAGAGAGAGAGAGTTTGTGTGTTCAGACGTGCTAAATAAAAAGTTAAATATGGTTAGATTAAACTTTAAAGACCTCAAAGGGGAAACTGGGTGGCTGCAGCAGCAGAGAGAACAAAGTAATAGAACGTATGAAAAAATTTTTAGTATTTAGACACAACTGAAAACTGTAAGAGTATCTTATTAAGCAGGGTAATTGAATAAAGAAAGAGAGGCCAGATTGTGTAAAAATGCTATCAATGTTTAAAAACTTCACTCTCAGAACACACTTACAGCACAGACAGTATACAGTATACCGTGTACTGATGACATACTGTGCAAGTAAAAAAGGTTAATATAATGGACTGAAAAGCTAGTAATAAGCTAGTAAATTCAAAACCATTTGTGCTGTGACACAATCACTCTGAGGGAAATGTGGGTGTGAAAGAGAAAACAGAGCGCGTCATGGCTTCGTCCCAACCTCTGGAAGGCTCCCAAAGCTTTCCTCTGGTACTCCTCCTGCATGCTTCGTAAAGATGCTGCAGAGACGCAGAGAGGCAGAGTCAGGGACAGAAGGGTAAAGGCAGACTGCAGTCAGGTACATTATTAATAATACAAGAAGGGCAACAGTCCGTGAAGGCTTTCAATAATATATAGTCTAAAAGATTACACAAAGTCTTAATGTGCCTGAATAAGACATTGTCGCAAAACATAAGAAACCAAAATGGATGCTTTTTCTGTCTGTGTGTTTTCTCACTTTCACTTGAGATAAGTGTCTTGCTTTCTATGTTGTCATAACTACCAATAATCCTAGAAACTTCTCACTCACTCACTCACTCACTCACTCACTCACTCACTCACTCACTCACTCACTCACTCACTCACTCACTCACTCA
>JAQNCA010000007.1:20421546-20432959 GCA_029783725.1 Acanthurus tractus
CTCTCACTCACTCACTCACTCACTCACTCACTCTCTCACTCACTCACTCACTCACTCACTCACTCTCTCACTCACTCACTCTCACACACACACACACACACACACACACACACACACACACACACACACACCTACCATCAGTGGCTTTTAGGCTGTAAACCAGCCCGATGGCCAAGTAGCCTTTGGCTCTGAACTCAGCTGCTTTCTCCCCCATATCAATCACCATCTTTGCAAAGCACTCCCCCTCATCCAACTGGATTGTGGGAGTAGACAGACACAGAGTAGGCAAAAGAAGAAAGGAGATTATGGAGTTTAATTAGATAATTTTATGCGAACATGTGGCTGTAGCTTAAGAAAAGTCTTAAAAATGCTCCAGCATCTGGCTGATTGAGTTAATGTCCACAGGATGCTCCTTACCCAGTGCAGAGGGCCGATACAAAGCTTGACAGCCAGCAGTGGGATGGTGGGGTCGTCGGGTTTCAAACGAATGCACTCTTTAAGAACCTTGACGGCACGAGCTGATTTCCCAGCTGCCATCAGTGACAGGGCGAGCTGGTACCACAAATGAAACTCCTCGAAGGCAAACTTCATGGCTCTCTCCAAACACTGGAGACATCAGACACAGGACACACTCCATCATGTTTCACGTAACCAAATCATGCAGCTAGTTCTGAGTCAGTTAGACCATAATGAGCATTCATTTTTCGGGGGAAAATGGATGTGAAAAAGAATGAAATTGATGTTTGAAGTGGTTGTACTATGGGTGTACTTTTCACAGTCTCTATGATTGCAACCACGCAGCCCACAGAGGGATTACTCACCTCTGACAGCATCTCGTACTGCCCTCTCCTGCCCAGAGCTATAGTCAGCAGGTCGTACACCACAGAGGCGGACTGCAGGCTGATGATACGATCATTGTTGTGTTCAGGGATTCTGCTCAGGACTGCATCACGGTTAGCCTGAAACACACAGACACAGATATAGATGTAGAGGTGGCACAGTATCTAGTGCTTTAGAGAGGGGTGTGAAATATTTTCCAGAGGGTGTCTGTGTCTCACCATGGACTCACTGATGAGCAGCAGCAGCAAAGCTTCTTCAGTGTTCTCCTGAGGGCAAAACAGACTGACAGAGACAGAAATGCACCGAGAGAGTCACGAAGACGGAGTTGGATGGGGATGAGAGGAGAAGAAGAAAGGGAAAAACAGAGAAAAAGTGTTAATGAGAGGATGGAGAGAGTGACTGGTGAAAAGTACACTGGCAGCAGTTGAATTTTGGGAGCCATGTTGGCTGTTTTCCACTGTATTCCCACTTCAGCAGCAGCAAACACGTATTATCACTTACTTCTCTCCAGAGTACACTCGTGGGCGTCGGCTTAAGCTGTAGTTTTTGCTGTGAGTGTGTCCTTGTCGTGTGGGATCGTCCAACGGCGACACTGTGGGCGGGTCTTCCAGAGGAGACCAGTAACTCTGTTCACACATTCCTCTGAGCAAGATCTCTGCAAGCTGTCTGGCTATGGTCTGTACTCACGCATTCACACACAAACACATACACAAACACACAAACACACACAAGTTTGGCAAAGACACTCTGGCACCAGCACAACAGCAATCTGTTTACTTAGGGCTTACTTAAATTCTGATACACTTAGAAAATGGTTATATTCTGACAGCAGAAACCATACTATTAATTCTATTGTCCCCATGTTCATATTAAATCAAATATTAAATGTACAATACGTAACATTTCCTCATTTAAGTGTTTAAAACGGCTATATATTTGTTGTATGGGGTTGAGAAGTGTATTTACATTGTGGTTCAATTTTCCAACAAACAAACAAACAAAAAGGTAATTTAATCCAATGAAATGGTGCATTTGATTTTTTTCCCCTTTGCTTTTGTCTGCTGTAACACCAGTCAGAGATGATAGATGTACGTCAACAAGACATCATTAAAGCTAACTAATATATCACCTCATCTGTGAACAATTCTGAGTCAGTTAGACAGATTTTCATCTGCAATGGTGGTATTTAACAATAACATAAACAAATCCCATGAATGCAACACTTAACAATGTCACCAAACTACGTTTTTTGTTTCTATTGTTTTAAATAAGACACTTCTGACGGCAGAAATTACACAGTGTGCATCTGACTTAGCTTGCTCATGGTGGGTTCATTAGAAATCTGAATACATGTATATTAGTGTGGTAGAAGCAACATTTTTGAAAAAAAAAATTTACACTTTCAGAGATTTGATATCCACTGTAAATATGAAGTTTGTACAAGCTTAGCTGAGGATAGAGGCTGGAAACAGAGGCTAACAGCTAGCCTGGCTGTGTAGGTAACAAAGTCTTCCAACCACCACTTGTACAGCTCACTAATTAGCACGCTGTATACCTAAATAACAAGATGATGGTTCTGTGCCTACTGCTACTTCTTGGCTGGAAGCAGATCTCCAGAGGATGGCAGACAACTAGCTCAGACCTAATCCAACTGCTAGCAAAAAAGTGAATTTGCATTTCTCACAAAATATCAAACTCCTTCTCTAAAGGTTAGCTTTTTAGCCACCAGATGTTGATATCCCTGTTCTCAGATAAGTGATGGCAAAGTCACCCATGAACTCAAAAGTTCTCTGTTTGTGAACAATGTCTAATGAAGTAAGTGTTAAGGTAAGAGTTTGTGTATCTCAGCTTTTGCTTTGTTGTTTAAAATATTCATTTTAAGTTCTTAAGTTTTTTTTAGCAACATTAGCAACGTAATCAGCTCGGTAAGGAGATGTCTTTGTGATCTGCTGAGCGACCCATATTTATGTCATGAAACTATTAGCTTGTCTGTAATCTCGCTAATGCAAGCAACCTTGAATCAGTACGTAAAAAGTGTCAGGTAGCTAAAGTTGGTTTGTTTGATAAGTTTGCTAAAGTCACTCTCTTCACTCCTTCATACAGGCGAGGAGGGACAACAGTTTCACAGGGAGGGACTCACATGCACTAACATGCACACATGGCCAGACTGGCTACCAAAACACAAACAGAGAAGCTTAAATTACAACACACACACACACACACACACACACACACAGAGGGTGTGTGACCTCATTCTCTGCTCAGGACGTCATTACTCCACTATATCTTTACATAGCAAATATGTTCACTGCTCTATTATTCTTCAAACTCTCACATGAAGAGCCTTTAAGTAAACCAAAGGAGAAGCCTGAGGTGACGCATAAACATCTCCTAAACTCAGACCGAGGTTAAAAAAAGAAGCCAGCCTCCCAACACAACCCATCCCTCACCATGCGCAGACTCTGGGTGGTTCTGTTCTCAACAGCCCGAAGGATCTCCCGAAACCGGCCCACACCTCGTGTCAGGTTGCTATGGCAATGCAGGGACGAAACAAAGAGAAAAAAACAACACTTGTCAGACTCTGTGGTATGTGAATATGCTGCGCGGGACAATTTTTGCTAACAGGAAGCTTCAAATGTGGGCATGGTGAGAAGTTTTGCCAAGTGATGATAGCAAGCTGTTTTTTTTCTTTTTTTTAGGTTGAGATTCATAACTTCTTGAGTGGTAAAATAATAACACAAAACTCAGAAATTTATGTTAACGAATGGGGCACATCAACAGTGTCTACAGTTTTTGCGATCTGAGTTTTTATTGCATATCCTGACGGGAACAGTGGATCCATTGTAAAAACAATGACCATGAACTCAGCAGAAAATGCCCAGAAAAAAAACTGTACTGGTTTCATCCAGTCCACCAAATAGGCATTTATTCCATGTTTTAAGCAGCTGCTACAGCCTTTAAACAATCTCAGCTGTACCAATAACAACAACATTGTGGGAACATTTTTCGTTACTTAACTGTGTTCACACTTTGCTGCTTTTACCAAGCTGTAAGCAGCTTTGTAACAGGATAACTGCAAAGTGGGTGGAAAGTGCCCACAAAGGGTTGCTCTTGGTTTCTGTTTGGGCAACTGACGCCCTTTCTAAACGAGGAAAAAGTTAAGACTTTGACAGTGATGTAAACATTGTTAAAAAGTCCTATACTTTTTAAACTATCTGTTTTGTGGCTCTGAAGTAACTGACAGGTAAGTCTTCTTCTGTCTCAGACATCTTTTTCTTTTCTGTACCTTGGTCCTGTATCTGCTACCTGTTTTCCTCTCTTACCCGTTCTTGAAGTGGATGACATGGGCTCTCTGCAGTCCCGTTTCCAGGAAGTAGCCCAGTTCCAGGTCCTGAGCTGTCGGGCCGGGCTTCGGGCTGCGGTTCTGAATCCCTGCTGACAAGGCCTGCGCAAACAGAAATGTATGAGGAAAGAAATGGCTTTCATGTTTGCTGTTTCATGTTGAAAACTGAATCGTCCTAAATAATTAGCTGTGGGGTGTAAGATGTAAATCAGTTTTATGTCCATAGCGTTAGTGTGGTTCATTTGTCGTTTGCAACTTGCCACATGCTTCAAATGATTAGTCAGCAAATTCACAATAATTTCTCAGGGGAAAACACTGGGCCTGGACTTGTCGAGGAATATTAATCAGTCAATTTACGACATACACGACCAATCCTTTCATTGGCATGAATTGGATCCACTGCACTCATTTAAAAAGAAAATACCTTTTAACTAGGTTTGACTGATAGTCCGTTCTTTCTTTCTTTTTTAAACAATGGTGAAGAACATGATTGCCAGGAGCTGAATTTTCATTAAAACAAAACTATCGCTGCCGAAAAATTACAAAGGAAACACTGCACTCATTCTGTTCATTTCTAAAGTGGTCCATTTGACGAATTTCACTAACTTACACATGAGTAATGGAAACTACACGTGAAATTTCATACAGATTTCTGCCTTTTGCAGCACACCGGCACACCATGTGTGAGAGACACATGATTTCAAAAGGCTTTATTGACCTTCATTTTAAATTCTTGTTTTGAAATTTAAGTCAAATTTAGAAGAACTTAGTACAGGAACACAATACTTAGGCTTTCTTTATCACAATTACATTCCTGTAAATGTGATGGATCATATGTAAACTCATATCAATATTTACATCCATGTATGTTTTTATTTTAAGGATTATGCTTTTTCAATACACATCATATTTAAACAATGTGATGACACTTTTACATATATTCATCCATGGGTTTATGGAATGAACATTAATGTTGGGACTGTTCGATTTGCATGCTTCCTGTACAGAGGAAGAGCTTTGTTTGCCAGTTGGCCGTCATTGGCTGCAATGCATTAGTCAAACTTGCACACTGTCAACAGATTATTC
Source organism: Acanthurus tractus (assembly GCA_029783725.1). Lineage (NCBI taxonomy): Eukaryota > Metazoa > Chordata > Actinopteri > Acanthuriformes > Acanthuridae > Acanthurus > Acanthurus tractus. The sequence continues at coordinate 20,426,816 of JAQNCA010000007.1, forward strand.
ATCACACACCCACGGGGATGGCAGAGCACTTGTAAGTCCAGGCGCTAAAGAGATATTTGGTGAGCGCTTGTGTGACAGCGCGTGATGAAGTACTGTAATAGATAGTTATCAAACAAGTTCACCAAATTCACACCATCAAACTAAAGACAACATTACATAAAAAAAAACTACAAGGCCAAACACACGAACCTTCTCGGCCTCCTGCAGGTACAGAAGAGCGATGTCTCCTGACTTTTCATAGCAGTTGATGATTTCCTGCTCTCGGTCTGTTGTGCTCCTGCTGGACAACGGAGAGCCAGTGTTCTTATTGGACAGGGATGGGGAGGCAGCCGGGACTTTCTCTAAACACAAACCTGAGCGACAGAGAGAGAGCGTGTTCAGGGTGATAAAAAAATAAACAAAGAGTGACCAGTTCCATGAGTGGCGCACCAGTGTCTGGTATTCATTTAACACAGTGAACCGGCCCCATAATTCATCTCATATGTTTTGTCCAGTTTTATGGAGAAGTTTTTGGTGTAGTGGGATGATCTTTTCTCCTACTGATAACTGGTTTTCAAACCAATCTGCCTTTCCCCTCAAAATATAATGAGCAATACACAGTCATCACATTCATATCCTGTCTGTAATAAATGTTATTATTTGAGATCAAATTTGTCCAAGCAAATTACAATTTAAATGAAAATTGAATTAAGAACGTGATTAACTGAACATCTATCATGCAAAGTCAACCAGAAGCCTCATGTGTGACTGAGTTCATTTCACAGATCATCCCACAGCTGTTGCTCAGCTGTGTAGTTGTACTGCCACCATGTGGAGAAAAGCAATACTGCAAATGTCTGGGCAGACAAGACTGATGCCAGGTGAGGTGAGACTGAGAAGGATTTGAGACATGAGGCGATGACTCTGTGCGTGTGTGTGTGTGCGTTTATACCTTTAGTAGCATATGCCTCAGCTATCATAGACAGCCTGTACACAGGAGCTCCAACCAGCTGCAAGTCGTCCAGGTTCACTTTGCTGTAATGATCTGTTAATACATCAGTTACAAATCAATGAATGAATGAGCGCACTCATATTTTGTACACAAACAATCAAAGGCCACAAACAAATACTAAATATGTCTAAATAAACCAAAGCACAGTAGTTTGGGTTACCTAAAGCGTCTCTGTATTCTCCCTCTACATAGCAGAGTTTGGCCATCAGCATGCTGGCTTCCTGAAGGTAATCAGCCTGAAGGATAGAAGACAACAGTGTAACAAACCCACTGCAAGTATTTGCATGTTCACGCACGCACACACATGCTCATGGCCATACAAAACCATTAAGTGTAATAGACAAGATGGGAGAGTGGTATGTGCAGCTGTCACATTCATGTTAAAGAGATTTTTATGTTGTCTGTGAACAGTTGCCCTCGACGGTCAGATGCAGTCTACATGATCTACGATAATTAAGTGGAAATAATTGTCATCCTTTATTTGCTCCTTGAGGCTTCTGGGACGCAGTGCACTGCAATGGTTTCACCTTTTACACTAATGTTAATGACAGAAGATGTACATTTAAAAAAGTCAAAGCAATCAAAAGAAAAAGATTTCAGATTACAGATCTTTGTGGCACTTAATTATAAGAGGAAATCAGATATTGCCATGCAAAATAAATAATAACTCTAAAAAGTGACCATACAGACAAGATCCAAACAAAATTATTCAATTAATTTCTCTACCATCCCTCCATGCACAGTTACCTTGAGGTTTCCTCTGTCCAGCGCAGCGGTGAGATGCTTCCTGACCTCCACCAGTTTAGGCCGTGGCCCCCTGGGACTGGCTCCCTGTTTGATAGGGTTTTCCTTCAGGTATGTCTGAAGCTTGCATTCCCCCAGCAACAGCTCCCCAAGGTCATCTACACACACAAACAAACACAGAAACACACACGTCATTATCATTACCTACTTAAAAAGGCCTGACCCAAATACATAAAGTCGTTCTAGGATCCACCTGCAAGTTTAAATCTAAAATCATTAATCACTCAAAAGTTAACTGATTTTCAATCAAAGGAAAATTTAAAGTTGATCCCCAAACACTGTAGAGTGTTTGAATGTCAATCTAAGATCAACTTAAAATTAACTGGTGGGCATTTTAAACACACAATATGTAAAAAGGTTTTTCAGTCAAAACAAGGCAAACAAAGCACGTAATCTGATGACATCATGAAGTACCTATGAATCATGGGATTTGTTTAATTCTGGTAAACAGCCACCATTGAAGATGAAACATTATATGACCGATTCAGGCAGAAATATTCACAGACGAGACAATCGACACCTGACTCCCTTCCTCAATCTCTGACAGGTGTCACCCAGGAAGTCAGTGACAGGTGACAAAATGAAACACACCTTTACCTTGAACACAACTGCAGACCTCTCTGAGTCTGACCATTGTTAAAATTGATTTCAGATGTTTTCATTTGGAAATGTTACACCTTATAAGTTAAATGTCTAAAAATGAATACTTCAAGACATTTTCAGGACAAACTTCTGTACACTTTTAAGGTTCTCCAGAATCTGAGGGTGGCTGCAGAAAATGAGTAAATCTCCATATGAAGAAACACACCCCTGGGCTTACACATACCAGCCAGAATTATGTAGAGCCTGAACAAGACTCTAAATTGAGTGAGTGCATGTGTTTTCATGAGTGAAGTGCACTAATCCTGTTGCTGACCCCAGTCATTGACCAGAGCTCACAGCTCTCTGGTGCCAAAGTACATTCCTTATCAACACCTTTTTTTAAAAATACATTGGTGATGAAGAAGAAACAAATGGGTGATGCTACACTTGAACAACTATTAAAAGAAATGTAAATGTAAATATTTGGTTGCTCTTCAAGGATGAATTTAATGGTCAAATGAAAGTATAAAACGGTGACTGTTCAGCTTTCTTTGAATGAAATATGGTCTTTTTTTCCTTTTCCAGTCAAGCATGCAAGGTTGCATTGGTGTCTTTTGGCACTTCTGTTACCTCTTTTGCTGATGTATCTTGCATACTGTTTTTATGAGACTGAATTAACAAATAACAACTAGATGAGTTTTATACAGATTATCTGTTGTCATTGCGCCATATGCCCTAAAAAGGACTCCAGGAGTCCAAACGTGCTGGTTTATCCTTAATTTCAAAAAGGATTTTTCTATCAACAGAGTGCCTTGGATTCTTCTTCAGACTGCCTACCTTTACTATAGACTACAGACTCGTACATCAAACTATGTACATTTATTTTTGTCTATTATATAATCACTTATTTTATGTAAGAGTGAGATGTTGAAACAAAGCAAGGCTCTGCATAATGTCAAAGCTTTAGAGATCAATTCACTGAAAGTCAACAGACAACTCACAACTCATGTGCTATCTGTTACTTTGCCACATTTACTGTCAGGGGGGCTAAAACATCCTCACTAGAGCCCTTTAAAACTTTTCTGGCTCACAGCCTACAAAGATGTATCAATATTACTGGATTAAGGTTCAAGGACAATCCCATCAACAATCACACCAGTAGTCTTTGTAGTAGCTGAATGCGTTAATAACCACTCTGAGCTGTGGACCTCGTCTCTGTGCAGTGGTGGTAATATGAGTGATATTTCAATGCTTAAGCTCTCACAGCAGGTGAATTTTAAATATATGAAAACGTTGGAGATGCTGTCGTTTGCATGTAATTCTTGTAATCTGTTTGCATCTCATATGATCGAGGTGTATCACTGCCAAGAAGGCAACTGTGTGATGAGGTCGCTTGTACATATTCACCTCAACAACATTGATGTGGATGTAACGAGAAATATGCAACTGCCAGGAGCTTTTGAGCACTAAATTATGTCCTAAAATGTTCCCTTGTCGTTTATGAGTATTTATTTAATGCCATGTTGTGCTGCCAGCAGTGCAATTGACGCTTCAGTATCAGCAAGGAGTTTGACAGTTAGCATGTAGCAATCACGCATCGTAGCCACATGGCTAACCTAAATAAGGAAGATTTCAATGTGAAACCACGCTTAAAAATCCACCAGTTTAAAATGTGTAGAGTTTATGAAAGAGACATTAAGCTAGAAGAGTTTCTGAGAGGAGCTCCCCTTGACAGGAGAGCAGGTCGAGATGGGGGGGGCACAACTTACAGACCACAGGAACTAATGGCTACAGAGTAAGTTCTCCTTGTGGTGTTAATATCAACGAATAACAGTGCGTACACATTATACTGACAGAAAGTAGTGACATCCTTTCTGAAAATAGTATGTCTCTTTTTTGACCTTTACTAGCTAGCTGGCTCTGACCGGAGCCCTGTGGTGGAAAACTCCCAGCATCGGCTGCCGCTGTCAGGAAGTCCCGAGGACTCAGACCGGGATGAAGGCCTTACACACTGAATGAACGAGCAACATGGAAATTAGCATATTTCCTACCGTTTGATATTAGTTTGGCCGAGAGCTGTCGCACCAACTCCGGTATCTTATCCCATTGACCCTCTGAACGGCACCGCTCTATCTCAGTTTCCAGTCGTGAGCCAGACTTCCTCGCTGTCATTTTGGTGAGTGGGCTCGACTGAACCAAAACACCGCAACAGGATCACTGGCGATGGTACTACCGTTAAGTTAACGCGTATGACATGAGCAGCTTCCGGTATTTATTTCAAATTAAAGCTTTGGTAACTTATATGTCAGTTGATGACAATATTGCTTTGAATGAAAAAGAAAAAGAGAAAGAAAAAGAATTATAGTTGAAGTTGTTTTAGTTAACACCAGCACACACTGGTTGAGATAACTGCTATCCTAGAAAAAAAAGTAGCGTGTTGATAAGAAAGTGAGAAACACACGGAAGCGAAATGGTGACACCTGGCGGTCAAGAGTGTGAAACTGCTTTCTTCCTAATTTCTTGGTTTGCCAGCAGAGCATTTTCATGCTGTATGAAAACACAATTTCATCACAAGAGACACTTTTCATGAGAGATATTTTGTCATTTTTGGGAAAAGACCATCCGTTATAACTGGGTGAAAAATGGTTGAATACCTTTTTGCTGCTTCATTCTAGGTCCCTGTATCCTGCATGCTGGCTCCCCTGAACTGCTAAAAAAGGATTTCAATAATTTAATTGATTTAATTGGTAAAACCTGAATTAATCACTCCTAGAAAACTAAGATCAGTCAAAATGTTCACTGCTAAAGGGGTTATGTTAAAAATTAAGTGGTTATGCTCAAAACAAGGATCTGTTCACAAACCAACATGGGCAGAGTCTATAAATAGTCATTGGGTATAAATATCAGACTTGCTCAAAAACTGTCATTAAATAACTAATTGTTTGAAAACACTTGACTAAACTGTACATGTATTTTTCTTTAAAAGAAAAAAACAAGAAGACATTCCAAGGCTGTGCTTATTTTTATAATTTGTCTGTCTGTTTGTAATTTTCACTGGATTCACACCAGTTCTTCTTACTCGTGAGTAGATGCTCAGTGTTTTTTGACTCGTTTCTTGGTAAACTGATGATTAGTTCAGTACAAGACATCCCTTTAAACATAGCTATATGGCTCTGTTGTAAAGAGGGAGGAGAAACTTTTTCTTTCTTTCTTTCTTTCTTTCTTTCTTTCTTTCTTTCTTTCTTTCTTCATTAAATGAATGAAATAAAATAATAAATAAAAATTTGTTTACGTAACAGGAAAAAAATCATACTATATGCAGCTATGTTCAATGAGGAATAGTCATAGTCAAACAATCCAGTTTTTGCGGGAAAAGCTTTTATTCTGAAGAAGTCATAACAGGAAGTGCTGCCAGCACAACACAGACAACAAGATCATAGTGAGGTGGTGAGTGGCTGGTGACTGAGATGGCAGATTTATCGATGTATTTAACCAATGTCAACGTTTCACTGGGACAAACTATGGAAACTGATAAGGTGAGTTTCCGCGATACCACTTTCCCCATTTTTAGTGATTTTTAATGTTGAAAGAATTCTCTCTAGATAAATAGAAAATGACTTCCTTAGCTGAGAAGCTAACAGTCAACAAACAAAAAGTAGCTAAAGTAGGCTAATAAGCGCGCCGGTGCTCAGCAGTAGTCCACATTAGACGTTGACCGTTTGCCATTCATTTTCTCTCATTTACTTCCTCGTTTGGCTAACTTTGCA
>JAQNCA010000007.1:20439708-20453471 GCA_029783725.1 Acanthurus tractus
TAATTATATAATCATTGTGTATAAGGAACATGTGTTTCAGAATCCTGGCTGTACTGTGTGTGTGTGTGTGTGTGTGTTTACATTGACATCCTGGAAAGACACAGGCTCCTGTCCATGGAGTTTCATCTGCTCCTGAATAGCCTAAAGAACACAGACAACAGACAACATTACCATGAAACACTGACACAGTCCAGCAGGTGTGAGTGTGTGTTTGTGGTGTGTATGTGAGTGAGCGTGTATGGTTTTGATCCTCATTAAAATACAAAGCTGAAAAGAAAATGCAAGCTACAGCTTGGCTCCTATAGTCAGGAGCCACGATTGTAGGATTTTAAGAATAGAAAGTATAACATGCAGGATTTATACGTTACTGTTTGCACACAACAATCAAACCTGCACCCTGTAGCTCAACTAGACAGAGAGCAGCGAGCTCGAGAGTGACTGAAGAGAGGGAATGGCATTTTCCGAGAACAAAGCAGAGAATCAGAAAAAAATTGTTTTATGATTGTTTTACAGCCTCTATGTTCTTAACCACAAATAAACATGGCAACACCTCCACACAACCCTACAGGAAGGTGCTTTAAAGATGGATTTTGTGTGAATATAACAGAGTCGTTTGCCTCATCCTCTGTGCTGTTTGCCTCTCTGTGAGGGGTGGTGTGTGTTTAGCTCACCCCGCCCATGGCTGAACAGGCACAAAAACCTGCAGCTCATGACAGAGCAGTGGAGGGAGTGAGCTGATGGAGATGCACCGAGGTTGCTATGTTTTTACAGAGAGTTAATCTCTCGCATCATTGGCTCAAGGCTACATAAAATATACTTAGAATTAGAAAGAAGAAGAAATAAAATAAAATAAGACAAAAATGATAAAATACAGGCAAAGAGACAAAGCTTCTACAATAAAAGACATCATCACACATTTAAAATGGATCATTTGTGATGATTAAGAGGGCTCATTTTTAATGAGTCTGTTGTTTTAGGAAAATCCTGCATATTCCTTTACAGTAACATTGAGGACAATCATCACAGTCATTTAAAGTGTTCTTTGAATGCAATTTGTGTGTTTTTCTGAATAATGTGCTGCTGACATACCCTGAAGAAATAATTGAGGGAGAAAACATTCAGGTGTCCTTGATTCTCAATGTCCAAAAGTTTGAAAATATACTGTAACGCTGCCGGCTCCTTCCTGTTTTCCAACGCCAACACGAAGTCTAGATAGGTCTTGTAGTCCTGAGATAGAGGGAGAAGACACAATACATACAATGAATATTCAGTTTCGCCTCAGTCCAAGGAACTCTAAAAGTATAGACTCCCCAACAATTCTCAATGTTAAGAAGTGTCATTTAATGTGTATTTAGCCCAGAGAGGGAACACTGTCTGTTTTGTATAAAGTTTGTTGAAAGTTGAACACTAACATTACAGACAAAACATTTGAGGTTACTAAATGGTTTGTTGATGATAACTGAATCACTATCACTGAGCTTCACAGGCACCTGATCTCAGGCCAGTTGACCACAATAAGAGACTAATGTGTCAAACAGCGTTCTCCACCACCATCTTCAAAACAACTTTGGAAGAATGATGTAAATCCAGAAGCTTGGGGGTCTGTTCTTTAATTTGTCACCGGTTTGTATGTTTACCACAACTCTTGTACTTGTGTTGTTGTTTGTACCATTTCTCCATCGTAGGTGAGACACTCCTGGAACACTCTGTCCAGGAAGACTGAGGTAAGTGTAGCCGTGCCGTAGCGAGAAAGCTCCTCTTTGCTTAACATGCCATTGTGGTCCTTATCCAGGTTGAGGTACTGGCCTGTAAAAACACACGGAAAATATAGAAAGAACAGTAAAAAACAGAAAATCCCATGTTCACACACAAGTCTTGTCATTTAGCTTGCAAAGATAATAATAGTTGATACAGGAATCACAGCATCTTATCATTCAGTTCTGATCTTCACTTAAAAGTCCCAATAGGATCCTTCAACTTGGTAAACATGCGATTCCTGACTTGAAATCTGACATTTCCACACTTACACACACACGCATTTCCACACACACATTTCCTCACCGTAGACTCTGAGGGCTGAGGGGGCTGAGAACCAGTTGGACTCCTGACTCTCTTTTGACAGCTCCTCATCTCTCAGCTGGAAACACAGAGGGAGACCAAAGAGAGCGTGGGAGAGGAGACGCAGGAAACAACATCAGCTGGTTTCACATTTATGGCAGTGTTGCTTCACAATGTTTCTGGCTTGTAATGTTTGATCATTTCATAAGGTGGGAAAAAAGTAAAAACAGCATTAATTTCTCACAACACAGCTTCAAAATGAGACGTCTGTCACAGAGACGCAGACCTACAGTTTTGATCCTCTGACCGACTGTAGCACAGAAACCTAAAATGCTTGTAATATTTTTTGATGCTTTAACCTCAACAGAAGCTTTTAACATCAAAAGAGGACATCTGATACAGACCCACAAGGTATGAACAAGATATAACACAGCGGGTGAAAGGAAAATAAGGATGTGAAGTTGAACATGTGAAGAAATGTGAGTGATGAAAACATTCTACCTCCAATAAGTCATCCAGAAAACTGCAGGCCAAGATATCCTGGATTTTAATTTTTCCTGAGAAAAAAAAACAAGATTTGCATCCTGGGATGAGCTGAATTCTCTTTAACACTCATTACAGCTGCAGATATAATGAATCACGTGTGCCTTCTCTGATGTTTCCTTATATTTTAAGATGTAAAGAGGTTTAGTCTCACCTGTCCGGAGGGGGTCGAGGAAGAAAAAGAACTTCCGAACAGCAGTGCAGACGTAAAAAGAGTAAAAGGACTTCTCCAGTCCGTCAAGCTGAGGCAGAGTGGGGATCAACTCCAGGATGTAGTTCTCCAGATCCTGCACAACGTGATTTTTTTTTAAAATCAATTCCGTACTACTGTCATCCATTATTTTTCACTTACTGAAAAATGTTGTGGTTACTGATGGAAGTGCTCACCGACTCTCTGAGGTGTCCTTGTCCTGCTACATCATACAGACTCAGGCCAATCCGGGTCTGATGCAGCCACACTAGATACACAGAGAGAATAGAAATGAGCAAAATTCTGTTGCAAGACAGTCACCACTTCAGATAAATCCAGGCATGTAAACTGGGCTGGGAGATACTTGGTGTTCTGTAAAAAAACAGACAAAGTAGACCAAAAAACCAGATGAAGCGCCAGACCTTTTCTCATGACGTAGTTAAAGAACTGCATGATGGAGATTCTGCCATAAGGGTCATTGTGCAGCAGCTTGGCGTACACTCTGGCTGTGAAGAATTTTCTGAGGAAGAGAGAAACACACATCTACTGTCAACGTGTTCCTTCCCCAAGGATTCTTGGCAGGATTTCATTCTACAAGACATTTTGAAAATCCGTCTCTGCAAACACATGAAAGCCAGATTTCTCAATCTTTTACCACAATGAAAACATTACACTTTTTAAAAATATTCAACCTTTTTGAACTGTCAGTGAAAAGACGTTAATATATTAACCAGCTGCTTGACATGTGTTTACTTCTTGGTTTTTTAATGGCCAAAGAGTGTGTATGTAGCTGAAGTTGCTTAACACATCTCTGACAACCAGTGATCACATTTTAAATTAAATCAGGTTTTTCTGTTTTAGCCTGATATGAATGGATGTTTACTCAACCAGCCAAGAGGCACTGACTAAATGAGGATGTAAAGTTTAAAGGGCTGTTAGCGGGAATTTCCCAAAATCAACCTTTGATCCAGCACGAATCCTTTGCACAAACAAAAACAGACTGAGTTATAAAATAAGAGAGACTGACGCTGGAGTTTTACGCAAACTGATCTGTTGCCAGTAAAACTCTGCTTCCTGTTAACCTACTTGCACTTTGGTCCAGCCTTTTCCCCGACCTGCAGGTAGGCTTCATAACTAATCATGGCCTCTTCTCCACTCACTGGAGGCATCTGGTGCTTGTCGAGCAGAAACCACAGATTCTGCAGAAATATAAAACAATAAAAACAAAGCAGACAGTAATAAACAAACTTACAGTGCTGCTATTCAAGTAGAGCGAAGCCAATATGTTGTGTCTGACAACTTAAATGTGTGTACGTTGTACCTGTAGTTCCTCATTATCCAGTAGTTCTCTGCTCTTCCTCTGAAGGAAAACTGCTCTGGATTCCTCTCTCAGCTTCTGAAGTAAGACTTCATCCTCTGCAGGTAGCTGAAGAACAACATCACCGTCATCAGCTTAATTTCAGTTTTGAGGGGACTTATGAGAGAGACCATCAGTTAGCAACTTGCAAGATAAAACTGATTGCCAGTCCTTGAAAACTCAAATTTAGCTACCAATCACTACTGTCACAACCGCACCTCACAGGTTTATCCTATCGTACAGTAACTGATCAGAATCAGTATATCAATACACAAAACCTATGCTTGTTCCTCTAAATATAATGTTTTCTTCTTCGTCTTTCTTTAAATGGACATTTACTTGGCAAATGATGAAGGGATTTAGTGATGAAGGGATTTAGTGATGGCACATAGTTTAGTCCTCTACTGTGGACGTAACACAAACAACAGTTTTCACTTGTTCATATATTTTATGTAGCAAAATACCTTGTAGTAAAACCGTGGGATGTTCTTGTAGGACTTGTCTCTGTCGCCTCCTCCCTTCCACTCTGTGTAATACCTGGTGAACAGCTCAGTTTCCTCTGCTTTCATTTCCTCATCGCTTCTCTCGTCTGTACATCAACAGGGACATGGTAGAAACAACTTGGTGCCATTCAAATTAAAGAATCCGCATAAAGGTTAATGTTATTCCACTGACAGTTCATTAACAACTCTCGTTGGTTGTTGGCCAAGTACGTAAGCTAACATTAGCCGGTAACGTTATGTGACGATAGTTTACATTTTGTCTCACCTTTTTTGCTGTTTGCTAGCCTCCTTTTCAAAATATCAGACCAGTGAGGCTGCTGTTCTTTAGCCATACCTGCTTGAAAGTGGAACTAGTATTTCATCAGTAAAACCTCTTTCTACCTGAATAGAGAAACTAGTTTAGTTTTTCAGGACTATACAAAAGTGGCCAAACTAACGTCAATTGATAATGAAACAAGCTGCCCGATAGATAATAGTGCATCCGGTTTGATGTTTCTCCATTTCAAAGTAAAAGCGCAATTTCTCTCCAATTGGGTAAACACAAGCCCCTCAAAAAACAAAGAAAACGCTCAAAGAAAAAGCACATTAAACAGACTGCTTCGGTGTAAGTCTTTTTGAAATTAATGTGAAACAGACATCTTTACAAAATACTCAACAAATGATCAAAATTGCGCCTTAATTTAAAAATCTCTATGCTTATTCCGGTATTTCTCCTTTCATAATTGAAAACTTGACGCAGGACACAAACGGAGCTGTCGAGTGTTGATGACGTACTAGTGTGCGACGCGTGTTATGCCTACAGTTGTGTTTGACCATGAAGTTGTGTAGACAGATAATACTGTTTTAGATGTTAGGAAATGTTAATCAACATCAAATGTGTATACCGATGGGGTGAAGTTCGCTTGTAAATTGTTATTATTATCCGAAGAGCCGACGAAAAAGTGATAGTAATCTCTTTATTTGGAAACAACGTTAATAGCTAGCTGATCTCATTTACAGTTTATTTATTAATGAAACTGACGGTATGTGTAAGTTTTGTGGTCAGTGGGTTTGGGAATTAATTGTCTTAGTGTAAGTAATTGAAGGGTTACAGCCATTATGCATATAAAGTGAATGTGAAGCTTAGTATTAGTCTTTCTCAAGTTCTCACAAACCCAAGAGGTTTAAACTCCTAACATGGGCTCCACCTTGATATTAAAAGTGAGAATATGCAAGAGTCTCGTAAAGCCTTTGTTTCACCAAGGAAGTTCAGCTGTCTTCACACAGAAGACCTCTTTGTGCACAATATACCAAACACCTTTTTCAGCACGCTTTTTGTGCACCAGAGACTCTAACCCAAACCCAAAAGATGGCAGACAGAGAGACAGAAGGACGAGTGGACGGGGGGAAGTTAAGAATACCACCATCAGATATAGAGAAGAGCAACTATGGGATGATACTGTGAAGGGTAAGAGCTTCACCCTTCGACAGAGGCCTTCCTTTCCAAAATCTGTGTTTACTGCTGGGACAGCAAAGAGGACAGCAGAAATGCTGAGGAGGAAAGCAGCTGTGGTCTCTCAGGATGAAGAGCAGCATGTGGAGAAGCCTGATAGCAGGACAACAAGAAGAGCAGGTAGGACATGCTAGAAAAGTCTAGTTTATATGGCATCAGTATTTTCTTACAGTCAGACCTTTTCGGTGCAAATTAAGCAACATTTAAGAAAAAATACAATACAAGTGCCAAAATGATCTAATATTTCTGATAGACACTCAGATGACTGGGATTTTTTTTTTCTTGTGCTTTGCTAAGTCTAAATAAATCTTTGAAATGCTTTGGAAATGATAGTTTCAGGCTCCATCACTGAAGAATGAATGTTTTGCAGGAAAGGTGCAGCCCCCCGACCAGCCGCTCTCCCCTGCTGAATGGGGGAAGCTGAGGGAGTCTTTGGGGAATCCGCAACACTTTGACCTCCAGATGATGAATGCCATGTTTGCTACAGGAGCAGATGTGAACATTGCTAAGTGAGAGGAGGACAAGTGTATTCTTGTAAACATTTTGTTGAGGCCCAGTTGATCTTACAGTTAATGGGAACTTTGACATTATGTCTGTTAAACTTATACCTGTTTTTTGTCCAGTTGTTTAAATTTCAAGCGCTATCATTTTAAATTTCAGTTTAGGTAACCAATTAGCAAGAAATACATTCCAGGAAAGTTCATTATAAAGGTCAGTGAAATGAGCATGTCTGTGTACTGCCCCTTGTCACAGGTCCCTGCTGACTTTTGTAGCCATGGAAACAGGGACGCTATCTTACAAGCTGTTACTTCAGTACTTGACGTTGTGTGTGGGAGGCGGCCATGATGATGAGGTGGTTGACGTCTATGACATTATGCGGAGAACTTTCCCTTCTCTGGACACAGGAGCCTCCAGCCTCTTCATCAAGTCCTTCAGCCGGACTGTGAGGTGGAGGGAGGCTGTCAGCATCCTGCAGGAGGTTAAGAAAGTGAGCAGCGTTGTGACTGTTACATTAAAAAAAAATCACTCAACCCATCATGAAGCTAGAGAACATAACATCTCTTACTCTTATCTTTACCTGAATTTACTGTCATCCTAACAGGTCTTCACCCCATCACCTCGCAACTATGGTGATGTCATCGCAGCAGCCATGCTACACGGTGACATGGCCACTGTCTGGGCTCTTTATGATGAATTAATTGAGAAAGGACTTAGTCCACACCAGGAGACGTGGGAGGCCATGTTTAACGGAGTGAGCAGGACTGAGGAGGAGAAGCAGAGGGAAACAGAGGCCATGTCTCAGACTGAGCACCAGGAGAAGCTGCTGGGGATTCTGCTCCACATGAGGAACAACCAGATCTACCCCAAACACAGACTCGCCCACAGCATCAAGGCCTGGTTTGAGAGGTTAGAGAGAGCGATAAAGATTGAGATAGATAGAGGGCTTGGTCTAGATAGTTATTTCAGTCTAATTAATTACGAATAGCTACCTTTAAAATCATAGTATTTTCAATGAAACTAGAAGTTTGAGTTGTGTTAAATTCTGCCTTGAAAAGTTTTTTTTTTGATACAGGTTCTGTGGACTTATTTAATGATTTTTACTGCCTTTGTATATCTCTCATATACACATACACATAACACACCCCCCCCCCCCACACACACACACACAACCCCCAGTCATACCCAAAGAAATTTTTTTTGTGCACGTGAATTAAACATAATTTCATTCTCCTCCATTTTCGCCACCTCAGAACATAATAATTTCTCTGTTCTCTCTCTCTCCTCCTCCGTGTCTTCAGTCTTACAGAGCAGAAATGGACAGGAAGTTGGACCAGCGTCACCCCAAAGTAAATACACCAACTCCTACCTTAGCATAAATCTTAATGAAGTTTATGTACTTTGATCATATTTTGTAAAGGCAAACATGTGTGCTCTGTATGTACAATATGAGCAGTTACTGATAAGTTCAAAGCCTGAGATAGAAAGAGATGATCTGTTCCTTCAATATGCACATGCTGTTGAACCTGCTGTTGATTATGCAGAGTCCCATAATTCACCTAAGAGGTCCATGAGGACACATAGACAACACTAGGGTGGGGTGCCAACTTCTTACAGCGTGGTGAGGAAGTGAAGTGCTGAATTGAAATGTGGGGGTTGACTGCAGATGAGGCCCTTTATAGATAGTGGGGATTTACAGTTTTTATTGCCTGAACAGAAATACTACAAAAGTTGTTACCTCTAACCTTCCTGCATAATCAAGTAAAGAGTTTAACTGCCTGTACATGTAATGAGAGTTTCATAACATCTCCTTGTTTCTTAGCTTACAAATTAATCAGTCACTCATCATATGCATGTGTCATTGGTGTGTATGTTTAGGGGCGTGTGTGGCTGTTGTGGGTCTCAGTTAGAGTCCATCCAGCTGACTGAGGAGGAATACCAACAGCTTAAAGACAGAGTGATGACTAACATCATTCAGGGACGAGATGTTTTCAGAAAGACTACGCCGCAGGTACACACACAAAAATACACACACGTACACACTTACAAAGCATGGTTTAGATGGTCCTAAAGGAATTCAAACTGATTCAAATCTGTGGTCATAATGAAAAAGCTTAAACACATCGTCCGCAGATATATTATTTGGGTTTCCCTTTAATTCCATTGTATTAAATTAATATATTGTGTTATATTATTTATTATAAAATAATTACTTACCATTGGTTGATTATTTATAATATATTTTGTAATTGTAGTTTGCATTAAGTACTCTATGTAACATTTAGCACCAATCATACTTTTGTAAGTTAATAGCACAATTTAAACCAACTCTCAACTCTGTACATTCGTACAAAATACTAACTTGAATTCTGTACAGGAACTGTACTGTAATTGGTGCTGAAATGTTACATAGAGCACCTGTAATGTGACCTACTTTTATATTAACCTTAGGAATGGTACAGGAAATGATTTATCACACATGTTACTAATCATGACTGGTATAAAAACTATCCCTTAAAAATAGCTTCATGTTGTTGTAAAAGATGGTCTTTCCAAACCAAAAACAATACATTTGTTTTGAGGTTCATCTGTCTGCAGCTCTTTCTCCCAAACTTCTGCTAGATGGCGTCACTGATACATGCAACAGAGTGGTGCTGAGGTTAGTCAAAACAGTTATCTAGACACTAGTAAATACTCTCGCAATCTAAATGAGAGTAAAACAGCCTTTGAACAGATCTTTTTTTTTGATGCACTTTAAGGCATTGTTTTAAAGTAAGAGAAGTTTAGCATCAGGAACAGTGACGTGGCCGAGATTTACAGAATAATTTCTCACGACAGGTATGACTTTGACACTTAGTGATTAGCCTGAGGGACAGAGGATGATAATGCTCAGTCATATCTGTCCTGTTTTTCTTTGAGGGTGGGAAGATGATAAAAATCTAATTAAATTAGTTAACCGTGCTCATGCAGTGTCGGAGATAAATTAAGGAAATATTGAAGAAGTTGCCGTCTCACAAAGATCGATATGAAGAGATAGATTCCACTTAAAATTTCAGTTCGTTAAGTAGGAAACTGGCTGCGTGGCAGAAAGTCTGGAAACATGTAAATTGGAAATTGTGCTATTTCCTTTATTAAAGGGGAAACAAATCTGCCTTAGGTAAGTCTTAGAGCACCTCTAAAACTTACTGATCCTTGTGTTTTTTTAATTTATTTATTTATCTCTCCATGCCTGTGGATAAACATTGTTCCCAAATGCCTAAATGATCTTCTAAATCAAGCAATTCAAAAGAGGATTTCTTCTACTTTGAAAGTATGAAAAAAGTTGACTTGGGTCAGCTAAGCTACATTATTAAGCTGCATTGGCTGTCTCACCTGTAATAAACAACAAAAATTGTCAATTTTAAACTTAAGTTTTTGCATGGATCAAAGAAACACAGTGTTATAATCAGTGAGCTTTTTGAGTCCAATCAGTTTGATAGCTTATATCTGACAGAGAGGTTATGAGAATGGTATCAATCTTCTCATTTTGTTCCCTGCACAAAATGAAAAAGCATATTTCCGAAAATGTAAAAAAAAATTTTTTTAATTCAACTTATCTGCTTTTTTAGGGTTCAGACTGCTAATATTTTAAGTGAAATATAGTATGAAAATGACATATTTTGCATGTTTCAAGGTAACAAGCACCATTGTTCCTCTGGTCTTAGGAAGGCTCAGGCTAATGAGAGTAGAAGTCATTCAGCTTATTGTTCTAAATGCTTCCAAAGCCCTTATAACAGGAATCCCTGCACCAGTTTTATAGACAGGTTCAGTCCACAGACAGTTAGGTTTTTAAACCCAGCAAACAGGGCAGCACACACATGCAGGCAAAGTTGAAAGCAAAACAAAGACTATATTTTTAAGTTGAAATGCCCTTTTATGATTAATGGTCTCATCACTATCGTGCATACATATGTGCACTGTCTGTGTGTAGAGGGAGCCAGGACACACACTTATCACTGGATTGGAATGTACTGGCTGTATTTTTTATGATGCTATTGACGGTAAACTTAAAAAACAAGGTTTTTCATGTGCAGTAGTTTCAGAAAGAAACTTGGCAACATCAGCAAAATGTTATTAATAATATGACATATTTCATTCATGAGCAGAGAGAAAGTTTGCATTCGTTCTTTTGTGTTTTTCGGTCGTCAGGGGGGAGTTTGATGGTGCAACCGTTAGTTGAATTGAGGGGATTTCCAGTATTGTGGAGCACCATGAGGTTCTGGACCACAGCTATCTCCCTCTGAGGAGACCAGCCAAGGAAGGCAAACACAGGAGGTGTTTAACCAGAATTAATTAATTTCCAATGGAAGGCTATTTACTTTAAGGCTCAACAGATTGTGTCAGACAGCAAATGCAGGCATGGACAGAGACAGGTACAGGAAGGGCAGGAGGGCATTCATGCAAAGGGGAAGAGGAGACGATGAGATAATTAAGAAAGCAGACAGAGATCAAGAAAAGAGATTGAATACTAAAAATGTTACACTCCATTCTGACACGCAATAAAAAAAAATATCATTTTCAAGGCTGTAGTTTCCATTTTTTGGACATTTTACCTTACAGTATAAAGTGCATGTCTAATATTTCTTTTTGCACCAATTTTAGAAACAAAAACAAAACATCCTTAGTTCTCCATAGGTTGATTTGTACCCCTGTACAGCAACCTTTGTGCCTTTGTGTCCACATGGTTAGAGCTGAATAACCTACCAGCATATAATATGTTTTCTGCCATCAAGAACTTCATGTTTATGGCAGAAAAGGAGCATATTTTAGCATAAATACAAGCCTCAGATATTAGAAAGCAAATAAACAAGTTTGATCAGTTTAACATGGAAAAACTAACACTGAGCTTTCCTCTATAGAGTGCTGCTTTTTCATTTGAACCCCTTTCAGCTTACTGCAGTAATACCAAAAATAGCTGTGACAGGAAACAAACAAAAACAGGAAATACAGTGCCTACACAATAAATACTCAACCACAACCCGAATACTCGTAGGTTAAGTTTCTCTCTTGCCATCATTGCAGTTTGGATAAATATTTGCCCTAAAATCTACCCAAGTATACTGTAAACAACACAACTATGATAGTAATATATAACTAAACTAGCTAATCTTTAATAAAATTAATTATTTTATTTATAATATATTCCAAACTCAACTGTAAAATGTGTATTTTATGCATTAGAATATATCACTACATAATATAAAACCAAAAATAATTTTATAAATACATAAAAAATAAATGTATAATAAGGTGGAACTGGCTTTTGCAGTGCTAATACTGAGATAAGCTTAACACAACTTCTTATTACAGTGTTCAGTTCAAATTGATAGATGTAGTTGTAGCTTAAAGCGTGCAGTCGCTGACATTTTTTTGCATTTCAATTTTGTACATCATGAGTTATTCTGCAGGTGTGTTTACTGGATTCTACTGTACTCTATGTAAAAACGGTGCGTGAGTCGAGCTCTTAACTTATGCATGCAGGTGCGAATGTGCCTGTGTGTGTGTGTGCGACTAAACAGTCATATTATCCACAGCAGCACAATGAGCTGGTTTCACATATCAGCTCTGGAAAGTCCCCGGATAATTATACTGGACTTTCTCTCCGTCTCTCTCTTTCTCCTGCTCCTGTTTACGTTTTCTCTTTTTCTTTGCTCCTTTTCTATTTTTTTTTTTTACCTTTTTACCTTTTTGCATACTTTCCCTTTCTCAAAAGACTCTCCTCACCACCACACATAAATCGGTCCTCCATCATTTCTTTTGGTCCCCCCACTTAAACCCCCCCCCCCCCGCCTCAGCCAATGTGAAACTACACATTTTTGCATTGTAATTAGTTCTTGCCCCACACTGTTCCTGTTACCCTGTTGTTGTGTAAATTTACACAATCAAACCAGACATTCATCATCATTATGGATTTGCAGGGGTTTTATCTAGAGCACAGTTCCGTCATAGGAGGAATATTATAGCCTTTTTTTTTTTTTTGTCTTTTACCTGTCGAGTTTCACGTCCTGGGGAATTTTCAGCAACCTATTTCCATACTGTTACTATCTAAAAATGAAAGTACAAAAAAAGGTTCACATGCTGGAGGCCTGTTCTAAGCTGCAGCACTTTCCTTTTATGGCACAAAGCTGCTATTTTACAAACTGACTAGGCTGATGGAACTTCCTCATTCCCTGCAGGACACAAGAAAACTTGTGGTGTTCACATGAAACAGATGATACAAAATATTTATCAAACTTTGACTTTACTTTTTTTAGGTGCTTTAATTGTAACAGTTTAGCTTAATACAAACATTTAATATCTACAGATGTCTCCCTCACTAGATTTCTTTTACATACATGCTACATATTAGCTGCAGGGAGAAAAAAGGAGATTTTAAAAATTAATGTGGAGCTGAAACTGTTCCGTCTCTGTGACGAAAAGGAAAAGCCAGCTAGATTCATTACTAGCAGGTCTGTTATCTGTCAGTGAGAAAACCAGCCAACCATCAGGCGAGCGGACTCACAGGTGGAGCTCAGTCATGATCCTCGACCACAATAAGGAACAAGCCCCTGATGTTGTTATTAGAGAGTTTTGCAGACTTTTTCTGTACATTCTGAGTACTGCTCACATTTAGTCAGACCTCCCGTTAATTAGCCAGTCAAATTGTAAGCATTTACGGCCGCCACCTTTACTGACAAAAAGCAAGTCTGCCAGTAAACTCAAATGTATTTTGACATCAGTGATAACAGATTTTGGGTTTGCAGTCATAAACGGAAAACGGAACTGAGTAATTGGAATAAGATTTACACAGTCAGATACACTGAGAACATGCATGCCAAGCAATGTAGCAACAGAAATGTTTATGTGTATAAGACCACTGCTGCCATTTATACAATGAAAAGAAAATGTTAAAGGAAATTTACCAAGTTCCTATTTGTTTGTGAATTTATTTGTTTGATTTAATTGTGAATTTTCACTGTATTGTGAATTTAAATGGACATATAGAGGAGGAATCCTGCATCCGCTGATGATCCCCTGGCTTTTTCCTTATGGCCACTAGCAGGTCAATTTCATTTCTTATTCAGTGATATAACTCAACATTTA
>JAQNCA010000007.1:20455971-20468458 GCA_029783725.1 Acanthurus tractus
AAAAAAAATATATATATATACATATATATATATTTATTTATTTTTTATTTAATTTTTAAAATTTTACTTTATTTGTATTTACTTATTTATTTGTTTCCTGCTCTTTCCTTTCTTGTGTCTGGCCACTGTGTTCGAATGTTGGTGTTGTAGGCTGGGGAGGAGGGTGGAGGAAGAAAAAGGAAAACAATTGTAAAAAGAACATGTATATGGTCATCTTTCTCTTAACATGTAAATAAAAAGACCTTGATAAAAAACAAAGACAACTACAAAACATGACTTCTGATGTGTTCACTTACACAGTGTCATTTACATACTGTATGTCTACAACACTGCAAATATACAGCATATAAATGGCGAAACACACAAAACTTTTCCAAATTCACTGATATATCTCTTAGCTACCATTTCAACCCAACCATTTTAACACTCAGAGTAACATTAGTTAATGATAAATACATAGCAACTTTTCTGAAAACTTGTATTAGTCATTTAAGAGCTGCTGCATGCACTGATAGGTGTTGTTGCTTATTGGAGCTGGCATCCAGACATTTGTCTGCGTGTCTTAAATATTAATATATTTAAAGTATTGAAGCAAGTGTGTGTGTGTGTTTTAGTTGTTGACAGTGATCTCAGAGTTGAAGCGTCAGGGCCTGACTATCCTGATGTTGGGGAGGCAACACATGCTGCGGCCCTCCAGATCCTGGGACAGACACAATATGGACCTGATCCAGCAGAAAGCTTATTGCTTCTTCACTGAAAACATGTGAGCATGGGATGATAAACAAGATTCAAATAGAATATTCTCCATAGAAAACACAGAACTATTTTTGTTCTAAAGTTTTTTATTATTTTCTTCTCAGTATTACCTCAGTTTATTAACAACCTTTTGCTCTTAAGAGAATAAATTTGTAATGAGCTAACCTCAAACCTTTTGGTCTATGTATCCGTCAGTTCCGAGGATGACCCCTACTTGCTGTATGCCACTTTGCATTCTGGGAACCACTGTCGGTTTGTGAGTAGGGACCTGATGAGGGACCATAAAGCCTGCCTGCCAGACGAAGCCACCAGACGCCTGTTCTTCAAATGGCAAAGAGGCCACCAACTGGTAGTGGATAAATATGTGGGCAGCAAAGTCCAATTTCTGGTGAGGAAGAGGAGGGAAGGGTGTGAGGGGAGAGGTTCAGTGAAAGAAGAATACTAATTAAGTGTGTTTATATATGTTTTTGTGTGCTTAGAGAATTCCTAGATATGACACCATCATCCAGTCTTCAGCAGACTCGTGGCACCTTCCCTATGATGACACAGAGGACAGAAGCAGCTATGAAGTACCTCACCGGTGGCTGTGCCTCACCAAAAAGCATAAACACACACACTCATAAGTCACTTACTTTGATTTTGACTGTGCTTTTGTAAATTAAACATTTACCACAAATTACAAAGTTGCCTGCACTCTTTGAGTAAACTTTGAGTCATAGAAAAATAAGTGACTTACATGCCTGTACACAACTGTCAGGCAGGGTTAGAGATTCTCATGATTGCAAGGGACGTCTTGAGGGAATTTCTTAAGATTGGACAGGAAAAGACCTGCTAGGGGTCAAGGAAACATTGCTAGTGACTTGGGTGATTATGGGTCAAAGATATTTGTGACCTCACAGAAATATTTTTTTTGACTTAAATGAAAAGTCCATGAGCCAATTTTTACAAATTTTCAGATAAATATCGAATAGGATTAAATCAGGAAGTGATTAAATGTCATGTTTTACGTTTTATCACATATTGAATATGTGACTTTATCTTGGATCCCCACCTTGAAACTTTGGTGGCTGTCTACATCATCTGTATCTGAGGCATTGTTATCCACCACAACAAACCCAGTGGTTTTGCTGATACTTAGCTTTGGGTGACTGTAATTGCACCATGTGATGATCACTATTGGTCCCCTGTGCTGCTCTGTAAAAATAGTATGGAAGAGAAGGCAGCAAGTTTCTCACTGGAAATTATTCACTGGAATCATTCATGCTAACATAGTGCTAACTTCTTTTTTGCCAAAAAAATCAGGCACAACCTTTTGTTAAACTCTTCATTAAAGTCTTTGCTTGTATTTGATGCATGTGGACAGACATGGATGTGAACTGTACCTTGACAGATTCAAAGCGGCATGCAACTAATAATTGTAGTCATTTAAATGGTCATGAACCTGTGAATCTTCTTATTGCAACAATACAAAGTAGCAGCAGAGTTGTAGTCACCGGTGACATCCATAAACTACAAAACTACTAAATTGAACCGGATGTGAAAGCCTCCGGACAGATCACTTCCGTAATAGATGTATGGCATGTTTTTGCCTCTGCTTCCTGTCAGTTTAGTTTCAAATTCACTTTTCACCAGTGTTTACCCCTGTTTTTTCTAGCCGTCATGTCTCGAGGGTCAAGCGCAGGGTTTGACCGCCATATTACCATTTTCTCTCCGGAGGGAAGACTCTACCAAGTCGGTGAGGAGTGAAAGAAATGAACGAAACTCAACCTGCTCTGTCATCACTAGTGGCTAACAGGCTAACATTAGCTAGCAGCCTCTACCTTGCCCAGTCATAGTTCAGAGTAATTTAGAGAGTATTTTATTAAAGCGCTTTAAATGAGATCTAAACATTGTATCATTAACTTAATAGTGTAGCAATAATTATTTTTTTGGGTTTATCTGGTTATTTTGCTTCACCTACTTGATTTAGCTTAATGTAGCTGTTGTTACCATTTGTTAACGTTTAAGCGTTCATCTAACTCTAAAACTCTTATTCTTACTCTAACGCTTATTCGAACTCTTATTCAGCTAATTTGTTAAATTAAGTAATTAACTACAAAGTCCTATTCTCACGCCTTTAAATAGTCGTTCTCATAAAATAACACAATCTGTATGCTACCTTCATGCATGGTGTAATTTACAGATAAAGAGTCATGTATGGTACATGTACGATCACATGCAAAACAACTTAGTAGCCTTGGTTTTAGCCCAAAACCAACAAGTTTTAAGTGCACACTTTAAGCTTATGAGTTTATTTTCCCCTCTATCTCTCCTCAGAGTATGCCTTCAAAGCCATCAACCAGGGAGGACTGACCTCTGTAGCGGTCAGAGGGCAGGACTGTGTTGTGGTTGTCACACAAAAGAAAGTCCCAGTCAGTATACATGGACATGTTATAAGCACACAGACATTTGTTTGTCTGTGTCTTTGCAAAGCATGTGGTCAGATTTGACAGATCTCATTATTGTGTTTGCATCACTGGTGGAGTATGTGTATGGTATATATTGCTCTTGTTTTTTTTCTTTTGTCTTTCTCAGGACAAGTTGCTGGATTCCTCAACCATCACACATCTGTTCAGAATTACAGAGAACATTGGCTGTGTTATGACTGGCATGACTGGTAAACAATTTCTTGTTCTACTATGGTGAATACCTAGATTTTTGAGGCATTAAATTGTTTTTCAACAATAATTTAAGTAAAAAGTTTCCCCTGCCTATGTTTCTGTGTCACTGTTCTTATTTAGAGCAAGAAGTGCATTTGTCTGTGGGTTTTGTCAGCTTCATGGCAAACTAAAAGATAACAGTGTGTGTATTGTACAATGTATTATTTACCTTTAATACTTTGCTGTCACGTGGATTTATTTTTGTAAAGAAATTCATCAAAATCCTTAATTGTAGAAAAAAAATGTTTTTGTATTCATGTATTTGTCTATTCTAAAGTCACTTGTGTTAAATGCTTTTTTGGCCTTTCCATCTCTCCAGCTGACAGCAGATCCCAGGTTCAAAGGGCACGTTATGAAGCAGCTAACTGGATGTATAAGTATGGCTATGAGATCCCTGTGGACATG
Organism: Acanthurus tractus; assembly: GCA_029783725.1. Classification (NCBI taxonomy): domain Eukaryota; kingdom Metazoa; phylum Chordata; class Actinopteri; order Acanthuriformes; family Acanthuridae; genus Acanthurus; species Acanthurus tractus. The sequence goes on from JAQNCA010000007.1 coordinate 20,459,832, forward strand.
TTGTGCAAACGCATGGCAGACATCTCCCAAGTTTACACTCAGAATGCTGAGATGAGGCCGCTAGGCTGCTGTGAGTAGCGTGCATGTGTGTCTGCTCCAAAAGAACCTCTTAGAGCATAAACCTGATGTTTATATAGACAAAATTACCGTCCTGTTATCATTCCCCTCTGCCTTGCATCCTTCCTCCAGGTATGATCGTGGTCGGATTGGATGAAGAGTTGGGTCCGCAGCTGTATAAGTGTGATCCAGCGGGCTACTACTGTGGTTTTAAGGCCACAGCAGCTGGAGTCAAACAGACGGAGGCCACCAGCTTCCTAGAGAAGAAAGTCAAAAAGAAGCTGGATTGGACCTATGAACAGACAATCGAGGTGGGGGACACACATATGCAAACACATGAACACACATGCTTGCGCACACACACAAGCTTCCAGGCAGCCCTGGTATATTTAGATTCATAACGACACATTGGATTTTAACAGTGTCGGCATGCACTCTGGAAAACCTGCAAAAAGACGAGATACTTTCCAGTACTGGAAAACCCATGGAAAAACCTCAGAAAAAGTCAAATGTTCTGGAAAATGTAGAGTTTTTCAGAAAAAAATATTTCAGCTTCTGTCCTATTTTCCTTTGGCTGAGAATGAACTACCAAGCTATCTATCAGAACTCCCCAGAATGCATAACACTGATCACCATCTGAAAAGGCTAAGTTATGTTCAGGATCAAGGTGATATGTTGCAAAAACTCTGTGAGCACACCCCAGCATCACATGGTAGCACATGCAGGTTTGATAACATGACAGCTTGGAAATGGTCAAATCTCTGAATAATGTTACATACATTAAAATGTAAATCAATGCTGCCTAGTTACTGCGGAAAGTTATGTAAGGGTTAAAGATTATTGTAGCTTTCATTCCAGCTTTAAATAATGTTAAATTGGTTGGCATGCTAAGTTCAGTTGCTAAAGCTGAGCTTGCTAGCTCATGTGCCTGCTAAGGGTTAGGGTTTGTGTTTCAATTTTGGCCAGAAGCAGAGATCTCAGTGTGTTTTGGTTATGTTCAGAGCTGGATAATAATGAATGGGTGGTTGATCTTAAAGCAGTGAATGGGAACACAACTGTAAGTGAGTCATAAACTGACTAAATATTGGCTAACTTCACTTTTTTACTCTGCAAGCATTGTGTCTTCACACACAGTGCTGCATTGTTCAGGAAAAACTGACCATTACATGACGTGAATTTTTTGTTAACGTAGCAGTGGCAGATCAGTGGCGAGTCACCTTGTTAAAGACTCACACAGACACCACAATGGCGGTCAACCTTAGCTCATTTCATTTTGTTCTTTTAGAGCAAAGGGATAATGTATTAAGAGGTAAAAATCATTGTAGGTCTGCTAGAAAGAGAGTTAGTGTGTTCCCATGAGAACATTATAGCGCAGTCCTTCATGCAAATTTTTCAGGGTTCTGCTGTCAACGTTTTTACAACGTACTGCAGCTTTCTTGACTTTAAAATTACCTTTTAAATTTCCAAACAATGTGTGTGTAAAGAACTTAGATGGGATCAAAAAATATGACTCTCTCTGTGGACTATCATGGATACATTTTCCCAAATAGGGTCACATGGTGGTCCACAGGGACGGGCAAGACCTCAGCTCCTTATTGCAGAGGCACCAATGAATTTAGAACTTCTGGAATGTCATAAACTATTTGGGGAATTTCTTAGGCAGGAAAAGTCAGGGAGTTCTTTGAATGTCAGAAGAAGGTCAGGGAATTTCACAGTGGTGTCACTGTAGTAGAATATAACTGCGTTACTCTGCGGTTTTGTGACAACTGGAGTGGAAACCAAAAGGTTGCGTATTTAAAGGAGCAGAGTTATGGATTAGGTTATACAAATCAGGGACAGTGTCAGTGCTGTTTTAGAATATACAGTAATTTCACAAACTTCATATATTAATATCTTTGAAAAAGAATGAAATGTCAAAACCAAAAAGAGGAACACTGTCTGTCCAGAAAATCTACATTGAGTGTCATATCATTTACAATTTGAGGTTTGCAGGTAGAAAAGGAGAGCAGGTGGCCAAACATATGTGCTGAAGCTTTATTTATTGCTCTAGAAGGTTAACAGATGTTGAAACGCAGCTGTTCCTCTTTAGTCTGTCTTGGAAACATTAAACGTTGTATTTATCAAATGTTTGTGCACGTGCAGTTGCAGGCACACACGCACATACAAACACTGATATGCTGCTTCCTGGTAAGAGTTTAGGCTTTCAAACGCTCTTTACTTCTCTATTTACAAATAGAGGCATTCCTCATATATTTACAAGTCATGCTCTGTTCTTTTAAGTTTTTGCGACGTGAGCTTCCTACTGTTTTCAAATGCTTCTATTTCTCAGATGAAGCCTTGAACTAACTTTCTTTTCCTTCCTGTCACGCATCTCAAAACAGACTGCTATTTCATGTCTGTCAACTGTTCTGTCCATTGACTTCAAGCCCTCAGAGCTGGAAGTGGGAGTCGTCACCACACAGGAGTCAAGATTCAAGTGAGTGTTTTCCTGAGACGAGGAGAGAAAATAGCTTGATAGGCATGAGTTAGAATATGATCCTGGCCACAGTTAAAGGCCTTTTTCATTGCCCAGCTGCTGCCCATAAAGTGTTTTACAAAAAAAAAAGTGGAGCAGGGCACTGCTGAAAAAATGCAGATAGATTTAGCTCAGATTCCTGAATAAATTTTACTAAGAAGAAAAAAGCCACAAAACAAGACCTTTAACTCCATTTGCTCTTGCTTGTAAACACTTGAAAATGATGTAAAAATGATCAAAACAAACAGGTCTTGTAATGGAAATTCTCTAGAACTAAAACCAGACGTGAGATCAAAGTCAGGATTCACATGGTGTGTTTTTAACACTTCCATGTGTGTGTAAGACTTGCAAAATCCTGCACAGCGATCATTAGAACATTAACTTGTGTGTTTGTGTTCCAGGATTCTTTCAGAGACCGAGATCGACGCTCACCTGATGGCTTTGTCTGAGAGAGAATGAGGAACTCTGGAAGTCATTTCCGGCCATTCCAGTCTTTTACTTTAAAAGTGACAACGGACGGCTCCACCAGAAAACTCCACCTCCTTTACATAAAGGTCTCCTAAAGAAGGAAGGTGAAGGAGTTGGAACCATCTTGTTTAAAAGAGGTGGTACTTCACAGAAATGACAGACAATAAGCTGAACAATACACAAAAATATTCGAGGCGGGTGAAGAACATTACCCATCTGCATCTGTGCTCCCTTCATCCTTTGTCCCAGTCATTCCCAGGATCTGTCCGAAGACAACATTATCAACATATCAACCACTTTTCATACAGCCACACTTAGACATCTTCACCGCAGGCAGCCTTTTTAATGGCATAAAGCCTGAAAAAATGCCGGACATTCAAACCAGTCAATCATATTACATGAGTCTGATAGGTATCGGGCAGTTGGTGATGGTATCAGACAGCCATTGGCCACAGCGCCCCCTCTGTATAGAGCTCAGTCCAAATGACTTCAGTTGAGTGTGATGTGAACAGATAACAAGATGAGGGTGTGATAACACTACAACTGCAGCACAAAGCATCGTAATACCTCTCACTTTGTATGGACTCGGTGGTCCTGCAGCTTCTTCAGTCACTGTATTTCAGTGGTGCTTCCAGTCTTTACTCAGGGCTGCCAGTGTATCTCTCTCATTTCCGTCATCTGCTTTCAGACCTCCTCTATCCTCAGTCTCAGATTGATGTTTATGCTCTGATGTACTCTGTGATAACCCAGGGAATTGCTGTGGGAATTCTCCGATTGCCACAGTCTTCATCGTCACACCCACACCAAAATCTGCTCAGGTCATCGTCAATAGGAAGTCCCTAATTATTTCCCTCTCTTCCTTGTTTTCAGTCCACCCCCCTGCTGCCCTTGCTGTACATTACTGCACTTACATTAAACACAATGTTTTTATAAAAGACTTAAGTTTTGTGTTTTACTTTCTTTGTGTGTTTAACCATGTGGTGCTCATGTCTTTAAATAAATCCGACCTCATTCAGTTCATGTTTGTGTTTCAAAAATATTAGTAAGCTTTTGGTTGAGCTGAGTTGAACCTGAACTCTGCAAGGGCTGTATGAATCATGGGGAAATATGGCACTATGGGAGCTGCACTGCTGCTGTCGTATTTAGAAGTAAAGCTAACTTTATGTGTCACTGTCATTTAAATACTACAAATACAGCTCTAACAGGTTTTTACTGTAGTGATTTGTTAATATTTAACATTTCTAGGCAAAACACAGATATCTGTTTAAAAGGAAAAATATCATTTTTACTCAAGTTTGGTTAAAGATTTTTTTATGTAACTTTAATTCTGAGACCAAATCTGCAATGCAATCTCAGAATTGCGTAAGTATGTTAAACACTGACGTTTAATATTTATTTTAGTTGAACTTAAGTGAAACTCCCTTCCTGCCCCGAACTTGACTGAGGCATCCTGTTATTCAGCGGAGATCCCCTTCTTTGGAGGAATGAGAAACAGGAATGTCGCGAACAGCTGAGTGTTCTGTTCCTGGGAATTTCCTGTCCCTTCCCGTCCCCTCTTAGCTCCACCCTCCCAAAAACTTCCTGATCTAGAGAACAGAGCAATCATTTCACACACACAAACTCAATTGAGTGCCAGTATCTCCTGAAGTGAAAAGAAGTCGTTGAGTTATCAGTACTTACTGCTTGACATGCATTATATGAAAATGAAGGACAGCTGCTCAGAACTGAAACTCAGCTGTTATACTTTTATAGAGGTAATTCTACTTTTACAGACGCACTGATGGCAGCAAAAAGGCTCATGGTCAAGGATATTTCAGATATAATTGTAGCCTTGAAATTTTGTCAACCACTGCTGATTATGTGCTGTACTCTGTGCAATCTTTCAAGGGTGACTACTAAGATTATGACAAATTTACACACGTGAAAGCATTCTTGTGTACTGCTTTAAATGGCATTTAGGATCTACTGCATTATTTTTCAATCATGTGCCTTCGTTTCCCCTTCATTCCAACCATCCCAGTGCCCCCACAAATACATTCACACAGGTTTTTTACTGTTAAATACGAGTGTTTTTAATTTAACTGGAGTGTGCTGGACTCTTTGTTGTCTGACATATACAACCTGCTCAACTGTACACATTCACAACTTCCATAAAAAATACATCTTTGTATACACAGCATTTACAATATCATACAACAGAGCTGTTGCAGGTTCAACTGTGTGGATGGATGTTTTCTGACAAATGATTTGCAGTGTCCACAAAACATAAGCAATCCTCTCATCATACAGCAATCCTGTCATTATGTGTCATGTATTCACATCTCAGCGTGCTTTTGCTCTCCTGCAGCCTAGAGCAGACTCGTTGGTTTGTTTGGCCATTAGTCTTCGTTTGATTCTCCTTGGCAGCTGCCTGTCCATCTCTTTTGTAAGCGGTCACGCCCGCGCTGTGTCACCCATGCTACTGGGCTCATGTGACATCATTGCAGGAAGCAGTAGACATGCTGGGTCATTTCTCTTTTCTTTTACAGTCATCACCACAGCCTCTGTAACTTCCTCTGTCTCATGTTTCCTGCTAATGACCATTCCACTGGATATCGTCATAACCCACCTGGAAACACAAAGGACAAAAGAAATTGTTATACTTCTGTCTACCAGAAATTAACTTTAAATGTTGCGTCGGAATCTCTAATCATTTCAACCCACGCCCACCTCCTCATCAGATTCCTCATCCTCCTCTTCCTCGCTGTCGTCTGATTCGCTGTCAGGCAGCTCCCTCAGGTCAGGTTTGGTCAGCAGGTACAGTTCTTTCCTGATGTCGTCGTTCTCCCTGCCATAGGTGAGGTGGTAGGGAGTGTGGCCACCAGAGGTCAGGAGGTTAGGGTCTGCTCCTTTCTCCAGCAGCAGTTTGACCAGTGAGAGGTTCTGCTGGTCCACAGCCAGGTGCAGAGCGCTGCGACCGTTACGCTGTTCCTATGGGACGAGGAGAAAACAAAAGGTTTTAATTAACACAAAACTGCTTGGTATCCCCAGCTCCTATAAATGCTTTCAATAAACAGTTTCTTGCCATCATATTTTGTATATAAATAAAAAGTATCTTATGGATGATACCATGGGTGTTTCTATGCTCCAAGAAGTTAAAGTCTGAATTCTCTGTTGCTGTGTGTGTTGTTTACCTTTGCATTAATGTCTGCGCCGAGATGCACCATGTTCTCCACCAGTGAGAGGAAACCCTGAAGTGAGGCCAGGTGGAGGCAATTTTGACCTGCAAAAATATTAAGGGGAAGGTTAATAACTGACGCCAAACCTACCATTTATTCCTGCAGCTTTTAGAAAAAGTCAAGGGTTGTCAAGATTGGACTACTAGCTAAATGTGGACTAATGCTAATCTAACAAATCAATGCAGATTAGCAATGAGAAGAAGACTTGTATACACAGCCATTAATTATCACTCAACATTACAAATTAAGTCCAGGTTTTGTTTTTAACATTTGTTTTTACCAGGACCTGCAATAATATTCAACAATGCCATACATGAAGCTAAAAACGTTGACACACTAGTCTAAAAACTGATGTCCTTCACATTTCTATTTGAAGCCAGAGCATCTAAAATTATGTGTCTGTAATAGACGGGTTGTAGTCAGGATGTGATGCCATGAATGGCTATGGCATTCCCCTTGCTTACTTAAATGGTTCCCTCCTCCTAACCACAGTGTTCAGGGATAATGGGCAGCAGAAGGGACTCTTTTCATGCCCACCACTTATTCTTTTAAATAGTAGTTAGGACCAGTAGCAGACTGGTCAGTGTCTCCTTTGCTTCCATGCAACAAGGGTGGGCCACCACTGAGTGGAAACTACCACCAACATTACAGTATATAATATTCTAAGAATGTTGAAACATTGAATTTTAGCTTGCAACAGCTAAATTTAGACATTTTTGTTCCCTTACATGCAAACAAATTCAGTTTTAATGTTGACAACTGAAGCATTTATCAGAAACATGATAAAAGGTTACAGACAGCTCAGTATGTCAACAGATTGGAAAAGAATACAAACAAAGAAAAAGTCAAAACCACATCATTTCCAGACAGAAACACTGTTCTTGTCCAGCAGTCTCACCATAATAGTTGCAGGCAGCCATCACTGTGTGTAGATGCTCCGGCTCACAGTTCTGTGTAATGACGCTAAAGCACAGCAGGTTACCATGGCGACAGGCGATGTGAAGAGGTGTGTCCCCGCTGTCATCCACCAGCGTGGGGTCACAGCCTGACACCAGGAGGTGCTGACACACGTCCGCTTGGTTCGTTATTACTGCTAAGTGGAGGGGAGTCTGAGATGGAAGGAAGTCAGGAGAGGAAAGGTGAGTTGTTGAGTCAGCAGGCGTTTTCGCTATTCTTTATGTGACTATAGACAGATCATTCATTTTTATTACAGCTACAGCCTGTTGAAAATAAGAGTCAAGATCAATATACTCTCTTAAAATTCTCTTCAATGGTGGTGTCACATACCTGTCTTTGATCATTTTGCGTGTTTAGGAAATTTGTGTTCTTCGACAGCTCTATCATTGTTCTGATGTAATCCTTTGCCTCGTGGATGATGGCCAGGTGGAGCAGCCTATAGAGACAGAGAGCAGGTAGAAACCCAGTTAAAATACACATACTCAACTCAGCCAAATCTACAAGACTAAAGGATAATTATACAAGGAAATCAGTGAGTTATTTGGTTAGCAAGTAGGTAACATTACACACATAAACTTATTGTTTTTATTATTGTAATACTTTTTTATTGTAAAATTATTTTTTCTATGAAAAAAAAATGAGGCATAAGAAGCATAACTGTATTAAAAGTCTGAAAATCATAGTTTGAAATAACAATGTTGAAGGAACTTATGAGTAAATTATTTCTAAAATTCTCAAAGCTGACCTGAATATGCTGAGCAAACTTTTATTTCATGATCTCCTTAAAGAGACACAGCTTTTTTCATACTGAATTATGTTTTTGTGTAGCTTTTTTAAAAAAAATCTTAACTCATAACAATTTGTTATGAAAAAGTGTGACCGAACTTTACACTTTAAATAATGGCTATTATGGCCTAGGAAAGCCACTGCAATAAATTCATGTAGATAATCACAAATAAGGTAACAGAGAGCTGGTGATGACCCCAGGTGCTCCCTGGACCCCACATTGAGAACCACTGCTCTGATGTTCCAACGTCCTCAGATTAAATCACTTTAACATGGTATAAAGCGGCCTTGTTTTTCATGAGATAGTTTTGGTCCTAAGCCATGATCAATTTCAGTCACGTTGTTCAGCTTCGGCCAAGTATCGCAAGACTAATGCACGTGCAATAAGTGAAGTTACCACTGACTCGCGTGACAAAAATAACATGCAGTCACTCTCAATGTTAATCCCCCCTCGATTTACAATAGCAGCAAGCCGCAGACACGTATAGCAGAACAGAGCTTCGCCCTCAGCCTCCACAGACGTACGTTTGTGTCACTTAAGGTACTTTTTCTAGGGGGGGGGGGGGGGGGGGGGGGGGGGGGGGGGGGGGGGGGGGGGGGGGGGGGGGGGGGGGGGGGGGGGGGGG
>JAQNCA010000007.1:20472174-20489304 GCA_029783725.1 Acanthurus tractus
ATATTTTGTATACATATGAAGCAACATAATTCTGACACATAGCTGTCTTTAACTAAAACTAAACTAAACTAAACTAATCTAATCTAATCTAATCTAATCTAATCTAATCTAATCTAATCTAATCTATTCTATTCTATCTAATTAAACTAAACTAAACTAAACTAAACTAGGGTAAAAAAAAATAAAACTAAATCTTTCTGAAAAACTGAAACTGAACCAAAACTAGCAAACTTGCTCTGAAAAATACCTAAAAGTATACTAAAATGAAACCTAAAAGTTTCAACTAAAACAAAAGTCAAACTAACTGAAAATTTAAAAATAGCCAATAGTCTTGTTCAGCACTGGTTTGTCTAAAGCAAAGTCTGTAACATAAACTGTGCAGCATGTAAGTTTCATAGGGGCTGAAATAGTTTCACTTTGTATATGAAATTCAAAACAATCTTTATGATCCTCAAGTGAGACACAGAGTCTACCTGTTGAAGCCAAATTTAGACTTTATGTCACACAGTGTGTTCATTTTAAATTACCAGGTGATTCAATATTTTTAAGTAATAAAAATAACCATACAAAATGCTCTTAAAAGAATAAATATGTCCTGTATATTGCATGAGCTTTGGGGAGAAATATTGTACCCAAATCCCTTTCCAGTGTTTCAAAATGAGAGTTTTTGCTTTATCACTGGGTGTGTAGATGTGCAAAGTTCACCTTGTGAGCTGCGGTGTTTCTAACTAATATGCTGCAGGTGAACAGTCATTGTTACATAAACACATGAACAGCACAAGTGCATTTTCGCATGAGCTTCTGTGGGAATCCCTGTGCGTTCCTGACATGAACAGGCATGTATGATTTAGAATGACTCATCATGAATCACTCAATCAGCCAAAAAGACATATTCATTAAGACAGAGGGTCAAAATGAAAAATGACTCATTCAGTCACATTCTCAATGTGTGACTGTGCTGAAACCAAAAACATGACAAAGACATAAAACCCCCCATGGAGTCTGACACTCTGAGGGGTTTTACTGTTTTAACCTGTGTCTTTACCTGCTTCTCGTTTTCTCTGTTTCCTTCTTCCTGTACGGGACAGCACACTTGTTGACTGACTGACTTGTTGTCTCGCAAACTTTCCTCTGTATTTACTGGATCATTTTACAATCATATATGTTCCTGTTTCAGACAACACCCTAAGTACGCATCTCTATTTCAAACAGAATGGATTCAAACTTTTCCTTACTACCGAGAGCCACAAATAAATAAATGACTATAATACACGTGTGCTGGAATGTTGTCAAAAATGCACTTTGCAGAGAACAGAGTACACAAGCATGTCCCAGCTCTCCTTTCATTTCTGTGTCTTTGCGATCACATATATAGTTTTCAAACATATTAGATATAAGATAAATATTGGGTTGTTTTAACATTTGCTGGAATGTATCTACATACATTTGCTTCAGCTCGGTATTTTTTAACCTTTTACCTGAGAATATCTATATTATGCCACTATATTTATACTGAAATGAACATGAGATAAAAATACTGTACTTTTTACTCCATTACATTTGGTAACAGTGATTTGTACTTTTTACTTTGTACATTAAGGGTCAACATAGATAATATTTGATCAATTTATAAAATATGGTGTACAGGTTAAATTACAAAGCACATATAAAGTGGTTAAACCATCAACTCCACCAGCTACAACACACAATTAAAGCTTACACATTAGATGGTAAGTAATAAAAAAGTAATAATAGCTGGTCAACACTTATGATTTTTATTGATTATTTAAATACGTTTCTGCTAGGTGCAGAAATACTGGTGCTAACTCTTCTGACTGTTGCAGCTTTATATGTGCAGCCAGTGCAGTTAACAGATGTATAACATTTCAGAGAAAATACACATAACAACCCTCAAATACAGCTGAACTTAGCTGCCATTACTTTGTAGATTTGCCAACTCATTGGTTGATGTTCTTGGACTTTGCTGAGTCTGCTTTAAAGAGCAGTAGGAGTTTTTACAGTCAGCAGTACAGACTTCCCTTTTGTCAAAGCTGGTTTATTTTCCTCTCCTCTATGTTAAGTAATATTGCTAAAAAAGGTTTTAATATTAAGCAATTTGTGATAGTCCTGCACTAATCCTTGTATTTTATGAATGCACTTGACCAATAAAGCTGATTCTGATTCTGATTCAAATGCACAACTCTGGTTTCCTATAGTGGGCAGGACATAACCAGCACTGAATGTTTCCTTCCTGGAGATCAAAACAAACAAAGATCCCTGTGTGCCAGCAAATTCATGACGTGTGATCTGATAGACAGTAAACGTTTCACTTTATAACACCAAATCAGGCCAACCAGACTCAGCGTTATGTTGTCAGGAAGGATTACAAATAGCAACACCATGGTTGGTCAGAGAGAAAATGTTGAGTGAATGGAGACATTTTGTTTTTCTGGTCTCTGCCAGCAGGGGGAGTCAAAGAGTTTGTACCAAGCAGACTGTTCAAATTCAGGACGGCAGTGATAACAATAATATAATTATTTGTTTATCTTTGTGGAGACCTCCCAAAAGAAGGTGAGTGTGAGTCACAGAAGAGCAAAAAGAAAAAAAAATCAGCCCAAGGCTTAGCTACCTACTACTGAAAGGACTTTAACTTATCTAATCAGATCTTTATTAATGGATGGAGTACTAATAGTTATCATGGAGATGAAAGCAGCTGATGTGCCAGTTCAGAAACTGTCATGATTTTATCCATGACAAGTCCAACACCTCTTATTCATGTTTGCTGAAGTTTAAAAAAGGCACAGCCACCAGCTGATAACGCCAAAAGGAATATGTACCACTAGATGGCACCAGATGACCTCTTCACAAAAGGTATGGCAGTTATTTACTGTCAGAAGAGTCAAAGCCTTTCCTGGGGCTTTCAATCTCTTAAAATAACAAAAACATGGAAGCAAAAAATCGACAGGGATTTGTGGTGGATTCCTGTTTTCTTTCTTTTCTTCTTTTTTTATAATCACTTACTGTAAGAGTTGATTTGATCAACAGGCCAATAAAAACTTCCTGTTCTTTTTAAGCGGGGGATTTGGAGGGTTTCATTCATTGTTTTGTATGTAGAGACAGAGAGGCTTTTTTTTAAAAAAAAAGAAAGCACAAAAAAGATTAAGGACCTATGAAACGCCTGAAAAAGCATTTTATGATACCAGGCTGTTATAAGACTGTAAACTAACTGACTGTTGGATGTCTGAAAGAGAAGTGAGAATTTGACAAGGGAAATATTTCTATATACTCTGCTTTGAAAAGTACATTGCACTAAGAACAATTTCTGTTAAAAGGATTCTGTATGTTTCTGTTTCCTCCAGTGTATGAATGTTGAATGTGCTCTTGAATTAATTAGTGAATGAGTTAGTTTAATTAAACAACTGAATCAGTGAACTTATATAGCATAGTCTGATCTGGGTTTTACTCTTATAATAATCCCTAGAGGTGCCAGCAGAGCTCAGACACTTCACAGCGAGACTATGTGTGTACAGTAGAGAGATTTAAAGCATTTTTGATTTTTTTTTGGAATGGATTGTGGAGCTTTTCAGTTATGGGCCAAAGCCTTATGGTGGAAAAGATATGTAATGTGTGAACAGTCATTTGAAACTGAAATGTGTCAATACAATAGTTTCCTCATTAAATCAGGCATTAAACTCTGCTTATACACAGATTTGATCATGTACAATCCCACTTTTCATCCTATAGTCATAGTCAAGAAGTAAACTGTGTAACACAGACAGACAGAGGGATGGACAGACAGACAGGCAGACAGCAGCTCAGCTGTATAATACTGCAGTACTTAAAGGCTGTGACTGAGAAGCACAGATCAATAGAGTCATTTTCAGCAGTCTGGAGGATTATCCACCTCACTGCCCACTGATGCGATGCAAACTAAACACACACACACACACACACACACACACACACACACACACACACACACACACACACACAGACTTCATATCCTCAAGCCAACAACATCCTCGGCCTGTCTGTAGATCCATAATTTTACAGAACATCGACAGAGAACATTTACCCTGTTTTTAAAATACTAAAAGCTGTCTACTTCATCCTGTCCTTTCTTTTTCTTGGATATTGAGTTGATTTTATTTTTTATCATGATGGCAGGGCTTTATATAGGCTGCCATCTCTTTCTTTCATATACTACTTAGTTTTAAGCAGTCATTTAATTTTTTGAAATCGTGTTTCACATTGTTTTAAAGCTAGTACATAATCTCGTTGTGAGCATCTGCAGGGCCATGCTATCAGGAATCACTATTCACCGAATGCAAAAATTATGAAAAATTAAGAACTAAAAAATCCGTTCTAGGCCAACATTAAAAAGAGAGCGAGTAGAAAATTAGATAAGGGAGAAAAATACACAGGTAAAGTTAGGCCTACTTTCTCATCTTCCTGAGTCATCGTTAGTCTTTATTTTTTTTCAGTAATTCCTTACATTTTGGAAACAACATAATGTCATCGTTATCTATTTTTTGACAATAAATGAAAAAAGGAAATAAGGAATAGGCCTCACACTTAAATGTAAGGTGAAATGTTTATTAAACATGCAAAGTCAGAGGCCTCAGTCACTCGCGTTAGCCGTTTCAGTTAGTCGGGTCAGTAAAGGCTGAGTCTGGGTCAAGGTTTCCTCTCCATGGGAAACATTTGCAGCTGACGATTACAATGAAAACAACCGAAGTAAAGATTCAGGATGCTTGGTGCTTAATTAGTTTTTAGTGCTGGACTCTCCACCGCACATCTCATTTCTATTCCCCAGGCGGCCCTCGTCAAGCCAGCAGCCCGACCCTCAAGCTCGTTCTCACGCTCATCCGCCTTGATTGATTTCCAGGGAGCGACGCCGGCTGGCCTGAGCCCACTGGCCCAGCTATAGACCGCCGGGCCCGCGCAGAGGGGCCGGTCTACCCCGGGGGGAAGGGATGGATGGATGAATATCCCTCCGATCTCTTATCAGCCAGAGCAGCTTTTACAGGGAGGACGGGTGTGAATAGTCCCTTCGCTCGCCCGCGCATACACACACACATTCACAACGATCACCACAACTCCCTCTGTCCTTCATTCATTCTGCTGAGGAGATAGAGCCACGCATACATGCACGAGCACACACACATATGCAAAGACACGCACAGAGGGAAATCTGTGCCCGAGGTATTCCCACCACCAACAACAAAGACACAGATAATCAGACACTTCAGCAGGACAGAAACGGTCCATTAGTACTCTTAAAAAGATATGATCTGTAGCCCAAGTCCCCACGGATGCTGTTTCCAATTACACTGACTCCAACACGCGTATCTGATCAGAGTTTCTTCTTGAAAATATAGGCTATGCATTTGCGTGTTTACATGTGACTGAAAGAGGCACAGTATAAATAAGAGGAAAATAATAAGTGGCAGAAACTAATCGATGTGGGAACTAGAGCAATATGGTTTTCACACCTATTGGAGCGAAATGGTTCATGACAAAAAGTATAGAGAAAAGTGCATTATTCAATGAGTAGAATGATTGTAATTGATATCAACATCAACATAAGCAACAACATTGACAATACATAAATAATATTATTTTAAATTAAAACAAGGACGGAAAAATAATAGGAGGGTAAACATGACATTTTTATAGTTTATTCTTTTTTCCCTGTGAGGCACCAACTGCAAGATCTAATTGTATGGGATTTAAGTCCTAAAGCTTCTTTAAAACATTTGAGAAACTTACATGTATGTTCATGTATGCGCAAATTTTGAACATCAAAGTCTTTTCCGATTTCTTTATTCCCGACTCAGCCTTCAAATCACCCTAAATTCCACCTTGAATTATTATAATATAAATTAGGAAGATATTATTTTGAAAGTTAAACTGGATCAAATACCCTTTAGCAATTTATCACAGTGAAAAAAGTTCAGTCACAAGTCGCTGTACTATCCTATTCCACAACGTAAGTCTAGGTAACCATCAGGCCTTTTGTTTTTAGTGTCTACCGGCTACGGCTCCCAATTCTCTTGTGTTATGTTGACCCATGTGTGCGCGCATGTGTGTGAGAGAGAGCAAGAGCGACTGGTCGATAAAAACAAACACGCGCACCACAGATGCTGTTGTCCCTCTCTCTTGGTCTCATCATACCTGCGCGCGCCTCTCTCTCGCTCTCGCTCTCTCCACTCGTCACTTCAAAGCTTGACTTGAAAGTAGGCTTGTGACAAGAGTTGTTGTTCTTTCCGCCTGGTGGTGCCACGCGCAGAGCATCATCGTCATCATCACCATGCCTCGAGGATTCTTGGTGAAGAGAAACCGGCGGTGTTCGGCGTCATATCGGTCCCGAAATAACAGTAACAAACCTGCAACATGTGACGGTGACAGGAACAACAGTGATACCTCTTCAGTGTCAAATCCGAAGACGGCGGAGGAGAACGATTTATTGAATCTTTTCCCGTTTGAACAGAGGGATGAACTCCTCCCGGTGTTACGCGAAGATTCTCCCGGTGTCAGACAGATGTGGAGTCCACACGTGGAGTCCGCGCTGGAGGCGGAGGCGGACCGGCGCGCGCAGTTACCGGAGACAGAGGGGCAGGTGAGCGAGGTGGACGTTTTAACTCCCGACGGCGAATTCACTTACTCCTTCCCACCTCCGCCTCCTCCACCTCCACGCGACCTGACAGAGTCGTGCAGCCCAGTTAAACCTGTCGGCACGAGACTGCTTGAACAACAGGAGGAAGGAGAGAAGCCGCCGTTGTTCCCAGGCAGGTGCCTGACAGCATCCCCCGTGTCGGAGTTAGCAGCGGAATTACCGGAGCTTCCGTTCCTGGTGAGTTCTAAGCCGACTTCGGTATCCGCTTCCATCGAGAGGCTCCTCGCGAGCAACAGCCGCCCATACGGGCACAATGACAAATATGATCCGAATATGGGTCGCATGCACTTGTTCCCGCCACTGACATTGATGAACCAGGAGCATCACGCCGCGCGAAAACGCTCGTTCCTTGAACCGGATCAACGTTTGAACAGCAACAGGAACAACAAACAGTCCTTGGGCAATCTTTCAAAGAAACCCAAAGTGAACCGGAAACTTAACTTTGAGGATGAGGTTACGACCTCGCCGGTGTTGGGTCTGCGGATCAAGAAGGAGAGCCCTGAGCTAAGGAGACAGCGGGAGAAGTCGTCTGCCGCCGCAGGGAATCAACCGCTGGGAGAGTTCATCTGCCAACTCTGCAAAGAGGAGTATCCCGACCCTTTCTCCCTCGCGCAACACAAGTGCTCCCGCATTGTGCGCGTGGAATATCGGTGCCCTGAATGCGACAAAGTATTCAGCTGCCCCGCCAACTTGGCCTCTCACCGTCGCTGGCACAAACCTCGTCCGGTAAACAATCAAGGAGGAGAGACCGGGACAAACAAGGGCCAGCCTCTGAAAGAGGCACGAGGGCTCATTCAGCACGAGAGGCAACCGGTGGAGACGGAGGGCAAAGAAAACGAGCTGCTGCGCATCAATACGAATCAGCACCACGGAGCGCTGGACAGTTCCCGTATCAGGCGCGAGCCGTCTCTGTTGCTGCTCCACGGTCGGTCCCGGGACAGCTCTGAAGGTGACAGCCTCGCGCCTCCTCATTATGACTCCTCTCTTCATTACCGGAACCCGGTTGAAAGTTGTCTGGACCTGCAGCAACAGGTGAGAGCAGCAGACAGCCCACCATCAACTCTCCTTCTACTGAACGCTAACCCAGACGAGCGCGCGGACCTGTCTCAACAGCAGCCGCCTTCACTCCCGCATCCTCCTTTACCGTTTGTTCAGTCGTTACCGGAAGAGGAAGTGTACGAGTGCCGGTACTGTGGAAAGAAATTCCGCCGACAGGCTTACCTGAAGAAACACATTGCTGCGCATGAGATGGCACCGCGAGCGTCTCCGCCCCCCTCATCTTATGGTCAGGCCCGCGAGACCAGCGGCACGCAGGGCCAAGTGTTCCTGTGTCACCTGTGCGGCGCGCGCTTTCCGTCTGTTGAAATCAGGGACAAGCACCGCTTGTGGCACGCGATGAGGGACGAGTTACTCGCGGGAGCCCTGGGAGGAGGACTCAGACCAGATGTGTACCACGCGCAAGGAGAAGACAGCGGCGCAAGGGAATGCGAACAGCAGCAGATCTTCACGTGTAAGCACTGTCCGTCCACATTCTTCAGCTCCCCGGGGCTCGCGAGACACATCAACAAATCTCATCCCACCGAGAACCGACAGGTGATGCTGCTGCAGATGACCGTGCGACCGTGAAACCAGCGCGAGATAAAGACATTTAGCGCATTGTCCGGGAGATTTATCAGTCATCGGTTGGGCCAGTTAACCGTGACTAGCTGTTTTCATTCATATTTAAGTTTAAATATATACAGTATTACAGATAAATGTTTTTATTGTAAATTTGGACTAAGTCTGTTTCAGTTGTTGTCAAAAAACAAAAAGTTTATTACTTCGTGCTACAAGGCAGGGTCACGGTTGAGTTACTGTGCCTTTGTTCAAATGTCAGTAAGCATTTTGACTTGTAGGTTATTTCACAAAGATTCTCGTATTTTATACTGAAACTAAACAGATGGAAGCGGTATCCTTGGATATTACACTAATACGATACACCAAAAGCAAACGTAAACAAAACTTTGCAGAGTAGCAGAAACAAGGTAATTCAATTGTACGCTGCCCACGGTACTGAAATAAATAAAACGACTCCATGAAACTTGTTCAAATAAACCGCAACCCCTGTCCATGGTACTTAAATCATGTCCACAAACACAAGTGGAGTGGTATAATTTTACGCTGTCTTTATGAGAAAGATTGCAATTCTACCATGGAAAGTAAAACTATCTTGAGGGAAAAAATTTAAGTTAACTATCAGTATATGTGATAGACATTTTAAACTAGTGACTGGACATCAAAGTGATTATTATTCAAATGGGAAATCTCTCTTGGATATCCTGAAAGGAAATTTAATTAACGTAATTTGTTGTTACAAGGGAAGGCATCAGTAATACAACCAGGAGTCAGACATTGTTTTTTCTGTTCTCATGTAGAGGATAGATTTCTTTATGTGTTGTTACAGATGATGCCATCTCTGTGTAGCTTCTCTTGCTTTGTCTCACATTACAACCATCTCTCTGTAAATGATTTAACATAAAAAAGATTACTCAGCCGCTATTGTTGTAATACTAATAGGTAATTTGACAGAATAAAGTTTGATTAACAGACCAAATTAGACTGAGGCACAATAATTTTCCATCCACTGAAGCATTGTGCAACACGATTTTCTTTTTACATGTGGCAGAAATTCAACCTGTCAGCATTATCCTGTGACAAAGTAATCAGATTATACTGAAGCTCAAAAGGAGTCTTGTGTTTTACATTCAGTACCGGTCTAATAGGTAGTGACCTGTAATTACATTTAGAAAGTGACCTTCCTTAAGCCAAGAACTGGAGACATAATCAATGTCCTAACTCTGTTTGAAGGACTATTTCATGTACAGTCAAAAAAAAAAAAAAAAAAAATCAGATAGACCATTATATGCCTTTTATAGTAAATGTGCCGTTTAACTTCTCATTTATAAAATATTTTCATACAGAAAAGCAAAATTTAATGTTAGTACTGCTGGTAAAAATGTTTTTTGTCTTTATTGATGATAAATTACTGTTGGAATATTTGCTAAATGCCTTCATGATGATAAAAATGTAACTGTGGTTCTATAAAGCCTATATAGTACTATTTTGATATGTTTGAAGTTGATTGTGAAATTTATGCTAAATTATTGTCAATAAATGTTAAAACAGTACAGTTGATGCAGCCTCTTTGCACTGTCAGTTTCTTAATTTGGTTCCTTTACACACACACACCACACACATCCAATAGATGAATCAGTCCAGGAGTCAGTGGTACGAATCATTTATTGTCAAATTTTAAGATCGTTCTGTGTGTCCAAAAGAGACGTTACGCATTTACATACTACAGGTCTGACAGTAACATAGCTTGAGGAGTGTGTGTTTATATGTTGTGATACAGTTGTAACATGATCAACACATGCAGTTAGTACTGAACTGGTGTCATGCAGTATGTACAGTCAGTAGTTACATACATCAGCTTGTGTCCCACACTAACGTTTGGACGACAGCTGAACCCGTATCCATCTCGACCAGCACGCTCAGAGCATTCAGCGACACAGGCACAGAAGTTCAACTTTTTTATTCGCGGGGGGACATTTCTGCAGGTGATATGGCTGCAGAAAATCTGATATGAGTCTACTATCATGCTGAAAGGCTTTGGGCAGCTGAGGCTTTCTATACATTTTGGTTGCAGATAAATTGGAAGTCAACACTGAAATCCTCTGGAGTATTTTAAACCTCTACGAAAATGTTTGCTTAAAATTTCACATCTTTTCCATAGGGCATGAATGCAGCATCATAACTAGTAATAATGTGAAGTCACAGGTATTTTAACAAAAAGAGTACAAATGGGAGTAAATAGGGCATTGCCGTGTGGTGTCAGAGATTAGGAAATAATGAAAAGGTTTAGGTTATTAGTGTTAACAGGACATAACCCGGCATATCAAGATTCAGTGGGTAACTGGCAGCTGTCACCTATATACTGTACAGCATGTACAGATCAGTTCCAGAGTGCAGTGGGGCTACTGGACCACGTGCCTCAGCCAATCAATGGTGCTTCAATCTCAGCAAAACAATTTTAACAGCAATAATTTAAAGAAAAAACCTTTTGTCAACTGAGTACAAATATTCACACACAATGTAACACAACATGAATTTGACAATGGCCATTTCTAAAAGTTAACAATTCCAACCTGCATGGAGGGGTGAAAACAGAGTTTTACAAACCAGTTCCTCTCTACAGATAATACATGGCTGACAGAAACATAAAAAAACAGTAACAGAAAATACAGCTGTGAATACACTTACTTCAAGCACTGAAACACAACGCAAAACCTTTAACTCTGATCTATATTTTCAAATACAGATCTTTCATGCATGTACATTTCCGTAACCAGGGTTCAGGCCATGAAAAGCGCAAATAATAGAGACGAATAAACAAGCCATAGCGTAAAATGAAAGATGAGGTGGAAATAATAAAACAAAGCAAGCTTATTTGAAACCTTTTAAGGTTTATTTGAGTTGAGCTGAACAAATGGAGTGCAGAAATGATTGTGTTAAACACACTAAAATCATAGATGGTTAGTGTTAAGTTTTGTTTTTACATGCGGATCCCTTCCATTCAGAAGTGGAACGGGATGAGTCCAAATACAAGAGAAGAGTGAAAAAAAAAAAAAGAAGCACAAAACCATTCGTATGTAAGTGATGATAAGTAGATATCGCTTTCCATATTACTTTTCTTTGGCCTTGAATCTACAGTATTTCTCTTTTCTTCTTCCATCCCCTACTACGGTGCTGAAAATAAATTATCAGTAACATCCAAAACTAAACCTGCCTCAAAAGACAAACAGCCTCATTTAGCAATATGTCTAAGAATGAGAAATGAAGAAAATCATGGCTTAAAACTTCTTTTTCCTCCTTTTCCATCAAATTTTCTCCAGTATCAAGGTTATGTATATAATCAGTACAGAGTAAAATGATATTAACTCTTTACTGTTGGAAAAATCAAGTGCAAACTGGTTATGAAAAGGAAAAACAAAAACATAAAATCTTGTAGTGTCAACCCATTTCTAAGCAAATATGTGGTCTGAGGTGAAACCACATTTTGGCTTTGGCAACTATCCTCACATAACAGTATATACACAACAAGCCTCCTCACTCTGTACATATCCTTATAGATACTCATATATCTACTATATATATATATATATATATATATATATATTTATTTATTTATACGTATAGGTAGATAGATATACAGAATATATATATATATATATATATATGTATATAGTCAAAGGAACAAACAAAGAAAAGCTGTGGTTCGATTGCATCTGATGACGGAGTGACACTGAAATTAAAAAATACAGCAACATTCTTGTTTGGGTCAAAACACATTTTACAGTCAATTTAAAAAAATAAACAAAATAAGGAAAATAAATGCAATGAACATCAGTGCTTGTTCACATTTTACAGCATGAGTCAAAAAAAAAGAAGAAAAAAAAGGCAAAATCCATAAAACAAGTGCTTTCTCTTTGATCAGTAAGGTCCTGTTATTTTTCAGGAGAGTTTTTCTCTGCTTCATGAAAGACAAAGAATCCCTCCATCTGTATTTACTTGATGTAACACTATTTCTCACAAGCTCCACTCAAAGGGCCAGCTTTCTGTAAGTTCAAGGATGGGATTCTTTTCTGGATTTACAATACATTTTTGGCTTGAAATTGTTGCCACATCCACAACGAAAGGTTTTTATTCTTACTATTATTAGCAAATAGATGAGTTTTTATTTACATTTCATGAGCAACCCATGCCTTTATCCTTAAAAGCCTAATGCTAAGAACAAAAATAGACCTTTATCTTGCTTTCATCAAGCAACACTATAAGGGCTCATCTCTAAATTCATTCATTTTATACTGAAACTCATGTTTCTGTCTGTACACACATGGACTGAATATAGTACAAATATACAGATTCCCCAACAGTGACACTCAAAACCACAAAGAGAATGAACAGATTTAGCTTTGCTCTCTTTGTTCTGCAGTTTGATTTCATTGTTTTATGTGGCACTCTTCAGCTTTTTGCAGTCCTGGTTATAATAGAGTTTGTGCAGTTTCTAACATGGCACAGATTATGATGAACTGATACTGTGATGCTTAGGCTGCACTTGTTCAGTTGTTTCTATTGTGGCAAAGATCAGCATGCTGTAGCACTGGTTCAGCTGTATTTTTTTTTGACAGCAGAGCGAAGGATAAGTCAGCAGCTGTGAGCAGTTTCAAAACACAGTATAAAGTTTCAAAGGTACAGTATGATATCGTCCACAGAATACTATTGCATGTTTTTATTTTAAGAGGACAACTGTGCGATAAAGCGTTCTGTACATAAAAGGCCAGTGTCTGAACAGAACAGCAGCATGCTGCAAGAGATGGGATGAGCCAGAGAGCACCACCCATCCTTTTTTTCTGTTGAAAAAAAAAAAAAATATATATGTGGATTTCCCCACAGCAGTTTATTTAATTTTTGTCTTATTTTATATCTTGACAAAAAAAAAAAGAGACCAAATGTCCTCAGGAAAAACATTTTTTGGGACCTAGAGTCTGACTGCTTGATCATACATCAAGTGACATGAGTTGTTGGTTGGAACTAGGCCATGTTGTCCAGGGAGCTTAAGTCTTATTGGCCGATCCAGAGGAGCGTCGCAGCTTCATGGACATGCGGCTCTTGCTAGTCCGAGGAGACATGGGGGATGCCGAGTCGCTCCCGGCCTCCCCAAGAGCCGGACTTTCTCCCCGAAGAATCTCTAGGCAGGAGCCTGAGGAGGGAGATAATGTGAAGGGGGGACGGATGAGGTGGGAGGGCGGGGGGTAGTGAAGAATGTGGATGGGTGGGGGAAACAGGGATGTTGGAGAGGAGGGACAAATAAAATAAGAGAAGAACAGGATGAAGTGTCAACAAGAAAATTACATCACAAGCCATGATATTCTAATAGGCCTAGAACTCCTAAAGTCAAACAAGCAGGACAGACGGACGAGACAACAGACAGACAAAAAGACAGATAGCTGGTATATGAGACAGACCTCTCAAGAGACAGACAAGATACAAGCTCTATTTTCTAATTTTTAATACTATACTAAGTTCATTCTAACTCCCAAAAAACCCACTAAAGTCCTAGAAATGCTAATCAACCATAACATGTAAACAATACATTACAGACCATAACAGACTTTATATGAAAACTTATACTCTATGTACATTAATGTTGGAGAAACACAACTACATGGTAACACAAATTTTATTGTTTTATGCACTTCAACTCTAACTGGCTATTGCTGCCTTTCAGGTTTCAGTTTGAAAAGCACTGTTGATACACAGCTCTAAGGTGTCACATTATGAGGTTACAAATGGTTTAAAAGATTAAAAGATTTTTTATGTATGACAAGAATCTGACTCTTTAGCAGGTAAAGTAAATGCATTTTATTGGACTTATTTAAATGTCCAATTTGGAATAATTTCAAAGTGACTGTAGGGAAACTAAGCTACAAAAACTGACTAGAAAAAGAAGTGGCCACTAGGTCTAAAGATGATATATAAGTGTGTCAGAAAGAGCTCCTTAACTCAGTTTCTATCTGTAAGGCATACCATTCACAGCTAGCATGAAGGACCTTCTGCTTCAGACCCTTCCCCTTCACCCTAAGAAGGTTAAAGCTGTCTAGAGGTTTAGGGACCATTAGATACATAGCACTATGCTCCTCTACAGAGGACAGGAGTGGAGAGAGGGAAAGAAGAAGAGAAGGGAAGGGAAAGAGGAGAGAGGGAAAAGGAATAAAAGAGCACAGAAGAGAGGAGAGAGGTTGGGGGCATAGAAAGAAAGAAGAGGCAAAAAAAGAAAACAGAGGAAAAGTGGAAAAGAAAAGACAGGAGACAAAAGGAGAGGAGAGAAAGGAGAGAAAATTTAGTCAAGGAGAGAACATTTAAGGAGAGGAGGGTAAGTAAAGAATATGAAGGAATGGAGGAAAGGAAACATAACAAAAGGAGAAGAGATCAAAAGCAAGAAGGGACCAGTAACAACGAGAGGCAAGAGGAAGGAAGGGAGGAAGGAAATAGCAGGGAGGAGGAGAAATAAAATAAGGAAAAGAAAACCCTCCATTGAGGGATGACAAGGAGAAAAGAGACAGCGTAGAAAGAGGGAAGAGGACAAAGGGGCAGATCAGGAAAATAAATAAGGGACAGTCAGAGAGAAGAAAGAAAATAGATAACAATGAATGAAAACAAATACGATATTGCCACATATAAAGAGACAACAGTCCAATACAAAAAACAGATGGAAAGGAAAAGAGAGCACACCAAACACTGGAAAAAACACACATACAGAAAACACTTGAACAGCACTATTATGATGCCTAATTAATGCTTATCCCCACCACTAAGTTACTTATTTCAAATGTATCAACACAAACGACTTTAGTGAAGAAGAAAGAAAACATGTTAGTTTAAAGCTTCACATTCAGACAATTTGTGTACGAGCGTGAACCTAAATTACAGATGCTTACCCATTTTAAAGTGTCAGTGTGTATGTTTGCGTGCATGTGTGTATGTTCAGTGCGACAGTGCTACATCATATCAAAACCAGGAAGAGAGGAGCAAACAGCAGGTTAAAGGTGGAGCTTCATCAGGTCAGTGTGACGTCATAGGATAACAGAACAAACAGGAGAGTTACTGAGTGAGTGAACATACAAAAGAGCAGAAAAATCACGTTGTTGTAAAAAGGAGGTCTCACTTTCGTCATGCCACCGAGTATAGTTTGGTATAAAGCAGATCAAGTGCTTGAGAATAAAAGTCACACACAGCGTTTAACGGTCAGAATTATTGGTTGCTAATGTTGATGTTAATGACAGGTCAAAAAAGAGTTTGAAGTAACTTAACTGTGTTACCCTGAATTTATTGACGACTTAATTCTTTAGTTTGCTTACATATGTCCTGGAGAGTTTGGTACTTTGTGTATAGCCTTAGTTGCCAAAGTTTGGTGGTTGTGGCCAGTGAAGTTTAAAGCTGCAATAATCAATATTTCTACATTAGCAATAACATCATACAATATTCATGCATCCAACAGAACTCTATGCAGTTCCTGTCAGCTCTACAGCATAGTTTTGTCTCTATCAGTTTAATGTTTTGGTTTTACAGTACTTCAGCGTTTTGGTTCACTCCAAATACTCTGATTAGCAAACTGTAAAAATGTAAAAATGTGATGTAACAACTGTAAAAGTCTGTTGAGGTGGTGGGATGGTTGAAGGTCTCACATGCATAATGCATGCAGAATCATTCAAAGATCTTTTCAGCTTGTTCCTTGTCTTCTTGTTTTTCAAGAATCTGTTCAAGTTGTGTCATTGCAGCAGCAAAACACTTAATCTACCTGACGCTGTGACGAGTACAGGGTGATGATATTAAAACAGCTATGGTTATAACATTCTGCTTTATAATTTGAAGGTTATATCTATGTGAATTCCTACTTACAGTTATACTTGCTTTGATGATAAATTCTATCATTTTTAAAATTTTAATTGAACAAGTTAGCAGCACAACTCCGTCCATGGCCTGCTGGTTGAAAATGTTTGTTAGCAAAACATCTTTATATGGTGACTTTGTGTCAGTATTTTGTTTAAAGCTTCTTTAGTTCAAAAGTTGTCTAAAAAAACAGAGCTTGTATATAAGAATAAAAAAATCTCTCTTAGCATCATGCCCTGTTAATGCACACTGTGATTACTAGCAAACCACACCAAACTACACCAAACCACACCAAACTACACCAAACTACACCAAACTACACCAAACTACACCTGCAGATGAACTGAAAATGACACTTCCTTTAAAATAGAGAAGAACTAGAAACACATGCAGACCCGCTTATACTGTGGAAAAACACAGAGGAGAAAACAGAGAAAAACCGAGGAAACACAATCTGGAGGAGGAATCAGAGGAGAGCGTAGGTTAGGCTGAAATGTCAGTAGGAAGAGCCAATCGGAACAGTGCGTTCAATCATGTGACCAGGCTTACCTTTTAGCTATAGGCAAGTGAGACATTACGATCTAAAGGAGGAGGGGAGGAGGGGACAAAAAGAAGAAGAGATAGGAAAAAAAAGAAAAAAGAAAAAAGGTATAACAAAATAAACAAAAAAAAAATCAAAAAGATGATTTGAAGAAAATAATTAATAAATGAAAAAAAAGCAAAATTAAATAATAAAAACAGAAAAGAGAGAAGAATGTTTGATCACTGTGCTGTTAAGGGAGGGGAACCTGTAAGTTAATATGGGGGAGGGGATGGAATATAGAGAGAGAGAGACAGAGCGAGAGAGAGAGAGAGAGAGAGAGAGAGAGACGACAGATAGACAGATAGACAGATAGATAGACAGATAGATAGATAGATAGATAGATAGATAGATAGATAGATAGATAGATAGATAGATA
>JAQNCA010000007.1:20503794-20537538 GCA_029783725.1 Acanthurus tractus
ACACACACACACACACACACACACACACACACACACACACACACACACACACACACACACACACACACACACCCAAGCACAAACACAATGGGGTCGGGGGTTTTTAGCTACAAGCGACAGCCTCACACTGGGTCTAACAACCTAAAAGTCTCCGTCTCGCTGGGTGGACGTGGCAGAGCAAAATGGCTTCTTCAACTTCCCCCTTTTCCCACTCCCCCCCGCGCTCCTTCCACCCTCTCCACTGGTATCAACTCTAACACTAATATTATCTCTCCGAAAAGAAATAGGGGGAAAGGAAAGAAAAGGAAGTGAAAAGTGGGTAGGAAGACAAAAAGGGAGAGAAAGAGAACATAGAGATTAAGGACAAGAGGCAAGTGGAGAGTAAAGAGAGAGCACAGTTAAGGAGGGAAGGGAGGAAAGGACAAAGCACAGAGCAAACAAGGACAAAGGGAGGGCCTTATACGAGGCAGGATATGAAGAAGAGAATTACAATGAGATACAATGAGGGAAATAATGACAGGAAAATGAGTGAGTCATGGGTAAGAAACATGGCTTTGGCTTAGAAAAAACCCAAAGTACTAAATTGTTCTGAATCTAAAACCCCTGTCATTTATGCACTGCTGCCATGAAAAAATATGCAGACATCACTGGGGAAAGTTGCATGTGTGGATGCAAACTTCCAAATCACTTGGCTTGGACTTCACCCTTCTGGCTCCCCAGTGTTGAGTTTGTAAGACTAGATTGAACTCAAGTGTGAACAGAGCGGGTCAATATCCCAGAAGGTCACAGCGAGTGGCAATGTCTGTGTCCACTGGTCAGAGACAGATTTAAAATGCTGTAGCTTTCTCTCTTCAGCTGGACCTAAAACGCACAGAGTGCAGTTTCTTTATACTCTTCTGCTTGAGGATCAGTGTACCCGAAAAATTGAATATTGTCATCAATAAAAAAAAGTAATTTTAATAAGTTAATCTGGGAGCCTAGTCTGCCATGTCCGATGTCCACAAACGAAAAAAGTCAAGCCTCCTGCAGGTTCCCTCACACAACCAACAGAGTATTTCATGAGATCATGTCTAACATGGACAGTTTGTGGTTGTGAGCTACATACTTGAAAAAGCTATGACGCACAATGTCTGGGTCTGAATTTGTTGACTCTTTGTGAAAATGGCTTTAAGTGTTAGATTGGAAGAGACAATGTAGGGTTCACTTTAAATGATTTGACTCAAGATTCATACGAACACCAGCTTTACCAGCTTTTACTTAAAGAGAGTGTTACCGGGGGTTTCTGATGGTTTGCCTCCTAGGTTGTAAAATATGCTAGCAATTTTTTATCTCTTATTCACATCCTACAGTTAGTCTAAGATATTGCTGTTGTCGTAGCATGGCTACCCATAGCAGCTACTGTAAGACTACTGGAGAGGCCTAAACCCTTGTATGAAAAGGTCTAAGTCTCAAAACATACAATGCATAAAATATGATCTTCTTGCTGTTATGGTATTGGCACAGCACTGACAGATATCAATCTCAGTAAGCATCTGTCATGTGGTGTAGCAGAGCCAAATTACAGATCTTTTGCCTGTGCTGCTGCTCCAGCTTGTAGTGTCTTTTTAACACCCAGTGGCTAGCACAGCAAAAAGAAGTTGTTCCTAAAAACAGAAATGATACCAAGAATTTTGCTGTTTATCAGCTCTCTGTTTCCTCTTTTTCCTTTTTGTCCCTCAAAAGTCACCATGTGAGATTTCTGACCAATAGCAGTGCTTTGGAGAAATGCACATGTATAATGTCGATTCAGTTAAACATTGTGCCAGAAAAGGGGCTAAAGAAGAAAGTTACTGCCAAGCTAAAGCATTTGTAAACAAAAGACCCAATTTCATTTTTTGGATTATAACCTGATCATCAGTCAGTCAACTGTTAGTCAATCAGTTCATGCCTTTAAGAATTGTAAACCTTGTTTCTATGTGATGCCAATAAATGGCACTCACTGAACATGAGAGGAAGAAATGATGGGTAAGAGTAAAAGAACAGACAGACAAGCAGGGACACAGGAAGACAGTATCATTAGAGGATCAAATTGCTTTAAGTGCTGCTTTGAAGAAATTCCAGTGATGAGCCAGTAGCTCAGCTCGCCTCAACGGGGGACAATGTCACCTCACAGTGTGAGTGTGTGAGTGTGTGTCTGTATGTACACTGCTGTTCCTCTAAGGAGCTTGTGTCCACGTGAGTGCAATTGTCTGTCAGTGTTTGTCAGAACACGCGTCTGTATTTGAGTATGCATGTCTGTGTGTGAGACCAGAGAGCAAAGAGCCTCGTTTAAAAGCAGCATTTGAGAGGAGAGTCATCGATAAGTATTGACCGTTGGCCCTCTTCCAAACAAACTACCACTGAATCGACACGAGCAGACAGACTGTATACACACCTGTCTGTCTGTCTCTCTCTCCTGCATTCACACATGCATTCAGACATGTACACACAGCAGCTGTGTATCACAACATAGCCTGTTTTTTTCCGTGCACAGCAAACTCACACACTTGATATATGGCACTTCAGAGCCGACTAAATACAGCTCCATCACACCAGCACTTATTTTCTGAAAGCCAAACAACACTGGACATTGATTTGCTATTCTTAACACTTGAGCTGAGAGATAACCAACATTCTTACTCACACATACATGTGCAAGGATTTCAACAGTCAACACGATGGTGCGGATATAGAAGTGATAATTGCTAAGTTTATACAGCTCTCCTTATATGCACATGAGTGATTATGCGGAAAGAGTGAAGTTACTGCCAAAGATTAGCAACTTTTTGTGGTATTTCTGTTTTGGGTAATCGAAAATTGTAAGTCAGAACTGATAAAACTAAACAGTGGCCTTTGTCAATCATCCAGGAAGGCAGGATTTTCAAAAGGGTGCCATTTTGACAGTGACTATGATGTCATTACTATGGTGGAACAGAAAAAGTCTATAAGTAGAGATGACGGTGTTCTGTAATCCCTTGATTAAGGAGGGGATATTAAATATAAAAATACAATGAGTTAAGTGTTGTGAGTGTTTGGTAGCATGAGTTTGGCAGCTAACAGAGCCAGCAGATAACTTACCAATTAGAGACAGAAATAAAGGCAATGAACTGAAAAAGGGGGAAAATATGTCAGGGACCTACCTTTGCCTTCTGATTGGGCTGTGTATATTCTGAGCAGGGTTTTCAAAGGATACAAGTTCTGGTACAGGGGAATAAGGGATTTGAGAGCTCGACTGGCGTTGATCGCAGTGGCTCTGACCATGGTGGGCAAAATCTTCACATCCACTATAGCACCATCAAACAGTGGACCAAAGAATGGCACCTACAGACACAAATACATGCAGTGAAGCAGACATTGATGAAGAAAAAAAAAAAATCTACATTTCTAATTTTATAACCAACCTGCAGCCTTAAGAAGACATAAAACTTTGATTTTTTTCAATAAACAGAATAATCTCTGGGAGCCACTGGGTTTTGACTAAACCATGCACTTTTGAATTCAGGCTATGGCTTTGTGGTTTAATTCCTTACTTTGCTTGTGGAATTCACCAAAGAGAATAATATAAGGCTTTTATTAAATTCATTTATAGGCCAGGTCTCAGAGACATGCACTCAATGACTGAATGCAGTACTTTTGGGACGACTACACAGAGAATATCTTATCTAACTTGCTTTAGGATTCATGATAATTCAATATTTTTGCTTGTAGAATGAATGGCACAGAATAAGGTTATGTTATTAGTGCTGTGGTATCTATGTCATACAGAAAAAACAGCATTTTATTGTGTTAAGTCTTGTTTGAAATAGAATTATGCTATCAGTGCTGTGGTTTTAATGTCTCTGTGTTTTAGTCTGATACATTAACCAGAGCAGAAAAAGTCAGGGCAAGAGTCTCTCTAGGATTTTCAGTCAATCTGGATGCATATCTGTATAGTCTGTAGGGCTGGACAATAAATTGATATTTAAACAATATCCTAATTCAAGACGAGAAATTATCTTATATTTTGGTTATTGTTGTTTAGTAATATTTAATTAGTGTTGTCTTTTCTGGTTTTAAAACTGCATTGCAGAAAAGTGATGTTATTTTCTGGACTTTCCAGGCTGCTCTAGCGCCAGCTTAGAATCTTTTTTTTTAATCTATCTGTCTAAAAATATAATCTATAAAAAAACTAACCATCAGTATCACTGCTAATCCACAAGTGTAAAAGTGTAAAAAGCTTCTATAGACAATGTAACTGTGTTTTGACTCATTGTTGACTCTACATTTGTTGATCTGTTTATTACTTTCTTTTGGCCAGACCTACAGAAATAATCTATCACACTGATCATCACTGATTTCAGCAACTAAACAACACTTAAAGTTCACAGCCGTACAAAAAGGTCTGTAATGCATTACTTACAGCGGTGCTTTGAGCTAAATGCTAATCTTATCATGTTAACACATTAACAATCACAATGCTAACATGCTGATATTAAAAGGGTAAAATGTTAAACATGTTCACCATCTTAGTTTTTTATGTTGGCATGCTAACATTTGCTAAACAGCAGCAGGCATAAAACACAGCTGAGGCTGACTGGGGGAAATGTCCACAGCTTTTAAGGTAGATGATCATTCATTAAAAAACAAATTAAAAAGTAATTACGATTCATCTTAATTGGGACATTAATGTGTCTTCCAAATTTGTGGGAGTCCTTCTAATAGTTGTTGAAGTATTTCACTGAAAGGTGTAATCATCAACATCATGGTTTGGACCCCGCTTCACGAATAATCATTTAAAAGTTACTCCTATAATCTCATTAACTCAGTTTGAGTCTTTGCATGGGCAGAAATGCAAAGACACCAAGTTACAGCAGAAAATATTGAAACCTGCCAGCTTGATTCGATTTTAGAATGCTTACGTTAAGTTTTTTTTTTACCTCAGGTTTTTTAAGTATATGGATGGAGTACATGTAGTTCTTCATGGGGTAGATGATGATCAGCACGTCTCCAAACTCAGTGGGGATGATCCCTTGGCGGTAGTCTCGAGAATGCTCTGACCAAACAATGTGGACCTCGTCATTTCCCAGGTGTCTAAGCTGGGGTTGGAAGGAGAAGGAAGGAAGTCAAAAACTGAATAATCATCTCACATTTTTCTTTCTTGCAGCATAAAAAAGCGCCTAAACTAAGTCAATGTCACACACAAAAATGCACCCACACAAATGCATTTGCACAAACACAGACACACGCACAGAGGGCAGATGGACTGTATCCATCATAAACCCGTGGCTTTTGATTTGTGTGTGTATGCATGTGCATGCTACTGGTGGCCCTGGGGATGATGGAGTGAGTGTGTGAAGATGAAGAGTGGACACAAAGACAGAGCGAAGCTCCAGAAAGATGGAGTATGGACTGGAAGACAGATGAGATCAAGTCTGTTGTGTGATTCTGTGTGTGTGTGTGTGTGTGTGTGTGTGTGTGTGTGTGGTTCACAAACACTCGGTGGGCTACAGTGAGAGCTGATGACAGCTCTGTCATTAACCTTGATGTCTGCCAAAATACAGACACACGCACACTCACTCAAACACACCACCTCCCCACACAGACGTCTCTCTACTCGTCTAGTGTGTCACACACTTTCAGGAGCCTGCAGCTCTTGGCCTTGGCCCTGAAACAAACACATTACAGACATCTGCTTCTTAATGTGTGTTTAACTAGAATCTGTTATGTATTTTGTCCTCTGTCAACTTTTTTTTGAAGAAGTATAATTTGTCTGCATAAATAGAGGGATTTGTTTGTGTAAGGAGCAGTCAATTTTTCATTGAACAGTGTATGAGGATGCACAGTTTAATAAAATGTAATTTTGTTTATACACCAACACACATCTCACACAACTCTCATTTAAGCCTGAGGTTGAGCTAATTAATTTTGGGGCCTGAGGGATTTGTGAGCATGTTAGCTTATTCATCATGTTGGAAGTGACTTCACACACTTGCCATAATGACACTACTTGAATTTTAAATTTGAGTTATGGGTTTAATTAGCCTGATATTTTCTTGACTAGTAACACATTAAGCTGATATATTAAGTGGAGTTTGGAAAGCACGCTAGGAATAAAGATGTATTTATCAAGTTCTAATTGAAACAAATCTTTTAGAGGCACTTCCCTCTTATGGTGACTGCAAGTCCAAGCGTCAATTAAACACAACACACAGTGCTGCCATTTTTGCATTAAGAGGATTATAATCTTTGATCTATATTTTTATGTCAGAACAAAGTTTTGTGGCTCAGTAAAATTAGACAATGTGGAGTCTTATTGTCTGATGTAACTTCTCTTCCCCATATCTCTGTTTTAAAATATTTCAGTGAAAAAGATCTGAGTGATGTCATCTCTGATGCCACAATCAGTTGGTGTAATGCAGCTTTAATCCTTTTAATCATGTTTCAAGCAGATGTGGTATGAGAGAGAGCAGAACACACAGCAAAGAGTGAAAACTGGACAAATGCCCTGAAAGGGACTAAAATCCCACTGCTGTGTGTGTGTTTTTGTG
Organism: Acanthurus tractus; assembly: GCA_029783725.1. Taxonomy (NCBI): domain Eukaryota; kingdom Metazoa; phylum Chordata; class Actinopteri; order Acanthuriformes; family Acanthuridae; genus Acanthurus; species Acanthurus tractus. The sequence goes on from JAQNCA010000007.1 coordinate 20,510,340, forward strand.
TGTGTTTGTGTGTGTGTGTGTGTGGCAGGAGGATGAATGATAAATGCCTGCCAGTATGGACATGTGTATGTCTGTCAGTTTAACCTCTTTGTGGACACATTTGTCAAACTGAGTGAGTGTATGTGTTTGCAGACCCGCCCGTTCTTGCTAACATTTGCGTGTGTGTAAGTGCTTGTGTGCTTTTTTTGTCCAACATTAACACAAATTTACAGTTGTGTGGTTATTTGTGCAGACTGATGTGAATAAAGCCTTTAGTGGATGTGTGTTTGTGTCAAGTTAAATAAGTTTATTGTGTGTGTGTGTTTCTATGTGAGTATGCATGTTTGATGGGGCCATCAGCTGATCAGGGAGACGGATGGTGTCGGACCAGGCGCTGATAATCCAATCAGGAGCCTGAAGCGACGTGATAGGCCGAGAAGCAGGAAGTATGATCTGATTAGAGGGACATTATGGCCATGTGCAGAGCGCCTAGTGCCTGGAGGTTGACAGGTGCACCAGCACACACACACACACACACGCGCACACACACACGCACACAGGCACACATGCCGCATGTGTGCACACACATGCGCAAACACAGACCACACACGCACGCGCACACACAAAAACCTGCCAGCCTTCATAGCGGTTCTAGTTCACAACATGCACAAATACTCACACGAATGCTACCAAAAATCATTACAGAAACGCTAGACATCAACAGACATGTCTGTGTGTGTGCATTAACTACAATCATTTGCAATGTCATTCCAATCAAAGAAAAAGTAAAAGGAGGAGGAATCAAATGGAAGGACAGAAAAGAGTGAAGAATTTTTTCTCCCAACGTCCCTGAATAAAAAGAGCGAAGCTTAAGGAACAACTTATCTTAGCATTATAAAGGAGGGCGATAGAGTTGATCATAGACTAAGCAGAAGGAGAGTGAATGATGAAACGTGTTTCAAAACATCAGTTAGGACAATCTAAAAATGAAATGTAACTTCTGTGTTTAGTTTAATCCAACAACCAAGAGGCCAATTAGCCAGTTAGCTGGATAGAAAGACAAAAAAACGAAATACATACAACTCCTATTTTAAAAAAAAGGTTGAATGCTACATTAAAAAAATCAATAAAACAGATTGTGTTAACAAGGTCGAGATTTAAGCAGTGGGGCGATCGTTCTTTTGCTGTCACTGCTCCCAGACTGTGGAACAAACTGCGCCCTGACATTCGCACCACGACTGACCTTGGCATTTTTAAATCGAAGCTGAAGACCCACTTTTTTAAATTGGCTTTTAATTCAGACTAGGGCAGTCTTGTTTTTCTATGTGCACTTATTCTATTTATTCTTTACTTCTTATATCGTTTTTGTCTATTTTAAGTACTTCTGGAAGGCTTTTAATAACCTGCAGCACTATGGCACTTTCCACATAAAACCTGTGTTTTATGTACTTGCTTGTATGTATTGTTTTACTGCTTTGTTGTAAAGCACTTTGAGTACCTTTTTGGTTAGTGTAAAGGGCTATACAAATAAAATTTGATTGATTGATTAACTTGTTAGTCCACTTTGGCATAATTTCAATTGAAAACAGCAATAAACACAGTTTGATGGCAAATGTTTTTATACATGCTTGACAGTGTCAAATTTTCCAGGCGTTGGGATTGAGAGTAAAAATCACCAGGTGAAAGGTAACCACTCAGCCAGGTGCTCATTACCTTCTTGGTAAGGTTGTGGTCCTGGTCGTGGGGCATGCGAGTGGACACATGGAAGATGACCTCTGTCGTGGAGGTGGCGTAGTAAGGTGTGGTTTGGCCTGTACTCCGATTCCTCTGGAGACCTCCCATGAAGCCACAGTGAGTAGTTAGGTCCACCTAAGGGGCAAACACATGCACAACATGTATGTTGACGTGCAGAACACAAGTAAAATATAACTTTCCTTACACCTAAAGCTCATCTGGAAAAGTTGACAGAAAAATTGTACAGATACTCTGCAATTTGAATGCGTGAAAAAGAAAGACAATATCAAAGCGTTAAGAATCTATGCAATGAATGTGCTCTTACCTCCCAGCCCAGTCCAGAGACAAAGTCTTCATAAGCTTGGCTGCCTGCTGTGTTGGTCAGTATGGAGTGTTTGTCCTCTTGGCCCTCAGCAACGTAGAATACAGCTATTTTATGAGTCTCACGGCTAGAAAAAAAAATAAAGCAAACCAATATTAACCAAAATGACACATCACTACCAACACGACACCATCAGGTAAGGCTCAAGATCAGGACTGACATGCTGTGCAGCATAAAGTAACTGAATATACATTTAAACCAACGTTAAACTAACCGTTAATGACCCAACCCTTTAAAAAGAAAGAACCAAAACCAACTTAAGGCAGACAGAGAGAGTGATTAAAACCAAGCACTAAGGTTGAAATAGAGGATTCTGAGTAGTAACTAAAAGAATGAATCAAAAAGAAGAAAAGAACAAGGAATGCAAGAAGCAATACGAGGTGCTTAAATTTTCAATTCTCACCACTGTCGTGAGTCCAGGTTCTTCAGCTCTCTCAGTAACTTCTCATTCTTCCTTAATAAATGAAAGTTACTCCTGTAAGACGGAAACATTAACGAGTTAGGAATCATTGATCAGAGTTACAGATAAGCCTGCATCTCTATAATAATTTGGCGAACACCAGTGTTTCCCCTGTTCAGCTGGTTGCTTTTCTGTGTGACAATTTCTTTTTTTTAGAAAACAACAAAACCAGTGTCAGCTAATTAGAAGTATTGCTGGCAGGTTAAACTTAAAAAGAGAGAGAGAAACAAAACAATTTAAACAAATGTTTTTTTTAGTCCCATAAAGAAGAGATACTGTTCAAGGTTCTAAAGAAATAAGTTATAAGGGCATTAACACACAAACACAACACCTTGCCATGCCCGCCATTTGTCAGACGACATTTCTACAGCTGAAAGGAACAACCAAACATTGAGAAAAGAAACAGTACAAAAGGTTTTGAGATCATGAGACTCTTGTAATTTCTGCATGAGGAACATGCAGGAATTATGTCACTCAATTACAAATGCTAGAAGCTGCTTGGCTTTTCTGGCTGTCCATCCATCGCACTTCTCTTAATGGTGCCTGGTGTTTCAACTTCGGAGTTACAGATATAGATCACTGCATATTAGCATTACTATGCTATAAATTAGCACATGCAACAATATTTGATGCTGACTATAGTTAGTGTCACCACAACTCTCCAAGCAGAAGAATACAAACGTTTTTTTTACACTAACTGAGATGTATATGTCGCGTTCAAAACACCACAGTGACCGCTCACCAACCCCCAAGCTTCTCATAGAAAACCAAGACTTGAGCAGTGAGCTTGGAGCTTGAGCTTTGAGGGGACTGATAATGACATGTCATTCTTTTCACTCTTAGAGAGAGAAAAAAAGAGTGAAAGTGCGGGAGATAAAGAGAGAGAGAGAGACAGCAATTTGCTCTTTATTAAACTGATACTTGGTAATGGCCTCATTCTCTGCTCTCAAAGACTCCATCTACACCCTGGATTATAGGGAGAGGCATAAAAGGACACACACACACATGCACACCCACAGACATACACACACAGGTGACTGTCAGTATCTTAGTATCAGTAATGTCCCATATGAATACCTAGAGAAACATAAGAGGACAATAACAGATGATTACACAATCTTTTCTTCTCTTTATTTCTCATCTGTAAATTGGGAAAGATAGCCCCCCCAACACACACACGCACACGCACACACACACACACACACACACACACACACACAAACACACACACAAATCCAAGTTTCTTTGGCCTTCTTAAATTATCTCCATTTCGTTTTTTGTTTTTTATTCTCACTCTTCATCTACATGTGCCTTATTCATCTTGTTTTCTGATATGCCACTTCTCCTACCATCATTCTCTGCTTCAACTACAGCCTTTTATTCTAACTCCAAATGGGTTGAGTTTGATCAATAGAGTACTATTACTCATTATCACACTCTCTTCCATAGACACACGCAGTGTGTTAAGAAGTCTATTGTGCAGTCTGAATGCGGACGGCGTAATTCCCTGGATAAAAAATAAAGAGCGATGAGTGTCCATTAGCCAGCCAGACACATTTAAAGTGATACCTTGACATTGTGTATTTTAGACCACACTGAGAGAATGAATGCTGCACCTTGTGAATGGGAAAATATGGTGTCTAATTAGCACAAAATGCTTTTTTTGAATTTGAAGTTTTTGTCTCATTTGCATTCAGCATGCATTTGGTTTGTTCTAGCAGAGAGACAAAATTTAATAAAACAAAGACTGGCCTACATAAAGAACAGCAACCATTCCTCCTCTTGCATTAAAGATTGATTATTTTTTAATTTAGTAGCCTTTTTTTAGTGTAATATGCAGGCACTGGCGTCTCTTCAAGTCAAAAATATTTCAAAATAAAACTCCATTAATGTAAATGAAAGAAAAATCCAAATGATAATTAGTCGAAATTATGACACACTTTCGTTAGATTATATTTCTCCAAAAACTTGAGTTTGCAACAAACTAAATTCCCAAAGGATGTGCTGTGAATACTTCTGTCTGGTTTTATTTTACAACATAAAGTGATACTCAGATCGGTCAAAACACCTAATGAAAGAGAAAGATACCAAAAGACCACATATAGCTAATCTGAGTGTTTGTGTTAATTATGTAGACCATTACTGCTACATTAATGACTGTGTTAATATTATTTTCTAGTATCTATGTGTTTGGTCTCACCTCTTCTCCCAGGAGTTGAGTCCCAGGATGTTGATCAGTAGTCTGCAGTAGTAGAAGGCTGACTGAGGTGTCTGAGTCTCTGGTTCAGTCTGCTGCACTGCCCTCATGTTCAACTCCTCACCTCTCTGAAACATTTGGGGTACAAATAATTGAAAGATCATGTAGATTTAACAGAAAACTGCAGAATGACTGAGATAAAGAGCAACCATGCCAAATCAAGATCAGTTTAGAGAGACTAACATCACAAGACGCTTATGTGATAATGATGTAAATATTTAAACATTGTGAGCTTTGTTTTTTTTTACCAGCAACTCATTTTTTTTGATATTGAGAAAAAGTTTTATTAAAACAGGTCATTAGGTGAAACAGCTTGATATTTATCTTTTACTTAATCAAACTTAGTGTAACTCAAAGCAGTATTTGTAAAACTACATTCTAAGGCTAAAGCGCCACTTATGAACCTTCAGTTTATGAACATTCCCGTCATCAGGATGTGCTAAAAAATACATATATATTTTAATTTACGGAGAGGTTAAACTTTTCTATTCATACGAACAAAGGCTCTGCGTACATGAAGGACGAACTCTCTTTCAGCGGCGCTCTGCTTCAGGATGGCGTTGATGACATCATTCTCCTGTTTTTCTGAGACACACGCTGGAGGAGGAGCTGGGATGTTGAGTGGCATGCCTAAGGGGACCAATCAGGACACATCAGCTGAAAACAATTTTATGTGGTTTCTATTTTATTTTCTGCGTTGCTGAAATTGTATTTTGTCCTCCTTAGAAATTTAAGACAATGCATTAAGAAGGAAGTTTGTTAGTCTGTAACCACCCTTGACTGGATGTAGGCTCCTCTGTTGAGAGATGTCAATCTGTGTGTTCATTCAAAAAAATGCCTATGTTTGCTGACCAACTAAAAAAAATATTATCCTGTCTTTTAAAAGATTGCTTGCTAAGTCAGAGATGTTCAAAAAGCTGTAATTAACCATCATTTCAAGATACAGTATAATCAAACAATATTTGCAGCTCCTTTCAAACACTGGACTTAACAGAGGCATAGAGGATTTGTGTTACATTTTTTGTATAATGTTGATTAGTTCTAATTAGTGATAAGTTCAGAACACAAATATTAGCTTACAGTAGGTACTTAGCCAGTGTGTGTGTGAGTGTGGGTGTGTACCTGCTCTCTGCAGACACTCAGGACTGGAGTATCCCAGGTACTGCAGCATTTCATCCAGTGCGTCGTCTCCTTCCGTGAGTGAGTCCCATGCTGGCACTGCCTCCCGACACACACGTTTGGCCAATGGTGGAGCTAGGAGCTGCTCCAAGCCTGACTCTCCTCTGTTCACCTCTCCGTCCATCCTATTCTCATTCTTCTCCTCTTCCTCTTGTTCCTCCTCCTCCTCCTCTCCTTCACCGCCTCTGTGTTCTCCTTTCTCCTCCTCACTGACTTTCCTCTCCTCTCCTTCCTCCTCCTTCTCTTCTCTCTCTCCCTGAAACCCTTGCATTTCCCCCTCCATTCCTCTTCCTCTCTCCTCTGCCTCCCTCTCCTCCAGCCCCTCCTCTTCATTGTCTTCCCTCTTCACTGCCATCTTTGTCGTCGGGCCTCCAGGTGGAGTGCGTAAATGAAGATTTGCATTTTGAGGTGAATGTGCGTGTGACAAGAATGTGTGTGTTGGAGTGCTAGGGGAGCATGGTGGAGGTCCATAGAGAACAGCAGAGTCCCAGGAGTGTTTTCCAGCTACGTCTCGGATGATAACACGAACACAGGCGGGAGCAGAGGACAAACCGGCTGTCATCCCTCCTCCTGGTACACCAGATTCTGATCGAATCTAGAAAAATGGGGAAAGCAAGGAACAAAAGTTGAACACCAAACGTTCCAAATACTGAGGAAATAATTTTGGGTCACGGCAGCTTTACTTTGCCGCAATGCAAAACAAAGATGCAATATTCATTATTCTAGTTTTTTCCACAGTCTTGACTGCAGTTTTAAGCACAACTACTGACTTACTAATATGTCTTTATATTTTCATGATAATAATCTCTTTTACCCAAACCTATTCGGTTTAAGACCAAATTCTTCAGCTGAATTAGCTGATTTAAAAAAAAAAAGCCTCTGTGTAGAAATGGTTGTTATTACTTTCTTTCAAGAACTTAAAATTTCCATTAGTCATTACAGCTGCTATCAAAATCAACTACCCATGGTAGGTAAAGTAGTTAGATTCTTATTTAAGAAACAGGAGCCAGCAGACCAATGTTGGTCATTCTCATTTTATGGCATAAAGTATACCAAAAGACTCTTTAGATCTTTGCTGTTTGGCTTAACTTTATCCACAACATCTGTGGGTGTGAACAGGATTTGGGCTCCTAATGCATGCCAACAATTACTGTTTGATTAAAGATGGGGGGAAAAGAACATACAGTACTATTGGTTTGTCTAAGCTAATAGACTGCAGGTGGCACACTGGCTTGAAATTGATACAAAAGCATCTCTCTGTGTCTCTCTGTTTGTCTCTCAGCACTTTCAAAGTGAAAAAAATTACAGTAAACAAAAGATGGTGCAGGATTTTAAATATTGTAGACTATCTTCGACTCTTAGCTTAAGTGTGAGAAACAAAAAAGATAAGCAGTACAGTGCTCTAAAAGTCCCTACTTGCTGTTTCCAGAGTTTTAAAACATTTTCTACATGAGTTAAGTCCTGGTTGTAGCTTGGTCAGACATGCAATCAGCAGTCATGACAAGAAGTAGTTATTATTTGACTGCTTGAGTTCACAAAATACTTTTTTCACTTTTCTTCAGCTCTATTTGTCTGCTTGTTTGCTTGTGTTTTGTCATACATGTTTTTTTTATTTCTGTGTCCAATGTTCTTTAGATTTTTACAAAACGCAGTTCTCATTTAGCAACTGTTGGTCGGAGGGAAGAGTCTCCTCCTCATCCAGTGGTTATAAGCTGGTCTAAATGTCTTATAGTGTGGGCTTAGCATTTGGTTTAGAAACATACAAAGAATCACATTTTGTCTGGGAAATTTTCTTTCAGCTGAGGTTACCTGATACACTGAGAGCAGCGTGGAGCCGTTTAGAACCAGAAACTGCAGGTTTGGCGAATGGAAAAGCTCGGGTCCGAGATCTGCACTCTCACAGAACGGGTTGTCATGGTTTTCACACACCTAGGAGACACAAATCATAGGGTTGCTCCAGAAAATGCAAAGATCTAAATAACAGCTTTGAAAAATGTTTGGATTTTATTTCCCTGAGGACAAACAAGCAATCATTTCCATACATGGTGCATCATACTAATGCAATTACAGCCACTAAACACACACAGGAAAAGTACCTGACTAGACAGAGTAGCAGGCCCTCCAGACATGGGATAATGTCCTAGATGGTTGACCAAGTGTGTGATAACTGTTCTGGCGGCAATGGACACCAGGCCCTGCTGAATACGGCTGCGAACTGTAGAAAACAGAAAGAAAGCAGAGACAGAGAACTTTTATCACTGCAAGGATACAGTTAAAAAGAATACATTCAGGGCACCAGATATTAAAAGTTTAGTTCTATGCCTCTAGATTTTATTGTTCAGTGGACTCGTGTAACTGTCACTCCGACTTGATATTTTAGGTTCAGAGAAAAAAAGTTCAAGAAGAACAGCTTAAAAAACAAGGAGGTAAAGACACACACTCAAGCTCATACATAGTTTGCCGCATGCTGAGAAGAAGCCAATGCCATCACACACTGTGCTGCTAGCAGATCCTTGCTAATCAACACCATTACACACACACTGTGACACACACATGCTCTCCAACAGCTCCTTATTGACAGAGCTGTGTGTGGAGTACAGATATTTATTGACCAGACATTCTCAATGACTCCCTACACCCCAAGAGAGCTGAGGAGGAGGAAGAAAAAGAGAAAAAAATAAATGAACTTAGTCATCTTGTAAAAATACATTCTAGAAGTTAAAGAATAATGACAGGAAACAATGTTAAAAGGAGAAAGGAAGTGAAGCCGTTAGGAGACTAAAAAGAGAGGAGAGCAGAGAGAGGAGAAGAGAGGCATGGTCTATCAATGTGCTCCTGTCATTAGACGAGACACTGTCCTGGTGGACCACAGCAGGGGACAATACACACTCTCACACGGATGCAGACACTTGCACGCGCACCAACACACACACAGGCAAACAAACACATACGCCTATACATATACATAAACACACTCACACAAACACACTTCAAGATTTTGCATGTTTTTGTTAAAGATGTAATATGCATTAGGCCTGGGTTCTGCCTTGCATTGCTTTCATATATTTCTGACCTTAAGTAGCAAAATACATATTCACATGCTCACACTCATTAGTTGTTACGTATTTTAATTATTTACAACGTATTTTTTGAAAATCAGTAAAGACACAAAACTCTAATTATTGGTGGGCCTGAAAGCTAAGTATGTGCCATTGGTTTTAGATAAGATACCTTCAGTAACAGGCTGCAGTTTGCTGGAGCGTTCAGAGTCCGGACTGTGCAGGGGTTCTGGTTCTCGGAGACTCTCTAACGGCAGGAATGGGTCGTAGTCTGGACTCAGCAAGTCTGACAGCTGCAGCGGGTAATACTTGGGACTGTTGAATGAATGGGCTCCATACACGCAACCATGCAATACCTAGATATGTTTGTAAAGAAAAAGGGACACTATTTCAGATTGAATTCCATTTTGACTCTATTATAAGTTATTATAAGCATTACTACATTGGTGCTTATACTATAATATGGTATGAACAATTATTTTCAGTAGAATTTGGATAATTTTTTGGGGAGATGCTTGCTTAAGTGAATGAACAACAATTTTTAAAGTTAAAGTTATTAAGGTTAATGTGTGTGTGTATTTGTGTCCACGTAAAGGGCTGTGTCATGCTAACACAAACATCAAAGCTTACTTTATAAATACAGCTAAGCAGAGTCTTGGTAGGCTGGTCCTTCTCTGGGGGGCTTCTTGTTTGAACAGGCTGGAGGAGAGTCTTTGGAGGCAAAGCCATCACCCAGTCTAACAGACACAACAGGAGGGATACCACCAGCTGCAACACACAAACACATACACATGCACCGGGTTATTCTCTCTGCTAAATGAGTTAGAGTGAGAAAGTGTGAGAGGGATTATTTGTGTGTGTGTGTGTTACCCTCTTATCCAGTTCATGAGGAGAGGACTCGGTAGCAGGCAGCAAGTATGTGATGGTAGCGATCAAAATCTAAGGGGAAAAGATTGGACAAAATTATTTTCCATGTAGAAAAAAAAAGTTTAAATAGTACAACAAGGAAAACTTGAGATATTAAATGAACATTTAAACTAATCGCAGAAAATATGACTTCATTTTTTAGATCTGGATTTGCGGACACCCTAACAGTGTCATGATGAATAAGTTATAAAGCCAATGTTTGCAAAGATTATTGATTTATTGTGCAGAAGCCTTGAGAAAGCGATGCTTCACCTCTACGATCTTCTTTGGAGTGTCAGGGGGGAATTTCTGAAGATGGTCTACATGATTGATCAGGAGGTGAAGAATGTCCGATGCCACCAGTGCTACGTTCTTGTTGGGGTACTGGGAGATAAAAACACATTCAGTGAGAGAATTATGTAGTAATTCACAGGCTCTGCAGATACATTCACATTTTATCATGTTATGAACTGACATATTTAAATAATAAAAATCATCAACATCAGTATTTTGACTCAAAATTGAAATTAATTAAGAAAGAGATTTCAAGTTAATCTTTCTACTTTTGTAAGAGGAAATAGCATGTGCTGGACAATTTTTTCCTATAATTAACATTAAAAGCTCATAAATAAAAATCCATGCTTTCATTTTAGTTATTCTGGAACATTCCTTTAACATATTTATGAAAAAATGTCATTCATGTCCCTAAAATTAAATGAAAAAATGAACAGCAGATGAGGCACATTTTAACTCTATTAACACATCCTGATACTATAAGATTCTTTCGTTATTTTTGACATTGCAATAAAAACAATTATAGAAATACTACACAGTGCCTCTGCTTCAAAAATATCCATCGTAAATTATTCTTTTAAACTGTTGGTTGTAATATTCTGAATATATTACTTTTAAAATAACTTTTGTTGTGTAGTTAGTGATTATCAAAGTTGTATATCTTTTTTGAAGAAACACAATAAACACAGGTTGATTGGTGATGATTTGTAGATCAGCAGGACACCAAAGAGGATTGACCTCCACAAGAAAAGCATCTTGATAGGAGAGAGAATGGATAAGTGGGGGAGGAGGACAACAAGGAAGTGGCTCTGTCTATAAATGACAATCCCTTAAGCTTTATGTATGTGTGTGTGATTATGTGTGTGCATCAGAGGGCGCATGTTGGAGGCTACTGGCTGCTGGTATGAAGGCAAGAGTGGACAAGATGTGTGTGTATGTGTGATATTGAGAGAGGAGTGTTTATGTGTGTGTGACAGCTTGCAGCATTCCCTCTGGATTAGTCTCCTATCTGAAGGAGGACCAAACATATTGACGGTCCAGGGTTTGCTCCCAGGAGTAGGTGAATGTGTGTGTTGCTGTAATGTCTTAGCAGGCCATTGGCTGCCGATACACAAGCTAGGGATTCCAAGGTGGAAAAGGTATTTTTGTGTTTGTGTGTGTGTGTGTTAATGTCCATTTAGAGCCATTTGGATTCAGATGAAACAATAAATGTTGGACAGTATTATTCTCATCCACAGGCCTCCCAGTCTAGTGGCAAGAAACAAACAATAACAACTGAGGCAATTTTACCAACACCAACAATCAGCTCAGACAATGTTTTTCCATCATACTTTGGCTCTTTGCAGCTCAGCATGTTAAGCACATTAACACCCAAAATGTTTAGTTTTCAGGAGAAATACTGGTGTGCATAAACTAATTTTCCCCAGCTCCTTCCTCTTTTAGTTAAAAAAATATTTTTTTATCTCATGTACTGTCTCTATGCTGCCTTGTGTTTTCCAAAATATCGCACTAAAAGTAAAGCAGTTCTTACACTGTGTGCACTAATGTGATCACTATGAGGTTTATAAATGCCACAAAACTTAGATCACAACACACTAAGCATGCCAACATTTCCAAATTCAGGGCCAAAATTCAGTCCTCCAATTGTTTAAAATAAAACTTCATGTTATTATAGATAATAATTAATAACAAATCAATCAAAAACAAAAAAGAAAAAACACTAAAGTTGCCCCCATCAAACAACAAGACAGCAGAGGAACAGATGTTTAGACACTGCCAGTGTTGTGTGTTGTGTAGATCAGTGTAACAGGCACCAAATCAGCAGTCTGTTTGAAACAGATTCATTGCTTTGGTCTGATCCTACTGGATCGTGGTCAAAGACAGAGGGAGTGCCACGGTCAGCAGCGACAAAGTCTGAGGCCAAAGGCTTCATCAGATCATAGTATGCAGCTGGCTTGACATATGACTTCTTATAGATGTATCTTTCGTTCATTCATTTATAGTTTGTGTTTCAATTTTAGATAAGTGGACTTTAGTGTCTGGCTGAAATGTAACCAATTTCTATTAAAAGCGGAGTTGTGACTGACCTTTAGAGTAACACAGATAACGTTGAGTGCATCTTTAATCTGTGGGTGTTGAGTCCCATGAGCCAACTCCTCGCACAGCCAGATACCCAGACTACACAGAGCCACACACCTAACAAGGCAAAGCAAACGTACAGAGTGAGCAACCTGAGAACACATTAACACACAGAAACAGACAGACATGAAAAGAGACTGGTACAGCATGTACTTTACACATCAATTCATAAATACACACCAACTAACAGAAAATAAAAACATAGTGACGAGCAGTGAACACAAACCTGTGTATTCAGATGTCCCACTATGATACCAGCACTTACCTGGCAGGAGCAGAGGGTTCATCCTTGGCAGAGGTCAGGACAGTTTTAATCACATGCTCCTAAAGAAACAAAACATTCAGACAAACTCGGTTAATTTGCCTGAAACAGTACAAAGCACTGATCCTGTGTTAATGTCCACATACTGTTAAACATCTTGAAAAGGTTCTGCACACAAAGTTAACCTTTCGTCCAGGTGACAGGAATGATGACGAGAATGACTGAGTGATCAAACACACTGATTGTTTTTCAGATAATGAGCCAAGTGATTCTTGGAATTACATTACACATGCTGCGCTAAACATGGGCACACAGGCATGTTAAGGACTTATCTACACACACCCTGAAGCACATTCAAACACTCCCTGGTCCTGTCCCTCCAGTCGGTGTTAATGACAGCTTACGGATTCAAAACAAGTTTCTGCTTTGTAAGAAACCAGTAAGCGGGCCTGAGATGCTGCCACGCATGGCATTAACGGTTTACACAGCAACAACAACAATAACAACATTGCTCCCATAGCTCTGGACTGTTACAAGAATGACTGATGAGACATTAACCTAATAGTTTGGTTCTGAGACCCCCTATGGACAGCAGGAACGTACATTACAAGGTCTGGACTGACCTAAATAACACAAAAAGTAGATAAAGTTTGGTTTAAGTGTTGAATCTGATGTTTTGGTGGATGTGAGTTTTAAACCACGCTGACATGTATGTTTTAGTGAGAACAGTGTGTCTGAGATGACAGTTAACAGAACTATCTAATTTTTTGGCATCATTATTCTACTTTCCCTATTCTACTCTCGTCTGTTATCATACTAGGACAGATGCAAGATGACTTATCTCAGCCCCTTGAACCCCAACTACTATAGTTTTTCATCTACCTTGACGTCAGGAAACTTTGTGAGCACTACGTCAGCTGTGGTGGGATGAAGGGCTGGGAGCTCCCCATACAAGTTGGGAAAACACACCAAAGATCCAAGCAGGATCTGGGCCTCTACTCTTGGTGCCTGTAGAGGGGGCGGAGAAAATACAAACAAAAAGAAAGTATAGAGAAGAAAAGATAAAACATCACATCTACATGCCAGCTTGGACTGTACACGTATGTCACACTATTCATGCACAAAATACATACAAACTAGACAAAAACAGCAGGGCGTGGCTGTTTTTCTTACATTGAGTGATGAGCAGGTGGTGACTCTAGATGCTGCAATGATGAAGTCCAGGATCAGCATGGTGGCACCAGGAAGACCGATACTGAAAAACCTGGGACTGCAGTGCTTTATGATAGTGTTTACAATGTCCTGTAGAAATCATACTCCCATAAATAAGCAGTCACAGCAAGAGTACATTTGCAAAAAGCACTTAATCCATACTTACAACTGAGGTAGGATAAACATACAATAATACTTACTAATACTACTGAATTAATGTGCACACAAAGAAAGAATTATGTTTGCTTGTGCATTGTCATTAAGTATACATTTATACACAGACTTGAGGTAATACTTTTGTCACGTTCATACACTTGAACACAGGCCCACACACACACATGCTCTACCTGGTCTTGGTGCAGCAGTCCTTGATGCATGATGTTGTAGAAGTGTGTGAGAAAGTCTGTGTTTGGGGAAACATCCTGTCGTCTCTTCATGATTCTGCAGATCAGCTTATAGGCATGAAGCTTCCCCTGCTTGTAACGCTCTGTCAGCATGGTGGCCTTGAAAAAAACAAGCACACACACACACACAGGTTCAATGGAAACAGGTGGTTTTACCATGATGGGGCATCAGGGTTAGCAGTATGAACCCAAAAGTATTAATATAAAAGATCTTATTGTGATCTCTCAGTCACACCTACCTTAAAGAGCCAGGGCGTGAGGATTCTCAGGGGTGGGATCAGAACTGGGGGAGGGGGAGATGACTGGTTGTCCAGAGAAATGCCCAAATTATCTCTTATCTGAAAAGAAAAGGGTTTTCTTTTCAGATATTTGTCATGTAAAAGGTTTTCCCATGGTTGTGTGGTATTTGTGCATGTCAGTACGCACCTTGGCCAGGTTTTGCCAGAGTTCACACAGATAATCAAAGACCTGAGCATGGATCTCTGGGTCTTTGATGCTGTTAACATCCCCCAGGATTCCCAGCATCCTCCGCCACATTACCGTGGCAACATCTGCATGCCATCCAGTTAAAGAACCACCCGCCATCACACTGCAGTCTTCACTGGGGAACTCGCTGGTTTCTAAAATCAATCAGTCAATCAACTGTAACTCTTGCCTCTCACTTTTAGCTAAGACCTTAGCAGACTGAAGTACAAGTGTGCGTGTGTGTGAGCTTTACCCAGGTCATCTGGAGTCTGTAGGACTGAGTTGTGGAGCTTCTGGTCCAGTTGGAGGTGGGTGTGTGAGTGGGAGTGAGTGTGATCAGTGTGCTCCGCTGTCAGTGTGGCAGGGGAGGGCGTCTGAGAGCGAGAGCCCCCAAAGGAATGCATGGGAGATGCACTTTCAGAGCCTGGACAAAGAAATGACAGTAAAAAGAAAAAGACAAAAAAAGTTGAAAAAATAATTGAAAAAACAACTTCAGCTGAAACTGTTGACTTAAAGACACAGGAGCTTTATTTTTTTGCTAAAACAGATCATGTGTGACATCATGCAGCTAATCTGTTTAAGGTTTTATCACGTCCCGGGAAAAAATTCAAAACTGATTAATCTGATTTCTCTAACATGATTTGTGAGATGTGCATCTCACCTGTAAAAAAGCTAAGGAAAAGAAATATGATATATAATATTAGCCAATTTACATTTGGTGAAATTACACAGTGGCTAGCCAGGTCTTCATGTTATGTACAGAACATACCAGTAACAGTGACAGTGTGGCTGAGGCTGCTGGTCTCTGAGTCGAGGTGAAGTGTTGTCAAACTGGCTACTTCCTGTTCTTCACAGGCAAGGCCTCCTCCCAGGCTGTCCTGGTCCAGTGAGCTGCCTCGCCCTCCACCACCCGATCCAGCTCCACCTCCACATGCTTCAGAGCTAAAAGTGAAATCTGCAAAGAGAAATGTTGACCATCATACATTGATCAAGGATTATATATTTCTAAATCGAAGCAAGTCATGGACACACAAAGCTCTATCTTTCAGCTTAGTTAGCTGCATAAAGTTTATGTTAAAGTAAAGTTTCAGTAACCAAACAAACAAAGAAAAAAACATTATACTGAAGCGTCCTGGTCAAACAGATTTTTAAAATGTCACCCAAAAGATCCTTACTTTTTAAATCTCACCCTCACGCATCATCAACATCTGTCCCATAGCAACTCAAAGGATGAATATATTAATTGTGTTTTTAAAAGGATGAAACTTGTATGACAAATTCATATTACAGTAACGTTAATATAAAAATATGTCCAAATTTGATAGCAGTGCTTTAGATTGTATAAGAAGAAACAACTCTTTTTTTTCTTACTATCAAATTTGCAAGTGGAGTACTGAAAGGCATTAAAGGAGTCTGATTGGCTGTCTGAGCTGATGACATCAGAACCGCTGGCACTTGCAGGTGACGTCCACTCAGAGGGAACCCCTGGATCATCAATAGGACGGTGATCATCTGAGGGTCGGGATCCAGGACTCTGACCTGACTCCAGGAGCTCTGGAAGGTCCCTGGGAACCTCCAGACTTCCGGGGCTGCTGCCACGGCGGCCCTGTGTATTGACAGGACAACAGTCTCTTTGACATTTAAACTTGAATCCTTAATCGGTGCATATCCGTGTGTGAGAGTGTTGTTCTCACCGCCGTTCCTTTGGCCCTCAATCTCTCCTGGATGAACTCATCCATGAGGTCAGAGAAGTTTGGGTTGGAGCTTCCAACGTCACTTGAAACTGGACGAGCCTTTTGGATCACCTCCTCTTTGTTGACTAGAGGCAAATATATGGTAATAGTCAAAGACAGAAAGTAGTTATACTCTCTCACACACCCGCAACCCCCCCCACCCACTCACACAATGGAAAAATGGATTGAGATTCACAGATGCACACACAGACAGATGAGACGCTGACAGTGACAGATCCATACCAACACAAACCAATCAAAGAGTCGGTCACTAAGTTGGACTTGATTCATATGTTATCAAAGTCTATTTAAGTAAATCATTTGTCCTGTCTGTCTATTGTCTATTAGGGATATAGTGAGTATGTGTTTTTAGTTAAGCCTGGTTCACCTTGTTTTCAGATTTTTGATACTGATGGTGAGGCGTTAAGATATTACATTAAACAAGAACAATATCCATACAATTAACTGGAGCTTCTCTCTAAATTGTTAGAGCAGTCCTGATGTGTATGTACTGTACACCCTGAAGTTAGCAGAAGACTTGATGTTAAAAAAAGCCACAACACAGCAGGCAAACCCACCAAAAATAAAAGCAATGCAGGAGTTAATTCACACCATGCATAGACGGCTAGAGAGCGAATCACCTGGTTAGGCCCAAACAGGCAGCATATCAAACGCCTATATTAGTGCAGTTATGGTTACTATGAGTTATGTTGCTGCTAGCATGGTAGCAATGACAGCGAGGTACGTTCATTTTGAGAGCAGAGAGCATCTGACAAAACTGAATCAGATGAGAGTGAATATGATTTATACAGTATTAGCCAACTAATCTTTCATCCCTGAACCTGTAACCAATAAGGTGGAGTGAGCCTGATTTAGTCCACAGCCAAAAACTAGAACTTTGATCAATAAAGTTTTGTGTTATCAAACACTGCATAAAAAAAAATTACTTTGATGACACCTCGAAGAAGAAACTTTCACTTTGCTGCACATTATTCTTTGAAGTTTTAGACTAGAAACCTCCACATAGGCTATGAACATGACGGAAGAGCATATGACAGGCTGTGGTCACAGTGTCCTGTAGAGCCAATTAAATCACTCAGGGCAGGATGCTGTCTGTCCCGAGGGTGGTCAGATGTGCAACAAAGCTGAAATATTTAAATCAGAGGTCAGTGCAAAATTCCTTTCTGTCATTTAAGTTTCAGATGCTTATTAAAAGAATCAGAATCTTGTTGCTGTGACCATATGGAAACAAATCAAGTTAGCACCAAACAAACTTAGCAAACCCCAAATTGATTTTTGTGCAGATAAACCCAGCTGGGTATTCTAATGTATTGTAATGTAATGTAATGTATCTAATACATTAATTTATCTTTTTACTGTGTATTCCCACATACAGTTAGTAGGTTTATCGACTAATTTCTTTCTAGACTGGATGTTAAAATGTCATAAAAGTAACTGTAAATAGGTAGGCTTTTAGACTATAATGGTTATTTGCCAAGACATCACCACAACAAGATGAATGAGACTTGTACACCATAAAATATGTTGGAATACACAAAAGGTCCAATTGTTTTTCTCGGTTGTATGATTTCATTGATAAATGCCAAATAAATTAATGCTCACACTCCTACATATACAACTTATTTTGCACTGGGGCTTTGGCATGAAAGGACTGATAGATGGATCATGTAAAAAGTAGCCCTTTAGAGATGCTAGGCTGTTATGTTGGCTGACAGGTAACTTCTAGCTTTTTAAACTTGACAGTCTGTTCCTGCAGATCTGTGAAACAAATCTGATATGAGGATGCAATACAGTATTATGGTGCACGCAACACAGGAGTGCAAGTGGCTGTACTATTAGTAAAAGGACATAAGCTTCAATGACATTACATTAATCATTGAAGACTTGAATGAGGAATGGGTATTTGGTTTCATTTTATGGGGAGAGTCCCCATGTGGTTGTGCAAGCTCATTCTAAGTGTCTGAACACAGACATGCAAACTCTTAGTGCTACGATCTGTGAAGTTGTGTGGTTAAGCTACATCTGTGTTCCTGGAACAAAGGTGAAGCATAACCATCAGCAGACAGAGTTTAAACAGTTAAACACATAGCCAGACGGACAACTTGACAGTCACTGCACATAAAATCTGGTTTTAGTCTGCATTGAGTACCAGATGACAGGGGGTTACCTAGATTTACTGTAGCTGTAAAAATGAAGCTTTTGTCAAAATTGTTAATCCAAACATAAATGTTACTTCAAAAATAAACTATGATGTCAAAGTTATATTAGTCTCTTCTGGATAACTTTGAGTGGCAAACTCCATACATCTGGCACAAGAGTAGACAAACCAAACAAACATAAATAATTGGTGGGTGCCATTTGGCTAAAGTCTACACGTAACACTAAATAAGGAAAATAAAAGTGGCTATGCAACATACTGATTGACATAGTTTTGTTTACAACATCTTGTCCCAAACACAAGAAAATTTGGACCTAGTTCTGTAGGCTACTGGTGGAAGAATAAAAAGGGTTTGTTTGGCGCTGCTGAATCAAATTTAACCAGTCACTGTGTTTGATTTTTGATCTTGTGGCAAGGTACAAGGCAAATAACCATTCAACACTGTTGATCTGAAAGTGCAAACCTTTTCTTATCCGTTCAAATCCATGTGTACACCAGTATTATCAAGACAGCCATTCTTACACAAGGTCTAGTGCTGCACTCTAGTGGTCTGAGCATGAACTACACCTATATATGCGGATTTATTTACAATGACTAGTGTTCGCTTAAAATACGCATTGCATTAAATCATTAGTGATTTAACTTTACAAACTCATCTTTCACATCAATACATTAAGTCTCAATGTAAGAAAGTTCTACAGTTAACTAACCCTAAATACTGGGGCTTTCTGTAAGGTGCAATGTACAGCCTATTCAGTATTCTTTTTTCAGTGCTTTCTCTTTTAAACAGGCTTTTTTCATTTCTTTTGCAGAATGTTGTTTCCTCCTGTTGGCTGAAGAGGGGCTGGAGTCCAGGGAGGGGGCGAAGGCGGCACGAGGAGGTCGCATGCAACATCAAGGAGAGGGAGGAGAAGGTGGAGAAGAGAGGAAGGAGGAGATGAGGTTAACATCCCAAAGCCCTTAGAAAGAAAGAAGACAGGAGGAACAGGGAGGGGACTTCGGAGGTAGTGGAACAGGTCAAAAGGTATGGGGGGAGGGTTTCCTTGTCAGGAGGCAGGCTGGAGGTGGGGCTACGTTCAAGAGGAAACACATCAACAGGGAGTTTGAATTTCAGTCCAGCAGCAAGATGATGAGTGTCAGCCAAAAAATATCATTCCATCATAACAACCAGTTAAAAACAGCCAAAAAGAAAAAGAGAGTTGCTGGTGTTTGTGTGTTGGTGAGCATTTCTTTCCAAAGTTGTTGTTGTATCTGTGGTGTCCTTTGTGAGCGCTTCGTTCGTTGCAATCCTCACCTGGCGTAGTCGTCTTTCGTCCAAAGTAGCCCAGGACTTGGGAGTAGAGGTCTCTGAGTGGTGCTTCACCCGTGGTGGCCCGGCCCTGCCGTTGTGGCGATGAGCCTTGGGATGACCCTTGACCTCTGGGTCGGGGCTTTGAGGACAGAGCATGAACCACAGTCTTATAAACCCCACCAAGGAGAGCCCCCTGGTGGTGTCGTGAGGCCGTGCTACCAGGCTCCTGAGAGCGTGATCGGGAGGCTCGAGATCGCAAGGCAGAACGACCCAGACGACCCCGTACCCCTGATGACACACCAGATACACCTGAACTGCTTGATGACACCTGTGAGTGAGCCTCAGTGCTCAGGTTGGATCCCACACAGGATCCAGGATGCTGGCTGTCTTTGTCCCCTACAGTCCCAGCTCTGCCCTCCTGGCCCCCAGCGTTTGTGGTGCTCCCTGCCCCGCTGTCATCTGTAACAGCCCCAGTGGCTAATTTCTCATTTGCCCCCACTCTATGGCTAATCCCTGCTACTGAGCCAAACTTACCTGCACCCCCTGCTCCTAGCTTTGCACCTGACACTGCCCCAGCTCCAGCCCCGGGCCTTTCCCCAGCTGAGTGGCTGTGCGTGTGGAAGTGACTGAGGCGGCGCAGCCTGGCTTTCCAGTGGGCCTCCTTATTCTCGAGGGGGTTGTGGAACTGAACTGACTCAGTCGAGGGCCTGAAGCTGACATGAACACCCCCAGTATGATGTCTTTTGTTACCACTACGGGACACTTTCACCTTAGGTGTGTCAGCAGTTTGGGGAGTTTGATTTGATTCAGTACTTGATTCTACTGTATTAGTGTCTTGTCTAATGATATTGGACCTATCTCTTGCTGCTGCTTCTCTATCATCCTGATTTACATCTCCTTTGTCTCGCCACGCGTCACGTTTCCCTTCCCATCCTGATGCCCTTAGTGCATTTCCTGCTCCCTTTTTCTCCCCAGTGTGTCTTTCTAAGCTAGTGCTGCCCCTAGCATTGGGTGACGGCCACTGGCACTGCAACTCGAGGCATTCATAGATGCTTCGCTGCTCTCCCTCATTGTCCTCTGTTGAATCCACACTGCTGTGTCTAACGGATTTACTTACCTGTCTGACCTCTTTAAAAGTCTGTCTGTCTTCTCTTATAATCTGTCTTGCCTCTCCTATCTGTCCCGGGTATTCTGTATGTGCTCTAGCAATCCCTGTTTGCACAGGTTCAGGTAGAGTAGCAACACTGTTCTCCAGAACATGACCAGTACTATCTTTCCCTCCTGGCTCCTCTTTTCTCTCACCCCCTTTCTGAGTGAGGTAGTCCCTTATAGAAGAGAATAAATCATCTTCCTCCACTCCAGCACCTATTTCACCCTCTTCTACATCAATTTCCTTTTCAGATGAACAGGCAAAGGCAGACTCCCAGTTGCTTACCCAATCAGAGTTAGAACCTTGGCTTTGAGAGCCGCTCTGGTGCCAGAACTGGTCATAAACACTACCATCATCTTGTCCCTCTGAGGACGAGACAACAACACCATTAGAGAAGGTAAGGGGGGTAGGAGAGGGGGAGGTGTGGGCATGTGGGAGTGGTTGAGCTGCGTGGTTGTTGGCTGTAAGTAAGGAAGAAGTTGTGGAGTGGTGGTAGGAGGGATTTGGGATCGAAGCAGGATCCCTCTGGGGGTCTTCACCTTTGACCCGCTCTGCGATGAAAGGCTCCATGATGTCCGAGGCACTGCTACTCCTCGCCAGGGAGGATGGTGCTGGGCCATCCAGGTCACAAACTACTCCCTGGAAGACCTCAGAGCAGGATGTGGGAGGGGTCTCGTCGCTTTGGGAGGAGTGGCGGATACGGGAGGTGCGGGATGCCAGTGTGATTGGTGGGTCCTCAAGGTCTGGTAAATGGAGGAAGATGAAGAATGGAGTGGGGTAAAATTAGTGGTGGTTTAAGTTGAAATGGATACATGTAAATACGCAAAACAGACACTAACGTACACACCCTAAAACATTCACAAATATACCTCAACAGAAATGATTTACTGATATGATTGTAGTATTTTTTTTTTTTTTTGCGTATAAAGAAATTTTATGTAAAGTAATATCTAATATATTGTCTTGCACCATGGAAATCTCATGGTTGATTATCAAGGTTTGATATGGATCATTAAAATTTATTTGTTTGTTGGTTGCTAAGGTTTAGTATAAAAAGAAAAAGACCAGTTCCTGTCCGGTTATTTTTGACCTCTTCCTTTCTTGTTTAAAGTCAAAACCAGTTTCTGTTTGTGTTTTCTGTAGGGTTTGCCTTGTTGATGTATGTCAGCTTTCATGGCTTTTCCAGCCTGAGACACTTTTATGGAATCAAACAAATACTGCCATTAAAACTCATCTATTAGATATTCTAATTGTTAATAAATGAAAACATTTATAGAGCTGTAATCATCTATAAAAGACAAACACAAAAGCAGACACCCCAAAAGTGAACAAGAAAGTAAAGACGGGTAAAACAACACTGAAGTAAAACCAATTGAAAGGGATGCACAATATATATGTATATATGTGTATGTGTGTATATGTGTGTGTGTGTGTGTGTGTGATTGGTTATAAAATGGCTGATGAGAGAATACATATATTGATTTTTTAAATTATATACATTGTTTGCTATTTTCTCTATTGTGCTCCATTAACTTTTCCATTAAGTTTCCAGCTATAATCAACATATTTTTAAATACATTTTCTAAACTAATTTGATGTATAAATAGAGCTGATAATTGAAAGCAAAACTGCCCACATTTACCTAACTACTACATCTCTGTGTATATTGGGAGATTGCAAACTATCTTTAGAGGTGAATACTGTATTAGCGTGTGCAGTTGATGGAGGAGGAGAGGAGAAGGAGAAGAATAAGAGGAAGAATGTGTGTTGCACCAAACCTGTTTCTTTTGTAAGATTCATTCTACATAAGGGTTTAGAGAGAAGAGACAGAGTACTGATTCAAGTTAGATTCAGTCATGTCAGAGATATTGAATACTGAATCATTATCTTTGGTGTACGTGAGCTACAGCTAATGAACGTCTTTTGAAATACAAAAAAGACAAATCATAAGTCATGTTACTGCTATGACAAATAGCTAATCATCTGTTATCTTATTGGCTGAATATATCTATGTCGTGCATCCCTATGGATATAATGAATATAGTAAAATCATCATCATCATTGCCTACAGGAAAGAAGGGAGGAGTAGAATTCAATGCCATCTAAACACATGAACACATCATAGAGGTCAACAAGAGGGGCACAGAAACTAAAGGGGAAAAGAAGTTTGTAATGGGCAGAAAATGCCTGCAGGCAGACATGACAGAGGGACATGCATGTGCAGGCAGGCAGGCAGGCGGATGAGTAAAAGATGCGAAGATGCAGGTTACCAGACAGTGACAGAAGCAAGCAGACAGAAAAACAGGTTGTTGTTGTTTCAACAGGTTTCATGCAGACATTTAAACAAAAGAAACAGAGACACATCAGCTGTCTCCATCTACCTGTAAAGAATGTGCAAATCACTTCAAATAGTTATTGAAACACTTGTAGAACAAAGTCAATCAGACATAGTATTTAGTCACGATGATGCAATATTTCATTCTCTCATGAGGCAAAATTCAAATGAACCAAGTAATATTAAACCAATGCAAAAAACATAATAACTCAACTCTTCATTGAATGTTTTTAGGCTAAACTACGTTAAAGTGAGCGCTAAAATAAACTTATACTGATCATCCATTTCTTCGCATGCAAAATGTTAAGCGACACTGATCAGATCATGACACAGCTCCAAGAGATTAATGCTCTTTATGCTCTTTCTCAAAATCCAACTGATAATCTCAGTCACAGGTCAAATAGAGGAGGGCTGCATGATTACTGATGTACTGCATGCAATCTCTTGCCCCAGTAATGACAAGAAGAGGGCCAGAAAAATCGACAGACAGAGGTGACACAACAGGCATAAAGTTTCAGTCTCTCACAGATGTACAGACAAGTGAAGTGTTCAGGCGGAGGGGCGGGCAGGCAGACAGGTAGTGCAAAGTGTGTGTACCTGCCAGCTGGTCGGCAAGGGGGGGTAGTAAAGGGTGGTGGTGGTGAAGGAGGACAGGAAGAGGCGGAGCCAGAGCAGGAGCACTCTTAGCACTGCGGATAAAGGCTGAGGACAGCAGAGAATCCCCCGTAGAGCAGCTACGCAGGGCTGAAGAGGTGGGGGAAGAACAGACAGAAGAGAAACAGAACAAGGGGGGAAAGAGTGTGAGACAGAAAAGAAGAGCAAGAAAAAGGCAACAAAAGAAGAAACTAAAGGAGAAAGGGTATTGTTGCAGTGTAAGGTGATGGAATTAATGGCAGAGCACAGAGTGGATAGAGAAGGGAAAGGAATAAACACAATCACAAAAGATTGTGGATGAGATGAAACGAAGACATAAGAAACAAACTGAATTCAACTGCGAAAGAAATACACTACCAGTCAAAAGTTTGGACACACCTTCTCATTCAATGTTTTCCTTTATTTTTACTACTTTCTACATTGTAGATACATACTGAAGACATCAAATATATGAAGCAAGTTATATGGAATTATGTAGACAAGAAAAAGTGTTAAATAACTCTAAATATGTTTTATATTTTAGCTTCCTTAAAGTAGCCACTCTTTGCTTTGTTCAAACCACTGCAAACCGTTGGCCTTCAATGTGTCCAAACTTTTGACTGGTAGTGTAGGTGAAAATAATAAAGTTAAAAAAGTATTTATGGAGTGCAGACAGAGTACAGTACAGAGAGATTGTTTTGGAGAAAGACAAGAAATTAGTAAAAAAGACAAGCAGAAGACATAACAGTGGAAAGAGGAAGGCTCAAGGGCGGCGTAGAGGAAAAGAGACGGGAAGGTGAAGGAGGAGTAAGACAGTGTTAGCTCTGGAGGAAAGACAGTGAGACAGTGAGAGGCTGGTGGCTGCTGGGCCCTCTATTACAGTTAACTCTCCTCTTGATACAACGATACACAGGAGCACTTGCAATCAGAGCAAAATATGTTATCTGCCAGTTTGACCAAGAATCTGATTTTTTTAAAAACACATTTTGCATCTGAATATGCAACTTTATGAATGCAAATAAGAAACAGCAACTACACAGCTGCAAGAACACTGGACAACGTGGAGTCTTCTGAACAGGACAGGCATGCTTAATTTTTAAAATTGCACAAGTGGAACTTGACCATGTAAAAATGCAATTCACATACAGGCCTTAGAAAGGCTGCAAATTTTAACAATGATAGTTCTATATAGAGGTTTGTATTATATTATATGTGGACATTTTAAGTTTTCGGGGTCCAACAATTCTCTTTCATTCCAACATTTTATTTGCTTGTTGTTTCATTTTATGTTATAATTTTCTATCTCATTCTGCCAGATTACACAAGCACCATCACTAAAAATTTGAGAAAAATTTACTGAAACGAATGACATCTCAAAATGAATAAAAATGCAAATACAGCAGCAGGAGTAAAGTAAACTAGAAAAATACACTGGGTTGTGTTAGTAATTTAAGATCCTTGTTGATACATGCTTAAAGGCAATTGAAGAAAAGTCATGTGTATCTTTCAAGGAGTACTCAGTGGTCACAAAAGGCATTTCTTTTCCTGAAAAGGTTACTTGATAATACTGCTATTTCAATTTTGGCAACAGTTAGGGTTTTGGATGTCTTATCTGCTTTCCTAAATATTTTCAACCTCCCAGCCTCCTCTTCTGACTTGTGTTTATCTTCAGTTGTCATCATCTTGCTCCAAGCTTGTCCTGATATTTTAGTACACTGTGGTGTTATGACCATTTCTTTTACATCAGCGACCACAGTTAAAGGCTTCACATAAACAAGACTCTACAGAGGAGAAGGAAAGACAGTAAGCATACACCGCAACTTCCTCTAGGACTGACAGGCAGGAGGGGAAATGAGGAGGAGATGTCAAGTTAAATATAACTTAAAAAGTTAAATATAACTTGACAAAAGAAGAAAGACGAGTTCTCAGGGGTGTGCTGAGGAAAAGAGAGGGTACTGGATTTTGTCCAGTTGTGTTCCTCTTCAACATTCACATACACACACTTCAGCAAATTTAAAACAAATACACACAACAACGTCTGACAGTCTGTGCTGTGAACTTGACTAATAGCAAAGTTTCTTGGCCTTTAAATGTGTAATTCTCACACACACTCTCACTCACACACTCTCACTCACACACTCTCACTCTCTCACTCTCACTCTCACTCTCACTCTCACTCTCACTCTCACTCTCACTCTCACTCTCACCCTCACTCACACTCACACAGGAGTGGGACAGTCATCAAAGAGGGGGGCTACTGACCTACAGTCTTCTGGCGGACAATACTCCTGGCTTTCTCAATGCCCGGTGAGCCAGCAGTGGTGGCACTTCTCTGCCTCATGGCTGCTGCCTGGCCTGGTTGGTCTCTGCTCCAGCCTTTCGAGAAGGACCGATCCACAAGCTGTCTCTGGCCCTCTGAACCTATACCTGGGCAGAGTGGGACAGGATGTCTCAAGACACCTTTATGGATATTTTTTCAGAACATGTTACCTCGATCTCTGACTCTGCACTGTATTTATGAGTGATGAAAAGGTTTTATGTAATGATGCAATGGACTTAGACTTTTTTTTCACACTCATTAATTTTATTTCTAAATATCCTAGTTTTGTTAAACTTCTTTCTTATTAGATATACTGTTCAAATGTCTGGATGTTTTTATATTGCGCACATTTTTAAATTGTCAAACTGATATTTTAATCCTATAAACTCACAGTTAACTGCTAAAAGCCACACTAAGAAACTACAGGAATTGTAGATGCAAGCTAGAATGTCTTTACTTCATCTTTGACTTAAAGCACATTACATATGAAACTAATAATTATGTTGTGTCAACGGACTGTTATGCGGATATTAATAAGCTCAGGATGACATGATGTCAAACCGGTTGTCTGTATTTCAGATCCTCCGGTTGGAAGTTCTGAATGTTATACAGTTTTATTGTGTCTGACCAACCTTTTCCTTTATGTTTCTTCTGCTTTTGTTCACTGAGTTTATCCAGAGGCAATTCATTCAGATCAACACTGTACAGGTTCCTGGCCAAGACCTAAGGCACAGAGACATACACACTGCTTAATTCAATTCAATTCAATTCAATTTTATTTATATAGCGTCAATTCACAACAAGGTTGTCTCAAGACACTTTACAT
>JAQNCA010000007.1:20552620-20562994 GCA_029783725.1 Acanthurus tractus
GAAAGAAGAGGAGAAATGCTTTCAGTCCAGATAAGAAGAGGAGACGACCTTCTGTGGTGTCTGATATCCTTCCACTGATCATTACATTAATACCAATAAGCACTTCTTCTTTTATTGCATCTCTTTACTGCATGTACTGCTTCTCTGAAGCACAGATACTTCTATCCAGAGTGTGTCCTCAGATTTGAATGTCTTCCTGCTCCTAGTGGCACTGTCCTTAACCCCTGCTCACGCCCATATATTGTTTACATGCTGCCTGACTTGGACATCCTGGAGGACTGGACAGTTATCAGAAAGGTGTGCAAATCTGTCTGTTGGTAATCAGGACCTTGTCTTTTCCTGTGGTGGCATAAGTGAAAATATGTGTGTACCATCTTTTAAAAACTGTGAACATGTGTGTGTGTGTTTTTTCTTTCAGGCCGTGGCTACGCTAGGCCCCCACAGAGGGAAGGCCGACTCTGACAGCTCTGTGTTCCCATTCAGACCAGACAGAAACAGACCCATTCTCAACTGCTGAGGAACACACATACACACGCACACATACACAGGCACACACATGCACACAAGCATACATTAAGAAACATCCAAGGACCTCAAACACATGCGCATACACATCGTCAATATGACACACATGATAGCATTCACCTCTGCAAGCACAAAACGCACACACCTGAACATTTCTCAGACTCGTCCCACAATCCACTTCACTCCTCAACTAACAGCGACACCAGTCAGTAAGCTGCCTCTCGTGCTCACAAGCACACACAATAAGGACTCACGGGTTTGTGTCCCTTTAAAGGACAAACAGGAATAGACATCATTACTTTTTTGACTGACATGTTTCCCGTGCTTCCAGTCAGAATTGGGCTGTTGGTTTTATTTTGTTTTTTTGTGTCAGGAGCTTTTGTGTACATCTGAATATTTTGGCAATACTGGAACTTAAAACGATTTTCCTTCATGGAGTACAGGAGGTTGTAACTCAGTCACACCTTATGCTCTCAGTGATGAGGTCAAGAAGAAGGTCTGGCTTCATACTTTGATTTCGAGTAACTGTAAACATAAACTTATTGGGTTATTGACAAAGCTTCTGATGACATGCATGATTTATCACTGAACCTTGTTAATTTTGCCATGACATTTTTTTGTACTTTTTAAAATGTGGATCAGTTTAAATTTCTCTCATCAGAATAATACATACTTTTGTTATGGTGTTTTGAATAGTCAGATGATGATCATCAGACAGTTTATTTTTTAACATTTTTCTGTTGTTTGACAGAGCACCCAGAACTCCTCAGTGCCTACAGGTGTAGTTAAGTTCTTTTTTGTACATGTTGATACAAAAAAAGAAGCTCTATATTTAGTGGTGTATCTTGCATTTTTAAGTGACACTTAAAAATAGATAAACTCAGTGACAGCAGCAGTTAAAATGTGAGACAAGGAGGAAATATTTCAAGTTTGTGTGAGCATTTGTGACCATGACAGTACACTCGAAAGGAATTATTCTGTCCTAAACCAGCTAAAAAAAAAAAGTCACATTTTGAGAAGTGGTAGCTTAGTACTGCGTACTGACATTTAGGCATCTTCTCACCTTTTCTACAACACCAATGTACTTCCTCATTGTTGGCAAGTGGTTGTAGCCAAAACAGGTTATCTCAGCGAGTCCTACTCTAAACCATATACAGTGTTTTTGGTTAAGTGGGTATTTTAAATCTGTTTTTTTCCTCACGAAACTCGCATACTTTGTTAAAACAGTTATTCATTTCAATGTGCACCATCAAGTAAAGTCAGTTCACTCCTCTTCTTATTTACCACTACTTCACTGCATTTTCAAATTTTTATCAAATATTCAATGAGGATTATTTTATAACTGAGAACCAAATGTTATACAGACAGCATATGACAAGTAAAAGTACCAAGGTATCTCTGTGAAGCTACATTTCATCATGTTTCACTGTTGCATTCTCTTCTTACACATTTACCTCTTCTCTGTGTTGTTAACTCCTTTAAGTAAAATCCATGTTGCATTATTACTCATGAACATGAAAATGCTTCCATCTTTATGATCGTCCTGACAAGTTTTTTTTTTTATTGTTAAATTTTATTACTGGTTTATATCGCTGTGCAAATTTGTAGTTTTTTTTTTATAAAGGCTGCAACAATGTTGACTTATTGAACAAACAAGGAAGAAACTTAACTATGTTCTTCCCATCATGCCCCACCACTGAATCTTCACAAATAAAAAGCACAGTTTATAAATATCAAAGACCAAACTACCATTTAATAGTATTGATTTTGTAAACTGGGGTTTAAAAGATGAAGGTGGTGGGGATGTTAAATTCAAATCAATATTTTTTTGACAGTTTATGCTTCAAATATTGTGTCGGGTACATTTGTATCATTCTTGATGATGAGGATGGTTTTGCAATTAAAGGTTGACATATAAGTTCTCTGTGTTCTCTGTATCCTCAGCAGTGAAAACCCTGACAGCAGGGCACTGGTGAGCACTGTAAGCGCTGGCAGACCAAAGCGAGCCATCATATTTTCAACCCTGGTTATCTGCAGGTGATAACCTTTCTAAATACCATGAAACATTTAGCAGCAGTCTGTATTGTTTATAGAGTGCTTTACAGGGCCTAAAGCCAACAATTAAAAGGAAGTGGTGGCTGATGCCGGAACTGATAAGGAAGGCAAACCTGCTAGCCCTCAGAGGATTCGCCAGATACAACACCGGAGTATATGTTTATCTTATAAGTAAATGTACTATTGATCACACCATGACACATTTTTTCCTTACGAGGAGTATACTTTACAACATCTATTTTAACTTAGCGCAACAATGGGCACAGGGAGCAAGGGCAGCATGTCTGTATGTACCTGAAAAGTCAAGTCTCAGGTCAATCCCTTTATTATTATTCAAAGCGGTTTGAAGCAGGATTTTTTAGGCCCAATCAAAAGCACAAAGTCCACAAAAAATAATCTGTTTTGTAATGTTGTTAAGATTCTTAATACTTTTAAAAACCTTTTTATGAGTACAGTTTATTTCAGGTGCTGTTCTGATGTATGTCTGTTTGCAGCCATACATGCAAATATGTATGCAATGTTACACAGCCACAAAATATCACTTAATTTTACTTCTGTTCTCTTTAACCTTCAGCAATCTGTAAAAACTTTCACCAAAAATGTCTTTAGAATGGCTTGGACAGTCATTTGTAAAATAGCTTATTCTTCATGTGTCCGACGTGGGAGATTTCTAAAGACTCCAGCTCTGGAGACAAATCAAAAGTGGCTATTAAAAGCTACTATTTGAAGCCAGAGTCACACATAACGGAACCAAAATAACTACAGCTTTCACAATTCAGCAAAAGGTGAAATTATAATCTGTTTGACTAATGGCCTTATTTGACTTCCAAAGAATAATTTGGGAAATTTTAGACCATATCAGTAAACTGTACAGCAGCATGTGGTTCATGTTCACTATTTAGGGAAAAATAGCGGTGGAAATACAATGTGCATTCCAGTATGTGCACTTGGTGAAGCAGAGGGGTGAGCAGACCTGTCTCACAGCAGACCCTGACAAGGCAAGGTCAGTTTGTAACATTAATGATGGCTCTGCTTCGAAATGTGTGCCACAAAGCCATGTCAATGGGCCAGGGTGCAGGAATTCCAGGCCCTAGACCAGGTTTACCTCAATAACAGTAACAATTACAGTGATATTCTTTTTGCCAGGTTAATGTGGAAACTGAAAAGGAAAAAGCACACCTGTGGTTTATATTTCTGTTCATTAGGCAGACTGACAGCTTTAAATTCACTCAGAATTTAACTTGAATGTGACATCCAAAACTGTGGAATGAACAAGTCTTGAAATTTACACAAAGTAGTTTTCTTAATTTTATGTCACCTTAAAAATGTTATATCATTTACCATATTGTGATTGCATGCAGTATTTGTAGTATTATTGAAATCAATGGTAACTCCCACTTATACTCTCAGTGGTCACTGATGGGTTTGCTGCTACAAATCTGTAAAACAACTTACAGATTTATGCATTAGTGAACGATGGAGACACAGACAATTTGACAGTCTTTATTTATCTATTAATTATCACTTTTTACAAAATTCACATGGGTGTCAATATCGTGGCTTCGAAGGTAACCTCTCTTCCAGTCAGTCCATTTTTATTCACAACTCTGTAACTGCAAGAGATAAGTCACAGCTTACATCAACAAAACCCCAAGCAGCTAATATAACCCACTCTTTTCAAGCCCAGGTCTTATGCAAGTCATTGAAACACAATCACAAGCATTGCTCTTTGAAATAATACTTAAGTAGATGGAGGCCAAGTCCCACAAATCCCACAGGGAAGCCGGCTAATTCATTTGAACTTCAGTTTCACTTTAAATATATTTTAAGAAATTGTCTCATTTGACCTCTGAGGGATATTTAGAGATCACAAACAAAACAAAATGTGATCCGATTTAGGTTTCGTCAGATCAAGGGCAATGACAGCGAAGATGCCAAGTGGCTAAATCTGAATTATAGTGACAAAGGAAAGACTGTGGGTATTACAAAATATTCATATCAGGCTTAAAAAGATGCATTTCTAGCCTGGTGGCCAGTGATCGTTTTTATTTCTCCTTCTGTGCCATCAGGCAGAAATATGGGTGGGAGCCTCACATTAAAACACTCTTTACTCTGTACCACACATTTAGCCTTTCTACATGCACACATTTCAATCTAAGTGCCATGAAAAACCTTCCTTGGGCACCAGCCAGCAAACAGGCGACTGTCTTGGTTCATGTAGCAACATTATCACATGCAGACGTACAGGTTAACTCGCTGTGTTCCTGCCTGTGAAATTATGCAATGGCCGTCACTTTGACTCCACAGCAACATAATTTTACATCACAGGGAATGTAGCTTGATCATAAAGGGACAGAGCAAGAGTAACAAAAAGAATAAAGGCAAGTTAGAGGCAAAAGAGAGAGAGAAAAAAAGGATGTGAAGACAGCAGGAGGAGGCAGACAGACTGCAACGAAGTGGGTTACTGAAGGCTGATGGTTTCCCCACTGTTTTTTTAGACACATCCTCCTGTTTGTAAGCAGATGGTGAAAAAATATGAGGATGCAAACCAGCATCCTGTCCAACCATCCATCTACCTCAAGCATCTCACAGCTAAAGAAAACTTGGTCAGGCTCAAATAGCGTCTTCTGGTGAAGGTTTATGCTCCTCTGGTGACTGGCTTTGTGGTGGGGAGGGGAAGGATTGTTGTGGAGGGGGAGGACCCATGGAAGGAGGTGGGAGGCCGTCGGGGAGAGGGGGCCTCATGGGGGGAGCGTGGTGAGAAACAGGAGGAAGGGGAGGTCCACCAGGAGGGAAACGAGGGGGGAACATCATCCCTGGGGGTGGAGGGTTCCACACTGGAAAAGGAGGAGATGAAAAGAGAGTGCTGAGTCAACACTAATATCATTTAGAGAAAATGAGTGACAAATAGTCGAGGAGAAAGCTGTGTCTGCTTACTCGGCATCATGGGAGGGCCCCCGGGCCCCCTGGAAGGGAAGAAATCAGGAGGTGGGGGTCCGTAAGGGGCTCTACGGGGAAAGGGACCGTCCATGGGGCCCATTGGGGGTCCAGGTGGGGGTATGCCTCCAATCCTTGGATCAGTGTCAGGGGGAGTCCTCCGATCCCCGGAACCAGACTGCTGAGACATTTACAGGAAGGTAAATGTAGGCTGAAGCACAGATCCAAACACACACATGCGACTCATACAGGTGCATCTCATACCTCTCTGTGTTCCTGCTCACCAGGCCCGAGGCTGTTTTCTCTGTATGCAACATCTGCATTGAAATAAATAATGTAAAACACATTCAAAAGTACAGGTGGGAATACGATGAAGATATGACAAGCAGTGACACAGGTTGTGGTGGCTCACCTGCCATGTCTGCAGGATGAGGAGGGGGTCCTGGGGGGAGACCCCTTATATGGAGAGGGCCAGGTGGGATGGAGCCGGGAGGGGGCAAAATGCCCATAGGTCCTGGTGGGTGCAGAGGTCTCCTGTACATTGGACCTCCTGGTTCTGGGAACATATAGCCTAAAAAAAGGACACACGGTGAGAAATGTGAAAGATTTCTCATTAATTATTAACAGCTCTTCCCAAAGCTGTAATTAAGTCCAATAAAGATCTAATTTGTATTGTCACATTACATATTTTTGGAGATTTCATCATTTAAAAGTAATCAAAGAGTGACACTGAGGAAACTGAAACTAATGTAAGTGTGAAATTCTATGGTTTGGTGCTGAATGGCTTAAAATAAGAAACATCTGGCTGAATTTTGATGTGGTTACCTTTGAACAGTGAGGTGTATAAGCATGTTTTCAGCTGAATTTTCCCTCTCAGGATCATGAGATCAATGACCACTGTAATTTCTCACAACTCAATATGCATGAAACACAATACACTTGCACTGTCAAGATGCATTTAGCATGCACATGCTCACGACAAAACTTAAAATGCTGACTTGCACAGGTGCAGCTAACAACCCAATGATGGCTACATTCTATTTTAGCCTTTTTATGACCTTGTACTGTGAATGCAGGCTGACTGTCGCAGCAAGAGAGCCAATTAAGGCTGCACCTGTATGACTTGCATTTCAACATTTTCGCCACGAAAAACAGCCTTTTTGGCTCGTTAACAGTTTGCAAACACAATACCATGATGCCTTTCAAACATACATGAAACACAGGGCCTGGACGAAGTAGAGGTGGATGATGCTAAACAGGCTATTTTTTTGTATGTATGTATTAATAATGTAATAATTGCCATGGTAAGGGACTGATAACACAGCAAATATCCAGCAATGCGACATGCAAATGTCTCCCCATCAAACTGAGAAAAAAAATAAAATGAATGTTCCCACACTTATTTTCACTTTGATTTCAAAGAGCAGGACTCAGCAGAAACAGAACCCCTGGCATCCTTGCAATCACAAGTGTTTTTGCTGAAGCCCTGCATGGTTGTTTTAACTTAGGTCACCTTGAGTTGCTTCCATTCACAGTACTCATCATTTTCAAGGATTGGTCAGGGCTGCGTGAGCCTCACCAGGCTTTTGTGATATTACAGGTTGACCTTAATGATTCACTTTTGTCTTTGTCTCTCTCTCACACACACACACACACACACACATTCTCACTCACTTCATTCACTCACTCACTCACTCTCTCACACACACACACCTGGAGGACCAAGGGGCCCGGGGGGTCCTGGTGGGGGTCCCCTGCGATCTCTCTCCCATGTAGGAGAGTTTGAGCCACTGTCCGAATGCGGACCTCCACTCCGCTCCATCTCCCCTTGGCCACCTTGGGGCTCCATCTGACCACGAGGCACTGTGGAAGAGAGGTTTAGAGGAGAGAGCCAGTAGGAAGAGAAGATGTAGTACAGGAGAGATGATTTAGGAATGAAGATTTTGATGAGCGGAGAGAATCAGAGAGAGAGAAAAGAGAGAGACAGAGGGAAGGGAACAAGCAGAACCAATCGGCCACAAAAAAAAAAATCAGACAAACAGACCAGAATGAATCAGACTGCAAAAGAGAGACAATTACAAAGTGTTTCTCATGGGCTTCATAGAATAGCGTCAACATGCCTGCATGCAGACCATGCTGCTCCACATAATAAAGCATCTACAGTTGATCATGCTACAGCCAGCTGGTCATCTCAGACATGCTCAAGTGTTTATTATTAATGTAAATGAATGAAAATTAAGAAAAGTGTAGTTCTGCTTTACTTGAGTGTTTCTCTATATTGATAAATTATGACTTTCTGTTTGTGTATACCTCTTGGAGACAGTCTGGCAGGTGGTCCATCCATTAATGTAGGAGGAGACAGGAAAGCTCTGGTTTCAGACGCAGGTCGACCAAGAGGAGACGGACCATATGGTGACCTTTCACCTTAAGGCGAAGGATAAGTTTAGTGAAAGCAAAGATAAAGAAATCTGTGACCTACTGCACTTTCAGACTTTGATTTTTTTTTTTTTTATTCAAGCGCTCAGTAGTGCATGTTTGCTTTTTTTTAGTGTGCTTACCTCTGAAAGGCAGCGGCCTAGCCAGACTGTTCAAGGCGTAGGGATCTTTGTCCAGGGCGTCTAGTTTAAACTGAGTGTCTGTCAGTCTGTAAACGAACACACCTAAAGTTAACATACTGACATTTCCTGGATCTGACTTTGTAATGCATAATATCATATTTAAATATAAAATAATAATAAAAAACAGATAAAAACATCATTAAGATTTTAACAGCATTTAAAAGAGAGTATATTTTTTAGCTTTTACCACACAAGCAAGTTTTCAAGTGCTCCTTATAATGAGCACACTCTTTAACATAATTTAACCCTTTAGGTTCAGTTACTGTGTGCTTACTTTTGCCTGAGGAGGGCGTTCTCTCTTCTGTTGTCTGCGAGTTCTCTATCTGCTGCCCGGGCTGCCAGCTGGAAAATCGGGTAGAGATCGTACTTAACATTACATAACATTACAGATGTCATGCGAGCAAATACTTCAGTACTCAGTAATGCCAACATTCTGAAAACATTTTTTTCTATACAACTGTAGGTATGAGGGATGAAATTAGGTGGTAAAAGAAGAACGCCTTTAAGCATGGAGGAACCACAACAATAGGTGTATGAAGACTAGGTGACATAGCAGGTCAGTGATATCTCCACCTTAGGTGGTCAAAGAGATAGTCAGTAACAGTCATGTATGGAAGTAGGCTACCATATATTTGCGGCAGATTATCATGGATTAGTTCTTAATCGTCAGAATGCCAAAGATGCTCTTAAACTTTTAAGACAAAAAGGAGATGATGCTCATACCAGTGAAATTCCTACATGACATGTGCACATTGTCACAGTAATCATCATGGTAGTCAAGATCTCACTGTCACATCAATCTCACTCTTTTTTCCACATGGCTACGAGGTGGTTTGAGGTGAAGTTTAACTAACCCAGTTATTGTGAGCCTTCTTCTCATGTGCTGACATCTGAGTCTGGTAAGACTGTTTGGTTTTCTCCAGCTCCTCCTCCATCTCCTGGGCTCGTTGTCTGAAGAAAAGGTGATGTGCCAGTGAGACTCAGGCTGGGTTTCTGTGCAAATGTCACAGATGTGTTTGGTAATGCTTTGGGGAGGTAATTACCTGTAGTTGTTGAGTTCTTCCAAGGCCAACGCAATGTTTTTGTCTGCTTTATGTAATTTCTCTTCTTTCTGCAGGCGCTCCTTCTCCTCTACTGTCAGCATCCTGCAAACACATAAGCTCATCAATCAAGCTAGTACTGGCACTTGCAAACTCCTCTGTGTATTCATCTGAGTGTCTTTACCTGTGGAGCTTGAGCTCATTCTCCTGGTACATTTCAGTCATGATGTTGAGTTTCTGTTGTAATCTTTGGACCTGAACACATGAATGAGAGAAATGAATCCCAAGGCAAATTAAAGTAGAACAACCATGTAAAAAAAAAAAAAAACAGTTCACACGAGTACATAGTTGAGTTCAGCTACCTGATCTGAGAAGTGTTCCGTGTCTGACTGCAGGGATAATTTCTCTTTCTCCAGTTCCTTAATGCCCTCTACAGAGAAAAACAAAAACACAGAGGTAACAAACAATTATATCAATTAGGTCTCTACACATGTAACTAGGTTATAATCTAAAACTAAGTCAAGCATTATTGTAATCCCAGGCGTTGTTGAACTTGTTTGTTCTGTAGAAGATATTTTCATGAAAACCTTGGTAAGAATAGACATTAGTGTGCAGTTGACTCACCGAGCAAGTCTTCTTTAGCTTTGACTTCATCATCCAGTTTAGCAAATGCTCTGTCCTTGTCTTCATCTACTGATTTTAGATCAGCATTCAGCTACACACAAATCCAAACACGACATATTAGTTAACACTCATAAAGGATTTGCTTAGAGATGTTTAATCTGAATAAGTTCTGCCAGGGGTTTGAGAACACTTTTTACAATGTTATTAGTCGACATAAAAACTACTGTGTGCTTCTCTCCGTTTATATTCAAATACCTTAGCAGCATAGATCAGTTTCTGGACTTTCTGGAGATGGCTTTGTGTATCAACTTCTTTTCCATTTTCTGCTTCTCCTCCTGCTGTCCCATTTGATGTCTCCTTCTCTCCCCCTTCCTCACCTTCCTCTTCCTCCAGCTCTGAATCCCAAGCTTTCATTCTCAGCAGTCGATCTGTCAAGGACTAGAAGGATACGAAAACATGTTCCGAACAACACAGATGATGTAGCTGAAACTGAACAAAACTTGATCTTTTACATCAGTTTGCAGTCTTCTTCTAATGTATTTCTTGAGCGATGTCTGAAGCACTGGTTTTAGCAG
>JAQNCA010000007.1:20563094-20615248 GCA_029783725.1 Acanthurus tractus
ACTTGATCTTTTACATCAGTTTGCAGTCTTCTTCTAATGTATTTCTTGAGCGATGTCTGAAGCACTGGTTTTAGCAGATAATTTGAGTCATATTATATTGTAACTAGCTACAATATACTACAGTAAATACCATTATACGCTCATCCTTGTTGGCCACATCCTGGAGCATCCCATGGTGGGCGACCTCACACCTGCTCATCTCCGCTTCAATGTCACTTACTCTCTCTGCCCATCCCTCCACCTGCTGCCTCAACTGCAGAAAGGGAGACAAAGGCAGAGATGTGAGATGATGATGCAAGCAGCAAGGAGGACAAAGGTGTAAAGAAGAGGAAAAGATAAAACTTTGATTTCATCGATGCAAAGCAAAGTGTACTTAACCTGCACAATGATCAGTGACACTAGGTTTCTGTGAGTGTGCAGCATCCTACCTGAGCGTTGCTTTCCTGTAACAGTGTGTTCTCCTCTCTTGCAGTTTCCAAATTCCTCTGGAGTCTCTCACTGTTCATATTGTACACTTTCAGAGTGGTTTGTGCCTAGAGACAAACAGGCAGCATCACATGAAACACAGAGGGACAAATCAGAGGAGGAAAAGTTGAAGAGGAGGACATGTGAGGACGATGTGAGGGAACAAAGATGACAGGTTAGGGAATGGTGGACTGCACCTGTTCTTCCTGTGACTGAAGGTCTTTGATTTCTTCTTCAAATGTTTTCATGCTCTCTTCAAGCGCTGCTATCTGCAAGGACAACCAGAAAAATCCACATTACATAACAATTGTAGATGCTGCAGTTTAGACAGTTTAGAGTTTGTGATATTTGTGTCTGCAATCTTACCCTCCTTTCTTGTTCCATTCTATGTTCTCTTTGTTGGTCCAGTTGATCATTCAGTTGTTCAATATCTCTCTCCAGCTCCCCTTTAGCATGCTCTAACTCTCTGGCTCTGCCCTGTAAGAGCAAAACAACAAGGTGCATTCAGAAAACTTATTCAAGTGAGAGCAAATGAGTGAGAGTGAGAGTGTTGAATGAACATGTAGAGTGAATTTTAAATTTCTTATTTATTTGGTAAAGCATTTACCTTCAGAAGTTTTTATCTAAAACAGACTATAGTCAATATTTTTAGAATAATTTATGAGATGAGAGTGTGACAATGTTGATGCTGTAGTGCATAATGAGGAACGTAGAGAGTTAACATCTAAATCTGCAGCTTCGCTTGACTTTACAGAGCATTGCAGTAGTTTTCATCCCAATGTTCAGGTGTCAAGACCCCAACACAACGCAACTGTTCAGTTTCACTCACATTGCTCTTGGTGTCATTTTTAGCTATAGCAGCTAGCTGTTCTCAGTAAAAAAGCCTTTAACAGTTTACAGTTCAATTCCTGCTCAGCTTCATTTTAATCTATTTTTGCTAACCACGTGTTAACTATTAGAAAAATCTACATTTGAAAGGGAATTATTTTTAAGCAGATTCTTAGATTGATGACCTACACCTCGTGACCAACAAGCCAGACCAGCCAGACCCCCCCTGGAGGGGAGGAGAGAGAGCCAAGAGAGTAGTCATGAACTCTGATTGGTCTCACGACTGCTGCTGGCTAATGTCTGGTTGCAAGAAAATGCAATGACTGAAACGGAACTCGTTAGTCAAGCATCTCACAATCAGAGGCCACATCTTTACAGAGACCTGTCTCAGCTAAAGAGCTAGATAGCGATCAAATCAGAAGGAAAGTGTTAAGGTGGCCATAAAAAATGGTCTCTGCCAACTAAGGTCATCTTATGAACAACAACAGACTTTTAGCATAACAGTTAGTGTAGTTAGTGTTAGTGTAAAAGTGTGTTTTTGTATTCTAATGAAAATTTCCTGACCTCTCTTTTTCTGTCTCTTACCTGCAGATGCTCTGTCTTTTGCGTTTGGGCCAGGACACTGTTGTCTCTCAGTGAGCTTTCCAGTTCATCATACTGCAAATTGCACAAATAGAGTAAACAATTTAGCATATTAAAACCTAGGTTAATTAATATGTACCGTTACTTTGTAATTAGAGAGCTTACACTGTTTGATTATATTTAAGTTGACAAGCATTAGACTGTGTTCTTTCAGCCACCAGAATCATAACATGTGAATTTGGTCTCAAATGTGTATTTGAAGGGCTCTGCTTCTAGTAAGTAGTCAGTCAGTATCAGCACCAGTACGAACCTCTTGCTGACATTTGCTGAGAGTTTCAAGGACTTTGCACTTTTCATCCAGCATCTGTGCAACCTGCTCAGCCAGCCAACGCTCCTTACCTAAATAGGCAGTAATTAAATTGATATGTTTTTATTTCTTTCAAGTCATAAAAATGTGACATTAGGGAATGTGTCATGTGAACTTACTTCGATACATTCTGCTTTTGACCTGTGAAGAAACAGGGAAACAATAATGACCAAGTAGTCATTCAAGGATGGTATTGGTAAAAAAAAATTGATGGAGCATTGTCTTTTAGTTTCTATGTTTGGACATTAGCACTACAAATTCATATACTTTAAATATACAAAACTGTAGTGATGTTGATGCATATGTACATGGCTGTGTACTCACAGAGCTGTAACATCTACAAGTGAATAACAGCATCGTCATCAGCCCCACCATACTGGTGATGATGACCGGTTCCCATGGCACCCCGTACAGGTCTGGTCCAGGTCTGATGTCATCAGGTAGTGATGACACAACCTAAATGAGAAGGAGCAAGCTGTTCATATTGTGTTCGGAAAACCATCTTAAAGAACCTGTGTGAAAACCAAACTGTGTGCAGTCTCAGTTAGTCTAGGAACAACATCCGTCTCATTCTAACTGGTATTTTATGTTTTAATGTTTTGTTATACACAACTCTACTCATTGTAGACATAAGCACCAGCACCTTCGTACTGCATGAATAACCTGCATATTCGCTGTAAGCAAAACATCAGAGACTCAAAAATCATCTGTTGCTTCAGTGGCAGACTCAGGCTTCTACTTCTTATAGGAAGTACCAAACAACTTTCTAATTTCATCTTTGAGGAGTTGTAATACTCTCACAATTGACCACTAAATTTGTATAACAAATCTAAGTGGTATTGGAAGAAGCTGGCCTTAACTACTTAGGCTTAACTGTTTACAACACAGCTGTTAAAGAAAGAATATGATAGTAGAACGAAGTAGCATATTTATCCGCTGTAAGAAGAATTAGAGATCACCATTTTAGCGAAAACATTACAGACAGCATGACAGCACAACAACATCTTAATGACATTACTCACTAACGTTGCTGTTATTTAGCCGGACAACTCTAACTTGCTAACTCTGTGAAGGATTATACACAGAGAGCGACATTGAGTCTCACTGTAGTCTTGACAGCGGGTTAACTGCTCTGTAGGACACATATATAGCCAAACATGAGCTGAACACAAATAGAACATGTACTCAACATTACTACAGAACTATATTCGACCTTAAGACAATCCGCTACGTTATGTCAGCTATATAGGCTAGTTAGGAAATGCTAACGAAACCTGCCACATAACGTACATCCTTCACTTTCTCCACCGCGATACTGTAATAAGCCTCTGCCGTCGCCTGGAAGTCAGCCGCTTTGCTGGTCAACCGGTCGCTTGTCGTATGTTCCCCCATTTCCGAATTATTTCATTTGGTATTATTTAAGTGGTATATTTCATTTAAATTGACAGGAGAGGAAGAACCCGGAGCCATCGACCGGGCTAACGGCAGTTTCCCTTCTATCACAACACCGACAACCACGTCACGCTGAACGTCGTAGGAGGGGAGAGGCTGTTGGAGTCCTCTAAAAAAACTGTCCATAAATACTAAATACGACTCTTAGTGCTTAAAAGTTCAAACGTATAAGATATGATAAGAGATAAAATGAGGAAATAAAAAATAAACGAACCGTAATTTGAGCATTAATCGGGTCATGTTGATACGATCACACCCCTTCCCGCATAAATGGTTCATTCCCAACGTCACCAATTGTAAAATGCCACACTGGCACGTCGGCGTATTTTCAAAATGTCAATATAGTAACAGGTGTTACTAATCTAAATAGTATAGTGTATCTTCAGCACTTTTTTATTAACACAATAATTAATGTAATTATTACAAAAAAAATAAAAATACAGATATTAAAAGCCCTCTTCATTGAGCGTTGACTGTGTGCACTTCTGCTGAGTTACGGCCACTGCCTAACAATAAGCTGATCTATGTAGGACACAGGTGAAGTCCAGTCGGTCTTACGTATTATTATTACTTTGAACAAACGTATCAACTTGTACTTACTAAGCTAGCCTAACCCTAACTTTAACCCATTTGAAACTAGAGAATTACTATCCTATTTTAGACCTTTAAAACGTCTGCAGAGCAAGTAGATTGCCAGCTGGCTAAACGTGTGTAACACACACACCAGCACACAGGAATGTCAGTGATGTTGACTCAGCCAAGCCAGCTTGATAGTTGAGACGGAAGAAAAGCTACATGACAGAGTCATATCAACATGTCACAAGTTCAGTGTCTTGGAGAGGAGACTCTGAGGGAGCTGTACAGCTTACTGAAGGCCCGTCATTGGTTCTTATGATCAAAACGCACTTAAAGGGAGTCAAATGCTTGTACAACAGGATAGCCATGTGCACCTGTGAAACCTGAAGTTTCCTGATCAGACATGTTGCAACCTGCTCCAACCTTAGTCACTGTGTTTACTATTGAAATACTGTGAGGACAAAAAACAACCGATTTATAAGTCTCATTTTTACCAAGACAAAATGATGCTGTTCCACATTGCTTAAAAACTTTAAAAACCTAATAAGATTTATCAATCGATCAAATAGTTTACAGCTGTACTATTTGTACCATCAAACATAAAATGGTTATCTCTGGAATTTGTAGCCCATTTAATTGTGTGATAAACCAAACAGAT
The DNA here is from genome assembly GCA_029783725.1 of Acanthurus tractus. Lineage (NCBI taxonomy): Eukaryota > Metazoa > Chordata > Actinopteri > Acanthuriformes > Acanthuridae > Acanthurus > Acanthurus tractus. The sequence continues at coordinate 20,568,023 of JAQNCA010000007.1, forward strand.
GATTCAGATTATTGAAAAAATATTTTGCAACTGTGTAGCAGATGACTCTTACCTGTACTGTCAGCAATATTAGAAGGTCCTTTGCTTCATAGATGTGAGTGGTTGAGTATTCAGCGATCTGGTGAACAAAGTCCAGAGTTTGCTTCAGTACCCCTGGAGTTAGAGATGCAAACATAGTGATATTTAATTCTTTTCCTTCTTTGTCACAGTGACATTACAAATACAATATTATTAGGAATCAACCAAAGATTTTATGTTAGGGTTAGAGTTAGAACATAAATAATGTTCTGACAATGCCATTATGATCCAGGTTGTGAGCATGTGTGTCATGATAGTGAGGATGCAACGGTTTGAGTAGCGCTCCTTCTCATATGTTATTGCCTATATCTTTTAATCTGTTCATTCTTCCTGATTAAGGGGTACTGGGGTCATCCATACCTTCCTGTGGCTGCGATGGTCCTGCCTGAACGTGAAGATGGGACTCTCTGTTTTCCTCACTCCTGTCCTTCTCTCCTCTTTTCTCATCCTCATTTACTCCCTCCTTTCCTGTGCCTCCATTCGGTTGTCCACTTCTCTTTTTGGCCTCCCCCGTCCACTGATCTCTGGGGTTGTTGTTATCCCAGCCAACAGAGGAATCTGTCATCTTACTTGATTCTTCCTTAGTGGCCTTGTCTCTGTTGGCCATTGCTGCATTTAACAGGAAAACACATGCATTCTGATTGAGATCATTGCCAGTCAAACCCATAATAAAATTGTATTATTAAATAAACTTAGTGTTATGAATGTCAGCCACGATCTTTGAAACCACGCAGATAAAAAATACCTTGTTGGATTGTATAACTGATGTCTGATTTTCCTGCGTTGAAAGTCTCTCTCACTTTTACCAACAGCTGTTCAAAGTTCTGAAGTGCGATGAGTGGTCTGTTCCTTTCTTCATCCTCCTGTGGAGCATCTGCAAAACTCACGCCAGGACTGACCAGTGTCTCCTTGTGATAATGCAGAAGTCTTTCGATATCCGACAGTATGGATTCATCGTTATCAGGGTCATCAGTCACGCTGTCTGAGTTCCCTAACATGTAATCCAAAAACTGCAGCTTATGTCCCCCAAAGAGGTCTATCAAAATAGTCATCTCATCCACATTCATGAAGGTAAGGAGGTTCTTGTAAAGTTTGGAGAGGGTTTTTGCCTGGAGGGAGCTTCCTGTTTTCGGAGACTGAGGGCTAGGGTTAAACATATTCTGCATTGGGGATGGTGATGAGGTCTGGATACTCGGAGAAGGAGTAGGAGACGGCTGCTGCTGTTGCTGTTGTGACAGTGTGATGGGAGAGTCTGTGTGCAAATCCTGAGTGTAAACCTGAGTTGAATCAGTAGTGAAATCCACTTCCTGTTCAGGGGCGAGTGACTCCTGAGGCTCGGACGTCTCACCTGTGTTAGAATCCAAACTTGGGGCAGATTCGGTAGTTTCGGAGGCAGGTGTTGGGCTGAAAAAGCGAAATGCATTTTTCAAAAGTCCAAATGCTCCTCCACCCTCAGTCTTTGTTATGCCCTCGCTGTGATCATCAGATGCAACTGAAGAACCACTTACATGTTGAGACTCATGTTGAGCATCCTTGTCAAGGTCACTAGAAGAAACTGAAACTTCAGTTCCTCCCTCAGTGCCCACTGTGCCTCCATCACTTTCTTTCATCTGCATACCAGCATCCTCACTCGCTTTCACATCATCATGCTTCCCATTCATCTGGCCTTCTTCCCCGTCAGTGTCCTCCTGTGTTTCTATCTTTTGATCAGAGTGTATTTGCTCTGTTTTCTTGTCATTAGCTTCTGTGTATTCAGGCTTAGTTTGATCTTCCTGATGAAGCATGTTGTCATCAGAGGGGTGAATGCTTTTTACCTCACTGGAAAACTGTTGATCCTCTTTGTTCTCTGCTATCTGGCCGAGCACGATGTGATCAGGAAGGTTGTTTTGGCCATTCTCACCTGAGCAAAGCTCATCATTGTCTTTACAGTCGCTTTTCTTGATCTGATTAACTCCCAAAGCATCAGGGTCTGAGGTGCTGTTAGCATCGTTGCTTTTGACCTCTTCATTCCCAGTTAGACTTGATTCATCGGTTTTCGTCTCACCCTCACCAGCCTCTGCGTAGTTATTTCTATTTTCTTCTTCCTGTTTTCTATCCTCATCCCTCTCTGTGCTTTCAGAAGGTACTGTGTGACTCACTACTGACTTGACTGCTAATATTTGATCTGTATCAGCCATTGGTTTTTCCTCTCCTGTCTCTGTTTCCCCTTCATCGATTGAGCCCGGTCTATTTGCAGAATCGTTTCCATCTGTGTCCTTCACAGATCCATCTTCACTGGCTTGAGGACAAGGCTCATTTAAACATTTCAGACCCTCCTCTTCTTCTTGGTCCCTTCCCTCATTCTCTGCATTTTCCATCTCGTCCTTTAATTCCACCTCCTCCTCTTTCAGCTCATCTTTTTCCTCTTCCACGTCTTTAGTTCTTTTGTTTTCTTCCTGTGTCGTATCTTTTCCTATCTGTTGGTTTTCTGTCCCCATTTTTTCAGTCTGTGTGGATGTTTCAGAGAGCACAGAGTCCAAGCTAATCTCCCCTTGGGTGTCTTTGTCATAGCCTTCTGACTCTGACCTTTCTGATTTTACCACCTCTTCCTCAGAATGAGATAACTGGACTTTTTTTTCTTCACTCGCTTTCTTCTCTTCTTCATTTACTTCTTCCACCCCCTTCAAGCTCTCCAATCTCTCATCTACTTTTAACTCTTCAAGATTTTCCTCCTTTTCTTTTTTTAGATTTTCCATCTCTTCATCTTCTTTTGACCCCATCACTTCCTTCACTTTTTCCTCTTCCTTTAATTTGTCCTCTTCCTTTTCTTGATTTTCCTCTTCTTTTGTCTCCTCTTCAACATCTTGATTTTTCTCGTTCTCTAACTGTTCGATTTTCTCCTGGTTTTCCTCTATCTTCAACTCCTCTACCTCATCATCCATTTCCTCCTCCACCTCCTGTTGGTTTTCAAATGGCTTTACCTCCTTTTCTTTCTTGGGCTCTTCTTCTGTCCTTTGATTTTCTTTATTTGTCTCCTCTCCAACTTCTTGCTTTTCCTCTTTTTCTAGCTCTTTTGTCTCCTCATTTTCCTCGTGTTTTTCCTCTTCCTTCAACTCCTCCACCTCATCCTGCTTTTCCTCCTCCACCTCATGTTGCTTTTCAAATGCCCTGATCTCCTCATCTTCCTTTAACTCTTCTTCCTTCCCTTGATTATCTTCATCTTTTGTCTTTTCCTCCTCTTGTTCTTCCTCCCTCTCTGACTCTTCTGTCTCCTCATTTTTTCCCCCCTCTATTGACTCCTCCATCTCTTCCTGCTTTTCCTCTTCCATTTCCTGATGATTTTCAAATGGCTTTACCTCCTCTTCCTCTGACTCCTGCTTTTCTTCCTCCTCCTCTCCCTGCTGCTCTTCCAGTGCCTTTACATCCTCCTCTTGTAACCCTCCCTGCATTTCCTCCACTTCCTCACTACCTGTTTCAGAGCCTGCAGCTGACCTCAGACTACTTTCATTTGAAGTGTCTTTATCCAACTCTTCTGTCTCCATTTCAAATGACTGTAGGTGGTTTTCATCTTCCTCAGCTTCATTAACAGTTTCCTTTATCATGTGCGCATCACTACCATGTTGCTGTGTAGACGCAGGGTTCTGATCTAGATTTCCCTCCATCTGTGCTGTGCTCTCAGCAGAAAATGTTCTTTTGTCCTCTTCTGTTGCATTTTCCAAAACAATTTCCGTATTATTGAATGATCCGAATTCTGGTAAACTGCCCTTAACCTGCCCCTCTGCCTCCTGTCCGAACTCTTCATGATGCGTCTCAGCTTCTGTGTTTTTACCAGTCATAGCCAGTGAATCTGAGGAACTAGCATCGGCTTCTGTACTGTGCTCAGTCAACATGCCATTCTTATCAGAGACGGGTTCATTTCCTTCCTCAGTATCTGATGATAAGTAAGACTGACCATCTCCACTGCTCTCTTGTTCTCTGTCTTTATGTTCTGCAGAGTCATCAGTCTGAGATGTGTAAATTTCTCTCTGAAGTTCATCTGTCTCCTCATCATTCCTCTCACCTTCATGACCATCACCACTGGCACCATCTTTAACGAGCAAATCAGGGGAGGCTTCAGTGTTGTCAGTCTGATGAGGGATCTCCTCCTCTTCCTCAACCTCATCCTCAGTTTTTTCCTCCTCAGCAGCACTGACAGACTCCTCTGCGGAGTTTGAACTGAAGTCTGGCTCTAGTTTGATACCAGATTGTGTTGAAAAACCCTGATCAGTGTCACTTTTGGCTGTCATTTCTTCTTTTGCTGGCTCTTGGTTGTTGTCCTCACCCTCATTTTCTACTGATTTGAGCATCTGATGATCTTTATCCTCCTTTTCTGTATCTAGTTCTTTTGTCTCTGTCTCGTCATCATGAGAAAGATTATCCTCCTCCTCTTCCTCACTACTTGTTTGAAAAAAGACATCGAGCGCAGAGGACACTCCACCTTCAGCCTGAGTATTTTTCTTTAACTTGTCCTGGGAAGAGCTTTCATTTTGATCGACCTCAGATACTGCATCCTCAGGCAAGAGAATATTTTTGCTTCCATCTGAAGTATCAAAGTCATTTTTGTCCTTGTCAGCAGTGACTGGCTCTGTGGTGTCAGTCCCTGTCTCCGTCACCGTCTCTGTCTCTGCTGAGACATTTTGATCTTCTGGAGTTTCTTCTGTCTTTACCTCTTCTGTCAGTGTAGGTTTTGACTGACTTGTATCCACATTCTCCGAGTCTAGTGGTTGCTCTGAGGTTTTGTCTTCTTCTGTGTCCTTAAAGTCACCTCCTGTTTTCTCATCATCGTCACTTTTGTCTCCCCTGAGGCCTAAAATGTCATTAATCCCTATATCAAACCAAGAACCAGAGGCCTGCTGTTTTTCCTCCTCCTGGATGGTTTCCTCTGCCTCTCCTCCAGTTGCTCTCTCACTCTCTGACTCCTGATTGGTTGTGCCAAATCCGAGGGTGTTTGACAGTCCGCTTCCCAGCCAATCCAATGTCCCCATCTCGTCCTTCTCCTCTTCATGTATCTGGCTTCCTTCTAGGTCCAAAGACATCCTCCTACTCCTGAATGTCTCTGCTGGTTCTTGTTCTTTTTCAGCTTCTCTTTCTTCATCTTTTTCTACAGAGTGATCAGTTTTTTCCCCTCCTCCAAAGCCAAGCCATCCAGTCATGGTTGAAGTGATAGAATCGTCACTTTGTCTCTTGTCCTCCTCTGTACTTTTCACAGCATCACCAGGTTTTGTTTCTCCTCCAAACCCCAGCCAACCCGTCAAAGAAGAAGCAAGAGAAGAAGCTTCGGCCTGTGTCTCTTTTCTCTCATCTTCTCCCATTCCTTCAGCCAAATGACCAGGTCCTTCCTCAGCGGTCAGACCTAACCATCCTGTCACTGAAGAACCGAGCCAGGCAGAGGAAGCCGACCCACCTTGTTCATCTGCAGCCTCAGGAGTCTCCTGTGCTTCTTCGTGTGTCCCAGCAGCAGCTTCAGGGGCAATTTTGTTCTCATCCTCTTCTGCCGATGTGCCATCAGCTTCTTGTGCCGATACTGGACGTTCTGCGGAGACATCTTCAGTTTTGGAGGGAGGTTCAGACTCTGTGTTATCGGCATGTGGGGTAGTTTGGGTGGTCTCTGACTCCTGGTTTTGGATTTTCTCATTGTAACTGTCAGCATTATCGTCAGCATTATCATCACTGTCCAGATGACTGGAGTCAATGAGACGACCAAACTCATCCATACAGAAGAAGTCAGATCCCTGAACGAAGACAGAGAACATTTGTAGTAAAGCATTTATTCTGTACAGATTTAACAAGTACTCATTCAAAGATGGCTACACTGTACCAGAGTAAAGCAGTTAACAAACCATTTCTTCTGTTTCTTTACCATCATCTGCTTGAGTCTTTATTGCAATGTATGTTTTGTTCTAAGCCTCCACTTTGAGATAAAAGCTGCCGTCAAAGCCTCTTTACCTGTGTTTCCACTACTTTCTCCACAGTTGTATGAACCTGCTCCTCTTTCACTGCATCCTTGGGGAAATAACCAAACTGTTTGTCAATCTGAAAGAAAATGGACACAGAACACTAGTTACATTTCTGTAAAGCATTGCAGAGGACAAAGGAAGGACAATCAAGAGGAAATGAGAAACAGACAGGAGCCTTCATTTTTTTTCCTCTGCATTTTAGAGTCCTTTGTATGAGTTATAACTAAGTGTTGCAAATAAAACAAAAGCTGTTGTTGTTATCAGCTGTTGTTAATCAGAAAACAGGCTTTAATCAGAGCCTGATTTCCCCATCGTGCCATGGGTCATCATCACTCTCTCTGCCTGCCTGGCTTCACCATAAACCTCGATCAGTGCTCCAAAACCTCACCTCACCATCTTCTTAATCAAATCGCATTGAATCGTTGCAAAGCTTATTCTGTGTGAGTCCTGTCCTTTTGTTCAGCAGCTTAACACCAGATAACATAGCACACAAAGACATTGCACAAGAACTTTCAGACTCACTTTTGTTTTAACTTTCAATCAAGTACGAAGCTCTCTTTGTACTTTAGCTCAATTTGGTTGACTTCTGTTTCTGTTTTTTTAAACTCTGACATATTTTAAATCTTTAAAGTCAGATTTAACAATAATCTTTTCTTCCATTAACAACAACCAGAACAACCACCTCTCTCTTTAACTTATTCTTTTTGTAGCTCCAGAAATTTAATGAGCATTTTTGTGCAATTAGGCTTCGTCTATGTTTTTTTAGACATTCAGACACAGTGAAAATAAGTTCATACCCATAATGATAAAGTCTTTCCTCAATCCAAAAGTCACTCTCTCATCCTCTTAAAATTATACAATTAAAGGAAATGAAGTGCTCACAGGCATTTGTGTGTATCAGATCAGTGGTAATATAACTAAGTCAACCAGTGCTGCAAATCTTAACTGTCTGTATTCTAATGGGTCTAATCTCTTCAATTTAAAGTCTAAGGTGATAGTCTGTTTGGATTAGGAGAATTGTTGAGCTTTAAAGAAAGAGGGAGGGAGAGAGGAAGATAAAGAAATAAATGGAGATATGAGACGTACACCACCAGCCCAGAGGTCTTCCCTCTCTCCGGTCAGTTTGTGGTAAACAAAGATGGTGTCTCCTTGTCTGAAGCTCAGGAAACGGCAGTCTTTGCCATGGTGGTCCCTGATGGCCCGCACTCTGCTCATCGGGCCTACACAGACACACACATAAGCACATATGCAAGAATGTGATGGCATTGAGACACAGACACACGGAGGGGATTAAGTTGTTAAAAAAAATCATTATTATTATCATAACAGGGTTGAAAACATGTTTTATTTTTTATTAACTGTGTACATCACAAACTAGAATTAGCCTGTATGTTACGTGGTTCAGGACTTACTTTCACAACCAGAGTCTCCACAGATTTTGTAGTCAGACAATAGTCCCAGGTTCAAGTGAGGCAAAATGACAAAAAATAGTCCTGTGCTCCACATGATCCTGTAGGCCCTTGAAGCAACCATTCTTGATGATTTAAAAGGAGTGTATCAAAAGAAAATGACCATAGTGAGATAAAAACAACTCTGGCCAGTTGTGCTGTCAAGTGGACGTTGCCTCTAAGCTGTTGCCTTCATGAGGACTCAATAGTAAATGAGGGAGCTGAGATAAGATATAAGGCCTGCGTGGGGATAATCATTAACATCCAAGAGCTGCTGGCAATACAAAATTTTATCTGGTGGTCATTGGTCAAAGGTTTGTATTGTAAATTGTATTTAATGTTAGAATTAAATATTTTAGGTGAAAATGTCGCTTTTGAAGAAAAAAAGACAAATTGAGAGTTAGATGAATATGTCGTCATGCTACAACGTGAACTTTTTGTGGACTTCGTCCCTTATCTAAAAAGTTCACGACACGAGCGGCGTTCATCACCATGACAACCGATGCAGCTCAAATACGACGTCATCACTCCGCGTCGAAAACCAAGATGGCCACCCAACTAGTTTAGGTTTTCCTTCACCACCTGTGAGGAAAACATTGTTTATGTCCCCAGAAGATATTTTTGTTGGTAAGTCGGCGCTTAGTTAGCACTCAACAACATTTGACCTCATACGAAAAAACATCAAAGTTGATATAAAATGAAGTCGGACGTGGAGGAGTTGATGCCGAGGCTGCTGCCCGTTGAGTTTGGAGAACGTGCAAAGGACCTGGACCTGAATGGACCGCCGAGAAACCCCCAGGAGTACCTGCGTCAGGTTCAGTAAGTCCACCTCGAACAATTACCGGATTTTGCACAGCAGGAAATAAACGTTCGTGCCTTGTGGGGACTTTCCTTCAGCTAACTAAAGCCGTAGCAGGGTTCTAACTAATTGTTTTATACTTTCATCTGTCTCATCTACCTCTTTGCTCAATTATACTTTTCTCACAAAAAATTAAACATGACTTTAGATTGTTTTTATCTTATTAAAAGTATTTTGTGAGTGTAACAAGCCAATTTAATCTCTTTGTCACGTGCTTTAATGACATGTTTTCTTCCGTCAGACTCGAGGCATCACTCTGTCCGGAAGTGGTGGTTGCTCAGATTGACCCAAAGAAGCTGAAGAAGAAACAGACAGTTAATGCTTCTGTGAGTGGATTCACCTCATGATGTCCGTTTAAACCGCATAAACACACGTCAGAATATCTACCTACGTGGTCCTTTCCATGTCATTTGTACTGTTTGAGTCATTTTTGTTGTAATTTTGAGTTCAGTGTCTTGTTTTGCTGTGTTTGCATCATTTATTTTATTTTAGAAGTTCTGCATAAAAGGACAAATGTTACAAAGGCTCATGCTCAGTTAAAGTTAAACAAATCTGTGTTGGCTGACACTGTACTTAGTTTTTGAATTCTAAAACAAATCAAAACAAATCCACTAAATTAGCAGTTACAATGCTTACAATTATTGATGCTATGAGAAATAATGGACAACGTTGGTCTGTAGAGATAAAATGGAATGAGCAAAATGTATCCAACTGCTTCATTTGTGTGATAACAGTGTCTCCTGTGTTACAGGTAGCAGGCTGTCATGCTGCTCCAGTGGGTTTCTCCCCCAGTCTCAGCTGGCAGCAGCAGCAAGTCAGTAACTTCTCAGATGTCCGACAGGTAAAAGAAAAACAACTTCCAGGTCTTTATTTTTCACTTTTAAAGATGCAATTTCAAATATTGTATCAAATGTATATTTAAAATTAACCTAAACCAAAACCAGTGTCATTAAAACTCCCTCTTAAACCACTGGAAACTTAAAATGGCTCGATTTCAACAATGAAACAAAGAAAAACAATCAATTCCCAGCTGAAACACTGGATAGTGTTTCTCTGTGTCACAGGATAGAGGGTTTACCTGTCATTAAATGTGTTGCAATGATGCATAGAATGAGGCAGGATTATTACACACTTTGTATGTGTACAGCATATTAGTTTTCATGATTTCATTGTTTGTGGGTTTTGCATTTTGATTTCAGAGCATCACAAAAAACAGGACACACTGGGGCAGCCAGACTCTGGACGACAACGTGGTGATGGTGAGGAGCTGGCACTGGAGGTTTCCCCTTTTGGGAATCTATTTCTGAGTCTGAAAATAATCAAATGCTGATAACTGGATATTGGATACAGATGTACATTGAGTGTGTTTTTCCATCCCACAGCCAAAGCTAACGGATGAGGAGGGCTGGAAGAGATTTTGTTTAGGAGAAACGATCTATCGTGGTGCATCATCAAGCCACACAGACGCTGAACCTGGGCCAGCAATCGACTACAGCAAGGTTTTATAAATGTGTTTTCGGAATGAAAAATATAAAGGCTTATTTATTTGAACTACTATCATTGAAGTGTCACTTAAGTTTGAAGTAAACTCTTTTCGATGTTCGCTTCAAAGTAAAATACAAGACTGTTTCCTACAACTTGTTTGACATCAGTTCAAATTCTGAATTTACCACAGAACTTGTTACTACAGCAATTGTTTCTTCTCTCACTGCGTGTGTCTGCGCTCAGGTGGGCTTCCCTCCCTTCCTGAGCATAGTCAGCAGATTGAATCAGGTAAATAACATCCTGAAAAGTGAAACTGAGTCCACTCTCTAAACCAATTCATATCTGATTACGTATCTGTTTTCTGCTCATCTCCCTGCAGTCCACAGTGCTGAACGTGTTGGACATTCTAATCAGTTGGTTTGAGGAACATGAGTTTGTTCCTCAGCTGGTGAGTTTAGTTTATCAAGTCCATCCATCATTTTCTTGCTGATTCCTCACAAGTGCAATGCTACAATCCCATTTCAGTCTCATTTAGCAGGACACTCTTGAACACAAGCTCTTGAAAGTGTTTTCAAGAATTTGCAGACAGAACATGATGATAAAAGTGATCTTTTTTTGTGCTTACTGTGGTGTTGGAAACAAACAGAATGATAGCATGTAAAAGGATGCAGCCGCACAATGCACCTACTTATCTTTCCAATCAAGATAAAGGAGAAATATTTCCGACCACAAAATGTTAAGAAATACTTCCATTTTTAGATTTTGCCTGGCAAAAATCCACTGAAGTGTAAAATATGAGAGGCGATGGTTTGCTCAGTGTGGTTTTATTTTTGCTGATTCACTGTAAAACTGATTTTATGTGTTTGTAGGGTCGCTGGTTATACTCTTTGCTGGCCTGCCTGGAAAAGCCTCTCATCCCTGAAGCCCACTCATCCATCAGACAGCTGGCCAGGAGATGTGCTCAGCTCCGCAGCACACTGGTAGGATTCTCTGTACCGCCGTCTTCTAGCCCGCGTTGCTCTAATGCTGCCTTCCTCTGTGTAGTAATATATCAATTCTGATTTGCTGCACCCTTGGGTCCTATTTACCTTCCTATGGGTTTAAGAGAAAATCTGCAAGTGCTATTTTTACATCATTTTTATCTATTTGGTGCTAAATCCTCACCACTGAAGTGTTTTATAAGACTTCACGCTCTAGTGTATCCTATTATAGTATTTGTCATTGCCAACTGACCACGTCTCGTTGGAAAACATAAAACTGGATTACTTAATTGATAAATTTATTTTTATCTGGGTGGAAAGATAGTTGTATAATTTAGCCGTATAGTATTCACAGCATGGTCTTTATACTTTGGTCAGATCATTGGACTCCCGAAGAGTTAAATCAAAGCTGATAATCTCTGTGTCTGTCCTGCTTTCATTACTCCACAGGAGAGTCAGGAGGATGAGAAACTACCTGCCCTCAATCTGCTCATCTGTCTTGTTGCCAGGTATTTGCCACAAAGTCCAAATAGTTCATTTTAGGCAGGTCACGTAACATTTTACATAACAGGGCTATCTGCACGGTAGGTCTAATCAAATATAAATGCAAAGAAAGTAAGAACCTTCAAGGGTTTGTGGTCATAAAATGATCTAAAATGTTTACAGCAATCATATGGACATATTAAAATCTGTATGAAATACATTACACATATACAATGACAGATGCACATCATATGTTTGACACTGTGTGTATGCTGTTAAATTTATATCCTCTTTTCGTCTTGCAGATACTTTGAGCAGAACGATCTGGCAGACCAGCCAGAAAGCTGAACTTCAGTGTCTGATGTCTCATGCATTTTAGAGGAATATGTTGTAATCCCTCTTATTGATGCAGCAGTCAGACAACGGGCTCAAAAGTCATCTGAGAAGAAACTTATGAACAATTGTAAGTGGAGGCTCTTTGCCAGCCTCCACACACGTTACAAGAAAAGTTGAGGACAGAACCAAAGGGACTGTACCATAAACAACCATTTTTACTGAGAATTTGTTTGGTGAGAAAAGGTCTGCTCCTGATACAAAAGCAACAACAATACAAAGATTAAGTTTTGATAAAAAGATTTTTTTGAGAAGCCCTGAGCTTTGTGGATGTATTAAGTGTATAGTTTTTCTATTAAACTGTGATGATTTGTAGGAAAGCTATGTGTGTGGAAATTGTTTGATATTAAATGTTTAAACTCCCAACAAATATCTCAAATGAGGTTATGAATACTTTGGCTTTTTAGCCAGGCAAATAAGAGCAACACTCCAGACAAAATATCCGCACAGACACAGGTGCTGCACAATCAACAACCAGAATATTAGTAGATATTAATAATGTGAATATATGGTGATCCCCTGACATAATTTCTGTGTCCACTTGCTGGGAAAAAACATGAAAAGGCTGCTGAGGGTCAGCTACATCTCACAATCTGTTTGTGGGTAAATAAGTCATTCCAAATGCAGTTAATGATTGCCTCCATTGGTTTTCTACTTATTATAGTTTTTTGAACCTCTTTTTAACTTAAAAAAAATAGAATAAAAATCATCTGCCTTACCAAGGCCTGTCAAGAAACTAATTGCATCTTAGATTTTAAAAGCAGCTGTTTCTTCAGAGTCTTGGTATGAGACCACTCATTTTGATGCATTTGGCCTTGAAATACAGAATAAAAATTGCAGCATATATATATTAGAGAGCTGAAATGACTGACTGGTCAACAGAGCATTGTCCATCATCTGTTATAGACCTAAAAGCTTGTCAAAATGATTGTTTAATTATTCAATAAAAGTGTTATTTTAAGTTGCAGTCCTAATTGAGCTAAAACAACAAAAACAAAACACAACACACATGTACACTAATACCTCACCTTTAATTTGAAGCAGTTTATCAGTTGGTACAAAAAATGGAAAAACATTTTCAAAGAAACAAAATTTGAGCAAATCACACATGTACCCACAGAATTAAGATACAAGGGCCTTGCTGATGATCAAACGATAGTAAGAAATGAGGGTCAACAGCTTTGTCACATCAACTTGAAAATACACCTACTGTACGTCAATGTTACTTCTACCATGACAATCAAAAGCCCATCCAATGGCATTGTGATTAGGATGCAAAGCAAAAACATTCAACACCATCTGTCATAGTGCCACAAAGTCCTTTTTTTAAAACCAAACGTCTGACAAAATCATCTGGACTAAAAATGACTAAAATGAGGCCTTGTGATAGCCTAGTCTGACTTTGACCTGTGCATTAAGAGACAGGGGGGGGGGCTCTGCCAGATATTGTGACTAAGGGTCCAGTTTATTATTCTTTTGCCAAGTGAAGGGGAAAATATGGAGGAAAATCAAAACCAGCCATCCAGCATCTTCTGTTTTGACATTAAATTTTAAATCCCTACACTGAGGAAAAAGTCCTCCTGTTAAACATGAAAAAACAGATCCTTCTGTCGAGTTTCGAGAGAAAAAAAGCTAATTTAAAAACTCATCTCATGTTTCAGTAATTTAAGAGTTCAGTTTAATTTCCCTCAGTGTTTTTCTGTGTTTCTCGGCTTTACCGTACAGAGGCTGAATAAGAACCAGGTTAGCGTCTTTTGTCCTTCCTGTCTCTATCTTTATGCTCCCTATCGCTCTGGGACGATCTCCCCCTTCCTTCCTCGCTTCTCCTCTTCCTCCTCTCCTTCGAAACCTTTGAGTCCCTCCCTCCTCCGCTACTCCCTCCTCTCTTGCGGTGGCTTCTCTCTTCTCCTTTCTTCCTGCCCCTATCCGACGGCCTCCGCTTGCGTTTGCCGCTGTCTCGGCTGCGACTTCTACTGCTGCTGTTGGACGAGGACGATGACGAGGACGACGATGACGAAGAGGAGCGGCTGGATCCGGTGGAAGAGGAGGAGCTCCCACTGGAGGAGGAGCCAGAGGAGGAAGAGGAGGAGCTGTTACTACGGCTGCGGCCCTTCCGCGGCTCCTTGTCCTTCTTCCTCCCCCTCCCATTCTCTTCCTCCTTGGAGGGTTTGGGGGTAACGCTGGGGGCCTCCTGAGAATTGGGCTGTTCTTGTGGGACTTGCTCCCCTGACTCCCTTTTCAAAGCCAAGTTCACCGCTTCCGAGTAGTCGGCCCCCAGGCCGGGGATGGAGAATTCCTGCCCGGCAGTTGTGGGGGGGGCTATCTGGGGACCAGAGGGCTGAGCTGCTGGCTCCTCTGCAGTGTGGCTTGGCTGAGGCTGGTGACTGGTGTTTGATGCCTCTTGGCTGGTTATGGTGGGTTCATGGGTGTCCTGGGTCTTTTCATTTGGGAGATCTGTGCGCCCCTGCTTCCCATCTGATTCTCCCTCCTCTTCCTCACTCCTCTCCTTCTGATCCGGCCCACCCTCCACCTTCATCTCCTCTGACGCTGGACTGGCCTCCTCCTCTCCCTTCTCCACCCCGTCCTCTCTGTCTTTAACCCCCTCATCTCCTACCTTCTTCTCCTCACTCCCCTCCTCACTCAACTCCATCCTCTCCACATCTTCTTCCTCCACCTTCTTTAACTCTTCCTTCTCCCCTTCCTCCCTTTCCTCCCCCTCCTGTTTTTCTGTCACCTTTCCATCCTGCTCCTGCTCCTTCTCCCTCTCCTCCTCTTCGATATCTTCCTCCTCCTCATCCTCCATTTCTATATCCCCCTTATTACCTGTCACCTTAACTACCTGACCTGCGGGCTTACCCTCCGCCTGGTGGTCCTTTCCTGTTGCTGCCATGTTGCCGTCCTGGTCGCGGTTTGGCTGCCGCCGGGGGCGGGACTCCATCTTGCTGAGGTGTTCAGCAAAAGCCTCACACCTCTCCTCAAACACAGCTGTCCACAAAACAAAGCCCGACACCCACAGAGGTTACTCGGTGATGAACACACACAAACCTGTTTTCTCTTGTAATCAACATTTTAGAACAAGTTAGGAACAAGTTTTTCAAAAGAAGAGAAACATCTGTTAAAGCAGGAAACCTACTGACCATTTAGTTTCTTGGTGGAGTCTTCGAGGAGTTTCTGCGTGGCGGAGCACATTTTTCCAGGCAGGTAGAAGATATGAGGCTTGGTTTTGGTACGAATGTATTTCACCAAGCGATTATTGTGGTTTGTCCACTCCTCTTGCTTTAGGTGGAAGAAAGAGAGAAGTATCATCAAATACAAACTGTTTGAGAAAGTTTCATGTCATAGAAATTTTCAAGACATTTATTTTCAGCCTCTTGTTTTAACTGGCCCCAAATATTTTCTTACCAGTTGAGCTAATTCAACTTTCTGCTCCAGTAGTCTCAGCTCAGTCTGTTTGGCTCTCCTCTCTTCAAACAGCTCTCTCTTTTCAGTCTCCACCTTCTTTCTCTCAGCTTCAGCCTGAACCTCGAGCTTCTGCTCAATCTCTGTACGACGCTTTTGCTGTGGGGACAAAAACCAAAGATGGAAAGGATCAAGGCGTGAAAGAGAACACAGCAAGGTAGAGCTCAGGCATCGAGTGTTTGACCACCTTATTGTACAAATACTGTATGTTAGTAGTTTGGATATTTGTGTGGGTGTGAGTGAACTGAACTGAAAACACAAATATTCTCAGGATACAAATTTTAAGCTTTAAAAACCAACAGCTTTTCTGTAACACCAGGATTCAACTGCAGTCTTTCTTGCTTCCAAGACTTTTTATTTCTACAAGCAGAGCACAAACATTAACCTCCAAAACACTTGACCATGCCAGTCTGATTGCAGTGGTGTTTACCTGCCATTTCATTTAGTGATTTGAGGAAAAAAAACAGACACAGTATTTCAGGGCAATTTCTTGTCTTGCCTTGTTGATGAAACTAGCAATCACAATTTTACTTCTGTGTTTTACTCAGGATGGATTTCCTCACCTTCTCTGTAGAGACGTTTGACTCCTGTTTAAATTTTTGCAGGGTCCCCATCAGCAGGCCGAACATACGCCGATTCCTGACCAAAAAAATACACCATTACTCACAACCATACAATGATTAATATGGACCTCTATATTTGCTTTTGTTTTTTTTTTTTTTGCATTTTAACTTTGACTGACTTTCAAGATTGTGACGGCCCTCAGCTTCAGCACTCAGACAGTCAGCCCTTGATCATGTCTGCTTACCTCTGTTTGCCCTTCTCATCCATGGTTTGATCTTGAATGAGGTCTCGACGTGTTCTCTCCTTGGAGGTAGCTACTACAGACGACTGCAACGCCGGCTAAGGGAAAAAGAAACATGACAGTCTAAACCAATTTGCTACAGCTGTTGTCTTTAAAAAAGCTCAGTGTCTTTTCCTCTCCTCATCACTGACATTTCAATGTTACAGACAATGTTCAAAGCCTTTGTCTGATCAGATTTGGGTGGCATTTGATGCAAATTTCTTCCACCTATTTTTAAACCCATAAATCAGGATTATATTAATACCAAACAGAAAAGGTATAGTTATGTACATGCGAGCATAAACAGTCAGAATCATAATATTTATTGTTTTGTAAATACTTGCCAGCACAACTGTGCTGTATTAAGTGTTGTGATATCCAGCCAATGTATTAACAAAAAAATCCAACGTGTAAAAGCAAAAATCACCTGCTATGCCTGTCCCCCATATATTGTATATATATACACGGCCATCAAATCTTTTTAGAGGAGACAAACTCTTTATTCTTACTTTTTTGACATCGTCATCATCCTCGGCGTCGCTGTCGTGACGCGTGTCTCTCCTGGCCCTCTGGTCCCCTGCCAGCCTGCAGGCAAACACGCACATAAGATTCCCAAAAGAGACAGACACTTCACGGTCTATTAGAAAAAAACCTATCAATTGCTGCTGTAAAGGCAGCCGTACTAATGAGGGACTTCAACTGCCAGAAGGCAAAACATTGGCCCATGTCTACAAGATGCAATGGACAACAATAACCAGGTGCTTATGCATTTTAATGTTGGGGGCTTAGAGATCAGTCAATGGTCCACAGGAGATGGGCCGCTGGTTTAGCTTGATCGGTAGTGCGTGTTCAGCTCCGGCTTCGGCCCTGACCCTTTGCTGCCTGTCACTACCCCCACTCTCTCTGTCTCCCAGCTTCAACTCTGTCCTATCAAATAAAGGCCATAAAAGCCAAAAAAATATCTTTTTAAAAAAAAAAGGTCCACAGGAAAAGTCAAAATCCTTGTTTTATTTACGACTTGTAATCTTAATTACAGTCGTCAACAATCTTGATATTGACATCAGTGGGATTTGTGCTGATCTTTTGGGAGTCTGGTGTTTTATTTACATTTAAGCCACCAGTCTCTGTTTACAAGCCTTTAAGTTCACATCAATCAAACATGTCTTGATATGCTGGCCATGCGATGCTGCAACAGCAGAGGGGGTTTGCACCCTTGTCCAGAGAGGGCAAGAAAACATGCTAATTGCGTTTCACAGGACGGTAGTTGGTCTTTCTGATGCAGAGTTTTGTTCTAGTGAGTCCTCTTGCATTTCACACCAGTGCTAACAAGAGCTGAATACATTTTACTGCAGTATTGTGAGGATGTGTGCATGAATTCCCAGTTATACAAGTGCTCTGCAAAAATCTATTAAATTATGCGCATTCCGCACACAAATGCAGACATTGCACTTCTAAAAAGATATTCAGATGCTCTTGCAAAAACAGCAACACAAAATACACAAGAATATGCAGTCCATCATATTGTATTATAGAGTCAACCTTCAATACAAAAAACAGTTCAAGTAACAGAAAATCCTACTGAGACCAAAGCATAGCAGCTTGTAAGATGTGGGCTGTTATCTATACCTGCACACTGTGCTCTAAAATAACTTTTCTTGTTCACACGCCTATTTTTAAAGGCAAATGCATGTGAACTACTTGTTAAGCACAAAAAAGTACAAAAATGACTAAAAGAGAAAATACCGAACATAACATGACTTGAAATGTTATGTATTTAGCTTGCTGTTTGAAGGAGGCCTTAAGAATACTGGAAAGTTGACCCTTTAAGCAATACCAACAAGCTGTGCATTTCCCAACAGCAGAACTAAATTCAGTTATAAATGCTAGTTATAATTTGCCTTTAACTGGTTGAAAGTCGGTTTGATTCACCCTACTCTCTCATTCTAAAAGCTTAACAGTCATTAGCTTGGACATAATTTTACACAGAAAATGAAACAAAGCTTTAAAACTGAGAATCAGACAAAAATATTATTATTTACATCACTTTAACCCTGGATGCCTGCACACCCTGGTTTTAATCTTAAGTATTTTTTGTACCAACAAAGACTTGAATGCAGAGTTCCTGTGGATGCAGAAGTTTAATGCACAGGCATAAAAAAAAAACAACTAAAATCTTACCGTAGCAAGGCTCCTGTGATGTCCCTCTGCTTGGCAGGGGGGCCACCGCTTCCAATGTCTGAGAGACTACGCCTGGGAGAGAGCACAGAGACAGAGCTTAGTGTCAGAATGCACTTTTAATCCATCAGGTCTAATTCAAAATGATTTTCTTACCAGCATGAACAAATTAATATACCAACAAAGACACATATAGGAAAACCAAAAACTGATTTATAGAATGGCAGAGTTTCAAGCTGCAATGGCTCAGGAGGCAGAGCAGGTTGCCTATTTGCAAGATGGTCAATGGTTTTAATCACAGGCTCCTCCAGTCCATGTGTCAGTGTGTTCTTAAGCAGATTATCATGTTCAGTTTTTGTTAAAATTATAAAATTGTCATTGAAAGGTGATGACTCAATCTCATGGCTGCAGCTTGAGTTGCAGTCAAATTTCACACTGTAGATTGAGAAATGTTTGGTTTACCTTTCACATACTCGGATTAGCTCATATCATAGACTTAGAAATTATTGATAAATGTACCAAACAGCAACAGAAAACTACTATTCGAAACGTTTTATGCTTTCAATTATATGGCGTCTTTCCACCAATTACATCTCTGATATGTAATCATAGCCAGCAGTTATGCAAATTTTAAGTACTAACAGCTGCGGAAAAGCAAGATAAAAGCGTATGACTTGTGTGTAAAGGTAACTGTTATGCATGGCCAGTATTTCAAAGTTTGCAATCTCGGTGTATCATAAATGAATCTGTCTAAATCAACATAAGAGGCGTATGGAGCTGACTAAACCAAAACCTTACCTGAGCAGGTTGATTCCTCTGCCTCTACCTCCACCTCCACCGGGGCCTGCAATGGGGCCGCCGAGCCGACGGATCTGACCCGGTCTGTAAACAAAGCGGGAGCAGGGTCAACAAAAAAATCTTTCCATTAGTTTATATCACCACCAAAGGCAAATATTGTTTTTTTTTACTCACTGTAGCGATTTCGATACTTTGTTAAAGCCGTCTCTTACTATTTTCAATGAGTAAATTCTGCATTGACACTCGGACGACGCCTACAGGGCCTGGCAATGGCTGGCCTACCGAGCTACTTATGTTACCCCACAGTTTAGACTTGCTCATTCTGAATTTAAGTATAATTTAACATGCTGACACGTAGGTGAAAAAAACATGTGTAAGTTGAGCTTTTGTAAGTTAAGCTAAAACAAAATTTATTGTAGGGAGATGTTATTATTTAATGCTAACTAGCTAACCGATGCATGCTACCACATACATGCTGGTGGTTCGCATGCTAGCAAGTGGGTTTGTTTGTTATCACATGTTGTAGAAATAAGCACAAAGGCTTAATAAAAACTAGGGCTCTCACCTTGATTCATTGGGATCACGTCCCGTTAGTTTGCGAATGTTATCATCCACATTTTTCAGGCTTTCCCTAGCTTTTTCGAGCTGGTCTTGCAAGCTCCGCACCACTACCGCCATCTTGCAGTTAGCGCGAATCACGTGTTTCTCTTCTTCTACCTTTCTTCGTTGCCTTTTCTTCTTCTGGTTACCGGCAAATGACAAGCAACGTTATGGCCCCCTACCGCCATCTATTGCTGAGTTTCGTCATTAAATGATCGCTTAAACAAATTTTGTATTTATGTTTACATGTTGTGAATTCGGAGCCCTGGTGGTAATATGTTTTTGCGCGCGGCTTTTATTTCCTTTATAAGTCCCCGTTTTATTAGAGACATGCTTGATTTATTACAACGCGCAATTTAATCCAAATGAATGCAAACTTATGTAAACGTTATGTTTGCAAGAAACTAATCACAAACTTGTCTTGAAAGGTAAAAAGACAGTCAACTATGTGCTATTTGAAGCGGAAGCAAATCAGCATGTTGCTCCTTGCATTAATCTTTATACTCGTATAAAAAAGGCAAGTTTTTTTTCATGATGTTTCCTGAAACCAACTAGAGAAAAACAAAATACTTATGTCTAATGTTGATAAGGCACTTAAATATAATTTTATCCTTATGAGCCTGTCCTGGTGCTGGATGATGACTTTTATGAATTGTGTTTCAGCTGCCATAAGTCTCAGGATTCCCTACAATTAACAATTAACTAGTAAAACTGAAGTCAATATACCCTTATTTATGACTAGATGGTGTTTGCTATGAACCAACATATCACAGCTTGCAGACACCACGACCCTTATTTGACCTAGCATGAGCAAAATGTAAATAGATTCAAACATAAGATAAATCTTTAAATCTTAAAATTAACGAGTATATGCAAAAACAAATAAAAAAGCTTGCGGTACATGTCTCTAGAAATATTCAAAGGACATGCTTAATAAATTATAGTTTGACATTGTATACTGTGAAATTTCTGAGAAGAATCTGCTTTTATGTTGAGCTTAAATCTCAAAAAGAAGAGAACAAAGTGTTCTTCATTTTATTTGATTTCTCCAGAGGAACAAAGTATCAGCATTCTTTCCTCTCTTGGCAGCAAGATTGTGTATGCTGGCATTTTCTTTTGAACAGCATCAAAAACCACAGTTCACTGAGAACACTAACTCTGAATTTTGAGTTCAAGATTGAAATTTTATCCCCTTTCAATTTTGCTTTTGCAGCTCTTGCACATCAAAGTGGGAACCAACCATCAAACCGCAGTCAATTTCCTGGTTCGTATCTGCTGGGTTTTGACTGTTCCACTGTTGTTTCATCAACATTATTTTGCTATATTTTCTACTGTTTATCATATGAGTGTAGCATGCACCACAACATAAATGATTTTTTTGTATTCACTAAATGCTCTGTGGCAGTGTGTATGTGTAGATACTGTCTTTATTTGTGAACCAAATGAACTTTGTAAATCTCAGTGTTTAATGCACAGTAAGGTGCATGCAACGCGCATTTGAGGTAAATTTCATAACCCAGGTGAAATGTTTGGCTTTGTTATAAGAGTTTCATTCAGGAAGTGTTTGCCTTCCATCTGGTCCCTTTTTATGCTTTGACTTTTAGAACAGTAAAAAAACCTTTAGTACACTTGACCATGTAAACATCTACGAGAACTGTGATAAAAACTTTGAACCAATATAACCAGACTTAAGAATTCCACCCAATGTGTAACTTTATCAGGAAATACATAAACTCAGAGCTTTTGTTATGCTAGAGGGAGAGGCAATAATATAAACATATAAAATGATTTATTAATCATTTCTCATATTTAGCATCTGTTACAGTCTTTAGTATTCTGCTGAGGAATAACTGAGCAACCACCCAGTGTGCTGATTTTTGCCTCCTCCCTGTTGAATGCAAAACTGTGCCATAAATTCAGCTTAATTACACAACACCAACATGATAATCTTATAGTCTGATTATCCAGAGGTGAAAAAGTTCTTTGTTTGAGCTTTCAACAAAGTTGAAACAGACTAAAATCACCGTTGTAAATGTAAGTGTTTGTTATGTCATTAAAGGTTGTAGGCAAATAATTTATTTAAGTCAAGGCAGCCCTAAAAATGCATCTTTGTATCTGCGAGAGAATAGCTTTGTCTATAATCTCCATATTTCCCCCTTCAGTTTTCAAATGTAAAATGATCTCTGAAATCTTAATGGGGCTAAATAAGGAGGTTTACTCAAAGGAATGAGTAAGTATTGCATCTTGCTGTTTTCTCACAACATTTTCTATCAAGAAGCCACTAGTTTTTAATGGTGAAATGGAAAAGCCCAGCATCAGGTGGAAGTCATACCTTACATGTTCAGGCTGTGATTGTGAATGCTAACCACTGTGTTACCATGTTACTCTGTATCATAAAATGTTAGTGACAAGAGGCAAATCCATCTTTGTTTATCTCTTGTTGCTGCCTGTTTGCTGTGACTCAATGTTCTAGTGTCCCTTTTCTCCTCTGTTTACCTCCTCTCTCTGTGTTCATTGCTAATCAACAATTTACCCGGATTTCCCATTGCTGTGTTGCCGTGGTGACACTGGTTGAATCCCATTTGTAAGTGCTTCATATGGTCTCCTCCCTTAAGGGAAAGCCCTGTAGTGAAGGTAACCTTTCTGTAGCATTAGTGCACTGAGAAGACCTTGTTGTTCTCCTCAGAGATTTTGCCATCAATTGTGCGCCTGTGGATCTAATCTGCTTCTTGTAGCCATGCACACATTAATAAATAGAAAACTTGTGATAATTAGAGGCAGGCAGTGAACCTGTGTTATGTGTGAGGTAATCAGCATTCAACTGGAAGGATGGTTCACTTGCAAATAACATCCGCTGTGGTTCAACATCTCATCAGAGGGAATTCAGCTGTAAGAACTCAGATAAGCCTTGAGATAAGACCGTAAATCGATGATTGAAATCGTTGCTAAAAGGACCCTTAACACACAAATTGTGGTAACTATCATTTAAACCACAGCAGGTCTGAAAGTCATATTGCTGTTTACCCTGAATGTTGAGGCTGAAAAAAAGAGGGTAGAAAAACAGACAATGGAAGCAAACAACTTTTTAATGCTTTTATTCACTGACTAAAAGAAGAGAAGCATTCATTCAACATTAATTTCAAATCAACATTCGGCAGGTTGACCTCTCAAGTGTAAGCCATCTGTCAGTTCTAAGGTCACGGAGGTTTTCTGATGTTTCCTCCCTTTTCTCCACAACAGAACCATGGATCAACACTGTTCTCTATGATAAAATCTGTCCTCTCAGCTGGAGAGGACCGTTTCCCTGCAGACTGAGCCAAAAAACAGCTGGAAAGGTTTCAAACCAGAGTCATTTTTAAGATTAAATTTACTTAGGAGCAGCTTCACAGTCATTCATTAAACAAAGTCTTTAACTAAAAGTTCTTCTCTATGGACAATTGCAGAATGTTTTTGAGGTGGAACATTTCTTTGCTGGTTAGAGCTGCTTTTAATCCAGGCTGTTGGTAAAACCAGCTTGCAAAATACACCAGAAGCTTTGTTTAAAGCATCTGTCCAAGTCGATCAGATACATTTTAGTTGAATTAGAGACTGCATATGCTCAGATGTTGGTTAAACCATGCACTGATCACTTTTGAAACTCTTTGAAAGACATATTCAAAATATGCTCCATGTTCTTTGAAATCTGGTTCAGCTGTGTTTTGGGTTATGCCTGGTTCCCTGCTTACAGAAAGAAGGTACAGTAAAACCCACTGCTATGTGCTCACTTTAACAAACACAATCACACAGGAACATAACGCTCAGAATATTCAACATTGAGGATGGTAAAACCATTTTCGCAAAAAACACACAACAACAACATAGCTTCTGATTTACAAAGTCTGTGATTTTATAATATACTTCATGTTCATAAATTGAACCCGGACATGTGTTGCATAAGAGTATACCATGGTAATGCATTGTTGATACCTATACAAATATGCACTGTGTGAGTTTATATATTCATTTATATAGTTTATATTTCTTCCTCTATGGTTTTCTAAAGACGCAGCCGGGCGCTGTCAGCACTGCTTGTGCCCCTTTGTGGCCACTAGTAAGACTGCTGTTATTGCAAACTGTCCTGATTTTAAACAAATGCACAACATTCGTACCACGATAAAACTAGGGGCCTTCTAGCCAGTCTCACAGAGACCAAGAGTGAGCCCGCTGTCACCGCTGCTGTCGTTGGGCTGGCTGACCAGAATCAAAAGATCTTAAAACTAAAAATGTAAGATTACACAAATCATTATAAGGCCAAGTATTGTCATTGCAAGTTGTTTTTAATTTTATGTCTTAATTTCTACTGCGTGACAGTGAGAAAAGAAAAACAAAATATAAAAACAGAAAAAAAAAGAGAAGAGTGTGGATTATATGCATTCCTCTTGCATAGTTGTGAGGCTGGACTGGGCAGCAGGCCTGCCTGCCTGGCTAATTAGGAGCTTTGGCTCTCCAGACTTGACAAGAAAGACTTTGTTTAGCAGCCAGAAACATCAGAGCCACAGGAGCTGAGATCTAAATGAAGATAGCTGGCTGACACTGAGCATGAATATCTATCAGTTCCTTTATATAGCCAGGCGCTACACACCAAGCTTTAAGGTATGCACCTGAGCGAATGACAGAGTTTGCCCAGATTTTGCTGTCAGCGCCATTTTGTTTTTTTCTTCTCAAGGAATACAGTGTGGCAAAAATGTGATAATACCCTTAATATCACTGTAATGCTGGGATCAACATCACATGCTGGCTGGAAAAACAGTTTTATTGTCAGCTATCGCTGAAATTGAAAACTGGAGGCTCTCATTGTGGCTCACTCCTAATTGCCTTGCTCTGTGTGAACCTCCTTTTCTCTTAGATCATATTGAGGCTTAAACACATCTACCTGTATCTGTTACACAGGACTGATTTTATACCAGTGCAATGCATATCCAGTGTTTTTCTCCAAGTAACAGAAACGCATCTGGATGTGAATAAGACTTGTCGCATTCCTGTGTGAGCCCATCCAGAGGTCCTGTATGCACTGGTAGTAGTCTATGGTCTTAGCATTTCAATTTAAAATAAAGAAAAAAAAAAGAACAAAACAAACAGGAAGCATCTGAAATCTCACATTGTGATGAAGAAACCCTGTCTTTTCACAGTAATCCCTTCAGAAACATGTCACCTTCCCGGAATCTCTTAAAGGGAAGATTTTAGGCCCAGAACCACCTTATAAACTTTGTTTTACAGCTAGTATGAGTATAATTTACCTTCCAGAACAATGCACAACATTACAACAGTCAACATCACAAACTCTCAAGATGGAACTGAGCCTGAGCAATGATCCAAGTGGAAGTGAAACTGGTCATGTCTCGTGTGTTTCTTCCTGTGGCTCTGAGCCTGTGTTTAGACTGATGCAAATATGACAGTCTGCTACTTTGGTACTAAAATAACACAAGCTCACACTTCTGTCCATGCCAGTGGTTATTAGTACTGGCAAGAAAGTGCCAAACCAAACCCCTTTTTGTATATGAGCCTGGTAGACAGAGATATCCAGATACCTGTATGTCTACGATTCTGTGCTCACAACAGTTTTAATAAGTTGTTAAGGCCAGCTGTCAGCAAGAGATAGGCTCTGTGGATTCAATTACCCATCAGGCCGAGGAAGAGGCCCTGTTATCTTCCAGGATTTCTTAACGACTGTATTTAAAGAGCACAGAAGAGAAAGAAAGCCAAATAGGTCAAAAGGGCAGATTTTACTGGTTGCAACTACATCAGTACCTGTGGGTAATGGTTTCCTGAATAACTGACACTCGCTTTGCCCTCTAGAGCCTTTCAACCTGTTATTTAAAGTAGGGCTCTGCTAGCTGTGTCAATCAGTCTGCGTATGCACAGTATAGTGTATAACCACACAAAAACCTCTGTCTGCATATGGAGTATAAATAAGTTCAACCCAGACAGGTGCCCCTGTTTATCCATATTAAATATGCACTGTGTGCTAAATATGCAGACTAACTTGCTCTCTCTGTGTTCTGGTGTTCAGTAACCTGGCAGATTGACTTTAAAGGTGAAACCAACTCGTTTTATGGACAGTGGAGCTAGTCTTTACAATTTAGCACAGTCAGTGTTGCTTTCACTGCGACCTTTAGTGTACCAGACACAAAAGGCTTCAGAATGGCCTCAGGATGCTGATGCAATGAGTGAAAGCAAAGCTCGGCATCACAGCAGCACAAATCAGAAACCCAGTCCATTTCTGAAAGAATGACACACTTTAAAACCATCACTTCTGAATGGTATCACACCTCTGCTCTGCTCAGACCAGCTGGTCATCTGGTGTGACTAGTTGAGACTAGCTGCATCCTCGATCCCTTCGAAAACAGACCAACTCATTCAAAGTAAAAAAAATATAGTATATATTTATATAGAGTCTAATTTTTCATGCAGACACTTTAGCCATGAAGTAAACTGTTTGCTAGTCAGATGGCCTGAGCGAATCCCATGTGGAATGTCCTGTTCCTAGCAGATCTCTTAGCAGCGAATCACTTTACAGCTCCAAAAGCCTGGGCCTCGACACCTTAAACCCTGTCAAGTTTGACCTTAGCCATGAGCAGACCATACAATGTGTCACATCAGGCACACAGGCCTTTGTCCTAGCTGGGAAGCTACAATTTGTCAGAAAGTAGCCTCTGGAAGGATCTGAGGGAGTGTTAAGTCCCTGACACGCTTCAATAGCCTTAAGTATTACATTCACTCACTCCTCACAGTGAAACAGGTGATGGAAAGAAGAGGGATATGGTGGTGAGCAAATACTGTTGACATGGTCCAACTGCAGACTTCTCTGCTTAAGCCTCTGTCACACCACAGACATGTACTGCACTGGACCAAAAGGCCTTGCTCTGCTCTATGAGGCCTTAGCAACATGCATGTAGACCCTGAGTGCCATTCACAGACAGGTATTTGGCCACAGTTGTAAACCGATGCTGCTTATCTTAATCATTATACACATTAGACATAACTGTATCTCCCATAACACGCTTTCTGTACAGATAATGTTAATTATTATATTTGAGAACATGGTGTTCAGCCACTAAAACAACCTTGGCCAAACCTCTGTGCACATGTTTGCTTTGGTCTTTCTAGCACCAACCAAAGAACGACACTGCTAACATTTTAGCTGGTCCAGCACAAAACAGTCTGTAGTATAACAAGAGCAGAGTTTGGACGAACAAAACACAAGATAGTAATCAGAATTCAATGGAGGAAACTAAGAGCAGAGTGAAGCAACTAAGAGTAAGGAAAAAAAGAAAGAAATGTCAGTATGGAAAGTATTAGGAAGGAGGTTTAGAGTAATGAAGAATACTGGACCAGCCTCCTGCCAATGTGCGTACTTGGGCACTTCAGATAGACTTGTGTCTGGGTTTAGTTTGTTCCACTGTGGTCTTTGGCAGCTTAAAACACATCAAGGGAGGAGAACAGATCCAGTGATTCCTCTAACTCATATGAGTGAGCTTGAGGCCTGAGCTATTGTAACTTTCCCTCCAATTGTAACCTGAGAACGAATGATTTCTGTTCCTGTTTCCTGCTGTAGAAGAAGCGATAAGACTACGCTGCTGAACGTTAGCCCCCTTTAAATACACACGCAAACGCGCGCAGAAAAAAATATGATGGCTGCACGGTTGACGAATTGTTCACACACACACACTAAACTACTGCAAGCTTACATGACAACTTCAGCAGAAAATACAAGCACGCTCCAAGAGAAATGAAAACATGCATGTGCCAAAATGGGCGCTGAAACCTTAGCAACTCTAGCTTCTAATGCTGCTTCCCATAAGAGAGAACTATTAATCACAGCAACGTCAACAAACAAAAACAAAACTAATAACTTGGGGAGAGCAGAGGTTTGAAAAGCAGACTCCAGAAGCTTTCAGGCACAAGATGGCTCAATTTTTAGCTGTTGGTATTCATACAAAGGGATCAGGGATAGGTCAATTTTCT
Organism: Acanthurus tractus; assembly: GCA_029783725.1. Taxonomy (NCBI): domain Eukaryota; kingdom Metazoa; phylum Chordata; class Actinopteri; order Acanthuriformes; family Acanthuridae; genus Acanthurus; species Acanthurus tractus. The sequence continues at coordinate 20,595,604 of JAQNCA010000007.1, forward strand.
ACTGATCTTTTAAATTTTTTTTTCAAAATTACTGCTATTACCGCGACCCTGTTCTGGCAGATATTTGTCTCACCTCTTCTCTCCTTGCCAGGACTACAAAGAGCTCTTTCCACACTGTAGCCACTAAACAATTGGTCTGTTTTAGTAAAGAAAAAAAACATACACAAGCAATAATAAAGAAGACATTGTTTTGCAGTGTCATTCTGCTCTCATGCATGTTGTTTACATTATCTTTCATCATAAAGTTTTGTGGCCTTATTTTTTTCTGATTACAATTGTAAAAACCTCAACTATTGATAGAGCATCTGATCTGGAGACTTGAAACGGGAGGACTTTCTTCATGATTATAACGCCCCTTTTTATACATTTTTCAAATAGTAATATTACAGTTCGATGAAAATTTCATTATGCTTCATTTGACCATCGATCTGGGAAAAAAAACAGCCCCTTCTTTTTTCTTTATATTCAGAAACATAGTACAAGGTCCAAATTGATGGACTGTCTGAACGGAGGGATCAGAGTTTCAATTTGAGCCAATAACAGGTGGGAACTCGAGAAGACAGGAAACACTGAAGGAAGCACTAAAGGTTTTTAAGAGTGGAGTTCTTAAAATCAGCTTCTTAAAAAAATTTGTTGTTTGTAAAAATTCATTTGCTCAGTTCAGATGTTCTAGTTTGAAATGACATTGAACTACAGACTGCTGTGATTTTTTTCCCCTTTAGGTGACACCTATACACATTACAAACTTATAACATCTTAAATCTCCCATATAAAGTAGCAAAGATGAGCTCTAAAAAGTAGATGAGAGGAAAAATTGGAGGAGGGAGCTGAGATAAAATCCAACATGTTTTGGTCTGAATATGTCACGTTGGTATTGCTATCCCCTCCGAGTGAGCGAGAGTACAGCTCTATATACAGCCACAGGTAGCCTTTAAAAGAAACCCTTGGTACCAGAGTGCATTTATCCTGAGATATAGACCAAGGACTAGAGAGATTATCATGGCTAAACCATCAAGGTCCCTTCACAGATGAGCAAACATTTGGTAACCATAGGCCCATCACTAGGACCAAATCATTTGGAACCAACCAAGGTGCTGGCACACCGTATAAATCAGGCTTTATATCAATCCATGAAAAAAAAGAAGAAAATAAATTGCAGGTCAACCTTGTAAACTACAGACGTTGATATGGACCTTCATAGTCTGCAATATCATTGCCCCGACCCTTAAAGTGCCATGGTGTGCACAATAGCAACTGAGCTGGAGCCACTTGTGAGTCTAGCTTTCCATTCAATGGCTACTTTGACACACTTAAGAAAATAAGGTGCTCCGCATCCCCATCTAACTTTGAATTTCCTGGTAAAATCCCAAATTAGCTCAGAAAATGCCTTAAAAAGACACCAGAGCACCACTGTAGGCACAACACCAAAGCATCAGATGTAACCAGGTCAAACTCAGAAATACATTTTCCTGGAGCACAACATATTTGGTCGGCAATGCCTGGCTTGTGCCCTGAATGAGGCATGCTTGTTCTTCCACAGAGCTCAAATGACATTAACTTCACTTATTAGGGCAAGACATTCTTTAAGTAATATTTAAAAGTTAGAATCAGACTATGAAGCATGACAATAATTCAATCAAAGTAATGTCTTCCCCCTAGTCAAGACAGCCAGTTGCACATCCAGATATAAGTTATTTTACCCCAGGAAATTGCCTACATTCAGTTCAGACTCTAATAGGGCCCAGCAGGTCCTCTATTGACAGCATAGATTTTCCTCCACTCCTCAGACAATCTCTGCAACCCACAACATCTGCTGTAGATATGTGCAATGAGCAGATTGCTTTTTGCCATCCTGCAGTCATTATCAACCTTAATCTTTAAAAACAAATGTATGATTAGGTTTGCTGAACCCTCGACCAAGGCGGAGTGAGGGGTTTTTCAGATGGCAAGATAAACAACAACATTAATAACACTGTATCCAGAAAACAAGGGACTGTTTCCAAGGCAACTGTGACTCAAGAGGAAATTAAAAAAAAACAAACAAAAAACGACAATACCTCACTCTAACTGATTGTTTCACACACTCTACTCATGACCGCCACTGTCCTGGTCATAGTGATGTTAAAAGCCTACCTGAGACTGACAGAGAAAATTTTTCGCCACAGAAAAAAACATCACATGACCCAAAACCTTGTTGTGCTGTAGGGGCCACTTTCAAAAAAAAAACAAAAACAGCCATGGCTGTCAGTGGAACCTACAATGTCTGAACTCATTCAGTCAGCAGTTGTGGCTGTTGTGGCAAGATATGCATCAGCTAGATTTCTGCAGTAAACGTAGTTCTACAGTAAGCCTTCACTACAAAACAAAAAACCCGACTGGCCAACCAAGAGAATGACAGAATGAGTGTTCAGTTACATTCAGTACATTCTTTTCTTTTCCCTGGTCTTTATTGCGGAAAGCTTACCCCAAACTAAGAAAACCACCATTGAGAGTAGTAGTAGTTCCTGCCTACAAACTTGCTGGAGTGATTTCAACCCTTAAGAAGCATTGCCTACAGAACACTGGTGTTGTATTGTTTTAGCATGGCCTCACTTGGAAGTACATACTGTGTCTATCAGATCAAAAACAGAAGAACAGAGTCGGGGTGGGCTGTATTGTGATGGGCTGAATCTTACAGTTTAGCTGTGCATGTCGGTTGGAAGACAAGGCTCCCTGTTAGTTCAACTAGTGAAGGTAGGTTTCCCCAAAAAAGCCGACAAGTGAGCAGGGTGGGAAGTGTGTTGGCTGCAAACGTGTAGCAAACACCCTTGGTGAGTTGCTTAATATCTTTAATAAACCCATTTGGCTCTGAAATGCCACTCACTCCACAATGGTCATAAATCTGAGTCATGGCACTGACATGGCTGCTGCTGAAAACTGCATTAAATCTGATGAGCACCTGCTACCATCAGCCACATTAAAATGGAGATTCCCACCCTGCTGGCAAGGCTCTCTAACTATTGGACAAGTGCACAAGATGCCCTTTCAGAGCAACAGCAGAAGCAGCCAAGGTTGTGTCACCCAGGAAGTGATTACTTTACAAACTCCAGCTTCTGCTAGAGTGGAGCAGACAGACAGACTGACAAAGAGCAAAGGTTTTTTTTAAAATAAGAGAAATAGAAAATAAAATACTTTCACAACTACAACTAGTAGCTTTTGTCAGAACACACATTCCCCCACTAAATCCCACTGGTCCATCACTCAACCTGCCTGCCTGTCCTGATCTAGTGGTGAGCAGGATAATATTATATTTGTATTTAAATACACACAAAGCCTATACAGGCAAGGGAACCACCACAAAGGAAAAAACGAAGGTTATACACAAAGCTGAGGGAGATGAAACGGTAAAATAAAAAGAAAAGAAAAACAAATCAGAGTAACATCAGACAGAGGCTCTGGAGGTTATTATGGTGAAGGAGAGACATCAAACTTTGACTACTTGTCAATCAAGACCAGACCAGAATGGGCCATGCAAGACCAGAGGGCATCTGACGCAGCAGAAAAACCCCTTTGTGGCAGATGAGTCAAAAAAAGAATGACTTAAATCTTGATTGTGGTCAGAGATCAGAGAATGATTTGACTTGAAATTGAACGAATGACTGGTTGATATTAAATATCGAGTTTAAATTGGGGAGTCTGAATTGGACAAATCTATTTAAAATAACAAGATTAGATCGGTCTTTCAACGCTACTGGCTATCTAAGTGATCAAAAGGCAAAGCTAGAAAACTGCAGATCATTATGAAAAAGGTAGGATTTAATTGTGTGCTAAAATCTCTGTGAAAGAAATTCCCCCAAAATAAAAAGTAAAATAAAAACAATCAGCTCACATCAGTTTACATAATGTAATTCACAGATTGTTTTAAGATCCAGTTGAGATTTCTAAGGTCTGCTTTTGGCCTTGTACAAAGATCTATGATGACTTGAACTTGGCTGGTCTGGCCTGGTCTTGACAGAGCTTCAGCTGTGATGTGTTACATTAACCCTCCCTGCCTACATGCCCATGCTGAAGGTGTGCAGCTCGCGGTGGAAGTGCTGGGTGGGTTCAGACAAAACCAGGCTGGAATCCAGGCAAGGGTGCCAGACACGGCCAAGACCCAGCGAAACCTCCTTGACCAGGTTATGGACTGGGTCGCCTTCCATGAACACCGACTGGTCTGGATCGAAGTCGATGCTCTCCTCAGAGACGGTGAGGACACGAAGACTGGAGCCTCGCAGCCGAGAGATGGCCACCAAGTTATGGGACCACACAGTGTAACCTGCAGAGAGAGGAGTGATGAGGGAGGTTGCACTGATCCGGCCGATGTTGAAAATAATTGTATTTCACTGCATTCATAAAAGAAGCAGAGACTCTGATGTTGGTTAAGGACCTATTTAGGACAATGGAGAGACATGTCTCTTCGTATGTTAAATTTGAAATTCAGGATGTTTTATCAGGTTTGAGTTTGGGTTACTAACATTGCAAACTGTTGAGAGCTGCCATTTCCAAGCTCCATCTATAGACTTTAGCTTAGCTGGCTAGGCTTGCTTATGCTCTTAATAGGTAACATAAATTAATATGCTTATATTTGTTGACAACAATATGACATTGTCTTATTTCCAATTTTAGTGTTACCAAAGTAGATATGGCTGTGTTTGTTAAACTGTAAGGGTTTAACAGGGAATGAGGATGCGTAAACAGTTTTCTGAGAGCATAGCGTTACACTTTTAAGTATTTTAATTTAGAAAGGACAAGAACGTGTATCTGTTTGAACCATACTGATTAATGAGTATCATTTTTAAAAGCGCCAAAGACACAACATTTGCCCATGACTGACTCAAAATTAATGGAACCAGCCTGAAAATGAAGAAAATGTGAAAATTGCCTCCTTCTATAGAGCTCAGCTGTATAGTTGTCAGGCCCTGGTCAGAGCTAGCAGATACTACACTATGATTGACCTGTTTGTGTTCAAGGGCGGTGCTTAGCGAAGGGCCAATTAGTAAAAAAAAAATTACATGTTGTTGCTAATTACAGTAATCAGGTTTGGAATTACTTTTTCCTTATTCAGTACATAGATCTCCAGACTGAACTTTGGCCTGATTTTAGACGACCAAAATGCCTATAGAAAATGTAGCAGGAGAGAGAGATCGTTCTATAAAGTAAAAATCAAGTGGTGTGCAGTTTTTAAAACCATTGCCATTGAAACTAAGCAAATTTCTTCATGTTTGACATGTTTCCCACACAGGAAACTGCCATACCACAGACGTTAAACAAGCTTCAAGGGGGCCCTAAATCCATATTTTCACATTACCAGCAAATCAAATGACTATGTGTAATGTTGAAGAAGTCTATTATAGTGACTTAAACACAAATTATGACCACTCAACACTGCAGTTACCCTCAGCACTACAATTACCATAAGCCTCTTTAAGCTTGTATGTTTATTTATTTTTTGCTGCCAGCAGCTTTATGAACTGATTCATGCTCACCACTGTAACCAGTATTGTATCTAAGGAAGCTGTTTTCATTGAAAACAAACCCACTGTATATTACATGGATAACACTAAATAGCAGACAAACAAAGTGAGCGACTAACTTGTCATTTCATTTAGCAGTCAATGGGTAAAATATATTTCTTAAGAGTTTAAGTAACATGCAGTAGCACTATTACTAAACTTGAAGCAACTGAGTATTTGAGGACAGTGCTTCTTGGGTAATGACCCCTTATCAAGTCTAAAGCAGCTCAGATCACTCAAACCAAGTCTAAATAAAAAACATGCTATATGTAACCACTTAGGGCACTTTGCCATCATGAGGTAGGCCCATCACAGACCAGAATAAACCAGAAGTCTCCTTATTGTGTAGCATCGGACAACATGCTGAACTCACCATGGATCACCAGTACAGCTAACTGCGTACATCTCCATGCAAGAATGACCAATGGGTCTTCATTTCGATTAACGCTGAGGTCAGGGAAGTCGGGGTCATCCCTGAGGAGCAGGAAGTGTGTCAGTGTTTTGTTGTACTGCTGAGAGATGAGCTCCAATGTTGCGTCAGACACCAGTGTATTGTAACTGTCAAGGTGGAGGCGCTCTAGAGGAAGGCTGGGCTTTAGGACTCTGAGGAGCTCTGAGCTGTCAACCTCCAGGGCCATGATGTACACTCGCAGGTTGGCACTCACACGAACCTGAGGAGGAACAGATATACTTGACTGATATCCTATTTTAGACTTGCACTTACTCAAAGCTGGAGGCAGCAATGTGATCACACCATACAATCACAAAGAGCAAGACGCTGTCCTGAAATAATTTGAAAAAGACACCAAGATATGTGTTTCATTACCAGTGCCTTCCAATCATCCTCAGTAGCTGTCCCCTCCAAGGGTTTGAACTCCAGGGCTGCGCCATTGAGAAGCAAAGAAAGTCGATGCAGCGGAGTTCGGCGTGGAGATGCCAGCAGGCCACAAAGCTCAGATGTCAAATCAGAGAAATCCATAGCCAGGGAATGAAGATTAGAAAGACGATCCAACTCTGAGGGTGAGATGAGGGGACCTGAGGAAAATTCAGGAGAAGTGTAAAGGATCTGAACTAAGACAATCCAATTGGTTTTTCAGCTGCATTTACACACTCACAAACAAAAAGCTCAAACCCACACATACCCAGCTGGTGGTCCAGTAAACTGAGGTGCTGCAGGGTCTCAGCTGAAGGATTTGACAGACAGGCTAAGGAGCAGGGAGTCACCAGACCCAGCATGAAGCTGCAAGACAACCATTTGAGCTGCCTGCTGTTAGACAACAACTCCATGAACAGCTGCTGGATTCTGCAGAGAGCACAGGAGAAGGGTAATGACGAGAGGGATGAAGAGAATTAGCTTTAATTCAGTGTACCTATTTGACTACAGCTTACCACAAGGTAAATGTCAGACACCATGAAAGCTGTTTGTCAGTTTAAATCAAATTTAAGGAAAATTTACACCTGAAAAAACATTTTGAATGTAGAGAAAAACATACAAAGAAAATCAAGAGCAACATTTGCGTATTGAAAAAGATAAGTAATAAAAGAAATATCATTCTGCTTTAATATAAGAATCAGTGTTTTACATACATTTATTCATTTATTGTGGCCAGTCACGCTATCAACATAGACTGGGACATATTGATTTTCTAAGCTATCTCAACAAACAGAAAGTAATTCTGTGGGAAACACTACAAGAATGTAAAACCTAAGAAGCCTGATAGAATATTTCACTTTATTCCACTCCATTATGGCCTTGAATACAGATAATTCAATTTAAACATTTACTCAACACTGGGTTGACTTAGTTAGTCCAATAATAATTAATTGCATTTTATCTGGCATTACTTGGCTAATCTGAGATTCCTAGAAAGCACGTGACCTAATCTAGATTGTTCCAAATCCAATAGACCTGCACTTCAAAGACGGACATTGAAGATATTCACTAAAATCTCATTTTCATGATAGTTTGGGTTGGGTTGAAAAAAAAAAAAAAAGCAGCCATTTGCACTTGAATTAAGATTTCTATCTGCTGCTATTTTGAACTGATGAAAAATGTCAAAAATGGATTTTCCCGTACAGTTAACAGGGTCTACATGCTACAGCAATTTTGCAATGCTTAATTTTTTCTGATTTTCTGATTCTGATTAACATTTTCTGATTTAATGACTGAAATATTTACTCTGCAATATGAATATGAACATTTGGAATCTGCTACATTGTCACACAGGGATTAACTTTAGAGAAGAGAACAGCAAACAGCTGTAACAAATGAATCTGGCTAACCAACACACAGTGCAGCATTAAACAACTTGAAGTGATAAGACTAACTTGGTCCTCAGTCTGTATCACTTCAAAATCTCTTGTGCCTGGTCAATGTCTTTTAAAACAATGGCTTTCCCTGGAGCTATCAACACAGGAGAGGCAGTGGATCACCTATCTTAATTGCAAGCTATGTTTTAGATTGCATGTAAGTGTTCTAATGACACCAGTGAATGGTTAGACACAGTGTGTCAAACTGGTCCCACTTCTACTCATTAAATCCAGAGTCAGCTTTGAATCAAGAAATCCATTTTGAAATGGACTGAGGCCCCAAGGAACAAAATCCAGTCCAATCCTGAGAATTCCAAAGTTTAACAGCCCTAGATGCCACCTACCTCACAAAATAATGGGCAATTGAGTGTATACTGTTGTGGTTAAGGAGCTATGTAAGCTGATGCATAATTCTCAGTTATTAAAAAAAATCCTCTTTAGAGATATTCAGCCTGTTTACACTTGGTTTTAACACGTGTCTCTCGTAATTCACAAGTTGGCAGCTAGACATTCACACCTGTGTCCATGATGGACATCATGTGATCAGCTGACCACTTGTGATCACTTTTCATATCACTCCCACTACATGTTTAGAGTAAAAAATGTAAATAAATATATAAAACAGAGATCAGACATCTCATTTCACTTGCAGTCTAACCATGCATGTTGTCCTCTTCCATTTTTCAGACCACTCTAATTGTATTTATGAGGAATTTTCCTGTAACGTCCTTGTTGAGGACAAATTAAGGGTGCATTAGTTTACACTACAAAAGATATGCAGTCAAATGTGTCCCAAACCACCATGGCAGGTGGTTTCAGCGACAGGATCAAAATGCACCTTGGTGGTCATTTACATTTATTAATCACTGTTCACTTGAGGTGCAAAAAACCAAAGTAACCCTTCACCCCTAAAACCGGGTTAAAGCAGAGTCATCGATATCCGGAATCTGCAGCTCTTTAGCAGTATAGAGTGCACTGTAACAAAAGTTTGTTAACAGGAAGTTGGTGTTGGTAAGTTGGTGCAATGGTGTGGTTATGCTATCTTGTGAGCATTTACCCATTCTTTTATAAACCATCTTTTCATTTAAACACCAAGCAACAATGTTTAAAATTCCAAACAAGGGTGCCAATCTTGCCATTTTGTAAATGGCAGTCAGAGAAACTACCACAGAATATCAAAAAGACAACACATATTCAGTCAAGTCATGGCCTAAAATCAATCGATTGACAATATAATGTCATATTGCAGTACTATATAAATTGTATACAGTGTCAAAACAATGAGCGAATAAACAGAAACAAATACTGAATCTAATATTTTCTGACGGTACACAGATAATGACTCGTGTTGCTATCTTTAGACTTACTCGTTGATCTTTTTGTCTCCCTGATGAATTTGGTGAAGGTTGGAGCTGTCCAGTAGTCCCTCCTGTTGAAGAATACAGGTGTCTCCATACAGACTCAGCTTCTGCAGGTGTCTACACAATGAGAGAGGGCATGTTAGGAATAGGAAAAACAAACAAAAAGGTATTTACTGGATCAATTTATACGAACAAGTGGGGCTGTACCAAATTGTTTAAAGCTTCAAAACAATGACATTAAATTTTATTGAATTGACATTCACTTGTGCTGTGTGTTGTGCACATTACAGGGTTTTGAGTACTGTGTGGGTTGGAAGAGTGCAATGGAGGGACAGACGCGGGAGGGCAGCTGCTGATAACGACTGCACCTACCAGCCAGTGGGAGGTACATTGGAGCTTTGGGGAGAATTATCACCTGGAGTCACAGCTGATTCTGCCCTAATCTAGAGCTGTTTACCAATGAGAGGGGAGCTTAAGATTTATGTTTTTTTTTTAACTTTTAGAATTAAGAGGATTAATCTGTGATTTAACCATTAAATGATCTAGCAGTCAAATTTGTTACACCAGACAAAAAATTTGATTTTTGGTGTGTGTGTGGGGGGGGTTGACATCATACAAAATAACAATCTTGATATGACAACAGACATTAGGTACAGCCCTATTCACGAGTCATCTTACTGCAGTATTTTAGATTCATGGAACTTAATGTTCTTATTTGAGCTAACAAACAGCTAACTGTCCAAATAAAAATATTGTATATTTTGGAAGTTACTATGCATACAGTATACACAAAATACGTTGAAAACAGATGGGCTATTTTTCTATTCCATTTAAACCTCAGTCAAAGGCTTAGCCAGCTCTACCTCCATGGCGTTTGTTCACAGAACTATTCAAAGGTTGTTGAATAATACTGTGAACACAGCAAATAAAGACTCATGAGAAAGTTCTACATTCAAAAGGGGTAATCTTGGCAAGTTATTTTCTTCACATTACTAATAGGAAAACATCAATGTAAAAGTTCTAGTCCTTACTGCAAGATACATCATAAGAAAATAATTTACTAACATAACCTAATACCTAACCTTAAATCAAAATGACTATGTTAATGACTTGACAGAGAACCAAACCTAGTTACATTACAATAACTTTCAAAGGGTGGCTTTAATTGTTATCTGTTTGCTCTGTCAACATTTGGTGAAGTCCTGTCTGCTGTAGGTTGTGCATCTGTTTCCGTCACAATTAGTGCATAAGAGTTTTCAAAGAAATAAGCAATGGCTAGATTAAGGGGGTAAATTTAATTATTTCCAATCCAAAGAATTTAATTCTAATCTATTATGATTTTATTCTGTATATGGCTTGGTTGCCTTCCCGCTTGACAGCATTTTGCCTTCTGTACAGTACTGCAGTGCTTAATATTCAAGTATCCATTTGGTACCTGGCAACAGTCAAGCAGCAGATAATATGCCAAAAGTTAATTAATTTAGAATCAACAAAGGTAAGCAAAGAAGACACAATGGACCCAGTCACAACAGTCTGTCTTCACTTGCTTAGCTGAAAACGTAAGTTGTAGAAGAAGATCATCAACCATAGGAATGACATGCAACTACACAGGACCCAGGTCCATCTACTAGGTCCTCTGTATATTATGTGTCATGCAGCCCACTGCCTGTAAACCAGCTTCGGCCTACGCTTTGCAAAATGCCTCTGCAGTGAAACCACCGGCATTCTCATGTAAAGGTCCTTTGTGAGCAAACTCTACAGTAAAGAAAAAATAGTTTTCTTTTCTTGTTATTTTATATTTACCAGGTCCATTTGAGTTAGACCAGTGTTAGTTTTACGAGTTCGTAACTTTTCCCATCCAGATAATTAAGGTTAGATATGGAAGCTGGCATTTGTTTTAAACAATGTAGTCAACTGGTTGGAACTAAGAACAGAAGTAACATCAGTGAATAAACAGATAAATTACATAACAAAATATGTTTTACTATGACATACAGCTAAAGACTCCTACATTCAAAGTAAACTTTACTGCTGGTTTGCCTCTGGCAGTCTTGAAATAAGAAGGTGAACAGGGCCTCCAGAAATTTGCATTATGGGTTCCACTACACACAAGACCTCAATCCTGTTTTCATATTACCCAACACTATGTAGAAAACTGGTCTTCATGAGAAAGTTAATGTAAAAGATATCAACCTACTTTTTTGTTTTTAGCTGACAGGAAATGGTACATTTTGTTCACAGACAACTGCAACTGTTGTTAATCTCTAAATCTGCAGTTGGCATGAGCTTTTATTATTATTCACCAACAGCACGTTTAAAAATTGAGGGAATTCAGTAGCATGCTGGAATCTGATACTTATTTTTGTCATGTTTTCAGCTTGAATACACGGTAACTCAAAACCATATCAGAACTTGTGTGCAGCAAAAAGCAACAACAAAAAACAAAACAAAAAGTGGGACACAGGTTTAGTTTAATCCATAGTTTTTTTTAACAGAAAATATAGAAACTGCTCAATGACAAGAAGTCAGGCAACAGAAAAGGTTTTAGCCCCCTCAGCAGAACTAAGACATGAAATGCAAAGCTATGTCTATACGACAAAGGGCTGTAGAGAATAATGCAGAACGTGGGAGAAGGTTTAATTGACAGAAGTTCTGCCCTGGATTCAGGGGTCTCAACATTCAAAGTTAAGTTTTACACAAAATAGTAATCTTCACGGAAAATTGAACTTCAGCAGCTAGCTTAGATGTATGTAGCATATGGGAGCTTTTATCCTCTAGCATGCAACGACATACCAGAGTTAAATGAATATACACATACACGCCATATATATGTGAGTGTGTCAGTGCTGATATCAGCAAGTCACGGCCAACAAAGCTTTCTCTAGCCACCACCAGTGCTGCATTGTATCTATTGGTATGAAGACCCAATGTAACAGAAAAAAGAACTGGCAACAAAAGGAACACAGACGAGCGTTTGACTTGGCAATGACCCTGAAGCATACATCATACATGGCGTTATTTGATGTTATAACAGCTACGTCTTCAGTGATATTAAGTCAACGACAGCTACTAACGTTAACTCCGCTGCAAAGACATGACCCGCTTACGTAACTCCTAATGTCAGGGTTTGTTTATGGCTAACGTTAGCTGCTAGCATGCTGCGACGCACCAAAGAATATGGAAATACAAATAAGGGTGTCATGCGAATTCCGGAAATTGATTAAAAACAAGCACCCATTAAGGTATTTCAGAACAAATTAAACGTTACCTGTTGTTGCGTATGCTGGTGAACACACACAGCACCTGGTCCAAGTAGGTGGCCATGGCGTTTCTCCATCGCTCGGAAAGCTGCGGGTCATTATCGGGACCGGGGGGCTGCTCCATCCTGGTGGACGACGGGTCGCTGTTCAGAGGACTGAGGTAGCCTTCCACCGGTGCGAGTTCCAGCTGCAACTCCCGCACGAAGGAACCGAACTTTCGCATAAGAAACTCAAGTCTCTGGGTCTCCTCGGAGCTCGAGTCACTGCCATTGCAACCACCTCCTATTCGTAGTTTAAGCTCGGTCCACAACGCAGGGTAGAAGAGACACTCCCTCCATCGTGAACACACGGCCGAGGCCCGCAGCTTGTCTCGGTCGGAGAGAAATGAGAATATATGAACAATAAGCTCGCTGGGCAAAGCCATGGCTCCGACACCCCCGCACAGAGCCATGGCGAGCTGAGAAAGCTGCTGTCAGAAAAACAACCAGATATAAAACAAATGTTACAACCGTTTTTTTTTAAAACCGGTGCAGCAGCAGCGAGTAGCAGCAACGCTTCTTCTTCTCGGTGAAAACAAACCGTTTCTAAGCTTTGCCTTCAATACTATTGGACCGCACCACTGCTTTCAGTACACGGGGACCAAAACAATCTTCGGAACTTAAACAGAAAATATCTGTAGTAAGAACCATGTAATTATTATTGTTTTGTAAAATTCTTTTTTAGTATCTATTCAAACATATTACAGTTTATTGATTTTCTTGGTAGAATTTATGTATTCATCTGAGATTGCATCGACCCGTGGTCAAGTGAATGGTCTGGCCCTGAAGTGCTGTTATTTTTGCCATACTGCCCTGTTCCGCGGGACGGCGGTGTTTCTCAGCAGTAAAATGCTCAAACTAACACGTGACCTTTATTTTGGAGTTGTATCACACCCATGGAGTCAGACTCAGACACAACCCCTCTTGTTTACACCCCACTCCAAAGACAGACAGTGCCTTCGTAAGTAGTACTGTCAACAGGTTGAGCAGTAATATAGTTAATGTGTACCCATGATAACACTGGTTATAAATAGATATGCATACCAGAAATTAATATATGCAATGATGGATGTACAGTTTAAGAAGGTAAATATATACCTTTGCCAGCTAAAAAATCTAAAGAGATGATAATTCATTATTCAAAAATTGTTTAGTCTGGGCTAGTGGGTTGTTTTTCAGGTTCCTCTAGGTGCACTAAGTGCATTTAACACCAAACTGCTTCTACAGCTAAGTCTTTGGGGAGTGTCCTGGGTGTTAGGAGAGGGAAATCCTTAGTTTTTCTCACAGTTTTTCTCTGTATCTATTCACCATCTTCCTTTCTCTCCCTTCTCAACCAAGCAGAGGGTTCCTGTTCTGCCACATGCTTGTGGTGGTGTTTTGGAAGGGAAGCAGGAGAAGCCTGAGCAAGATCATGAGGATGAGCAAGAACAGGATTTGGAGCAGCAAGGAAACTGCAAAGGGAGCTGGGTAGTAAATAGGAAAAGCTACAGCATGACCTTGTTGTCGCCACTTTCAGCAAGTTGGTGGGAACTGTTGGAATGGAGAAAAGGGGGGCTCTGACTTTTTCTTCAGAATTACGAGTCTTACTCTTTCTAATTGCCAGAATTATTGTTCAGCAAGTTATCACAACCATCTTCTCTAATCTCCTCCTTTAACTTGTACATGTCTTAAGCTCAGCCTTCTGAAGCCCACATTCATCAGCGAGGGATACTGGGTCATTGGGAGGCCCCTCAGCAAGGTCCTCATTATTTAAAGACCAAAGAGGAGCCACTTGAGGAAGAAAAAATATTTAAAAAGTCACATTCTGCACTCGCATGAAACAGTCTTATGAGCTTAATAATAATTTTTACCATGTAAATATTTGGTATATTTTTATATATCTACACTCCCTGCACCCAATGAGTTACATTAATACTTTAGTTGAGCTGCTGACAAACACAGTGCCTCCATCACATTTAAAAGTCGTGTCAGTAAGTGAAGTTGTGATGAATTGATCCAAATAATTTCATTTGTATTTTCCCTTTGCTAAAGTTTAGCAGTAATGAGCCACTGAAGTAATTAGTGTTGAGATGTGGTCAGATTTAGTAATGACATTCAGTATTACTGTCTCCAACCAGTAACACAAGCTATTTTACCCATGTTTGCATTGCACCTTTCTATATAAAAAAATGTGTTTATTTAAAGTCCAAATACTTTGCTAGAAAAATTGGTAACATTGCATCCTATTTTTACCAATAAAGAAAAAGAGGAACAGGCGGTTCTGTTGCTATTCAGTAGTGTAGAGAGATTTTTTAATGGCAGTGTGAGAACTAGCATTTTAAAGAGAAGGCTATCTCCCTTGCAATAAACTATTTAAAACACTAAGATGAAGCCAAAAAGTTGGATAAGCATTAAACTTTGAGTGACTTTACACACAGTTAACTGTGGGGACCCTAGTAAATCATGTGCAATTATAAACAGGATTTACCAAATAACATAAACTGTACTTCATTCCCAGTTTATTTTTTGTAAACCATGCAGCATGGACAAAAGTGGTTGTCATTTTAGATGAAGGATGTATGCAGGCATTGCATGACAAACCAGGCTTCCTGTAGAGCACATTTTCCATGAGAAGTTTTCCAGTTTACAACTCCCTGGCTGACACTTTTCATCATACCAGTTTACAACTACATAATCTGCAGTTTTATTGCATCAAATTCTGTTCCATTCTTTCCTTTATTTAGAAAAAAAAAACAATTATAAAGACACATAAGAAATTTGACTTAGTACTTGTTTCATTTAACTATAAGATAGTAGTCCTAGAGAACAAGTCAACTGAACACTTGAGTGGATTTGTCACTTTTCGTTCTCTTGCACTGCTTATGACTTTTATTTGCCACTGGGATGATAGAGAGGAGACCAGGGACCCCCAAAAGCTCCAAGTTCATTTTGATTTTGATGATTAGTTTGCAAGCGCTTACTTGACTTTCAGATGTTCTTTAAATCCATTTTCTTACATTTGTGATGTTTATTAGAGTGTAAAAGAGCAAAAAAAACCAAAATAAAACAAAACAAAACCAAAATCCTCAAACACATTTTTGGCAATGGTTAATATTGGCTCCAAAGACAACCTCTTTTTTGTATCTGTGAACAATGTGACCATCCAAAACTAACAAGTCAGACCTAAATCATTTCGGATATGGTAGCACTGACCTTCTGTTACAAAAGCAAGACACTCGTTCAGTGTCCCATATCACCACAGGACAGCAGTGCAGTGACTCAGCACAGCATCACCTTTGACCTGAATCCTCTTTTCAAACTTTTAATCAATTCTGTTCTTCTATCTCATCCATTCTTCCTCAGTCACAATCACTGATTTCTTGACAAAGAATTACTTGGAGGAGATCAGGCATGGAGAGAAAAAGAAAAGAAGATTCTCAGTTTAAGTGGAAAACCACTTATAGGGAATTCTGGTAAAAAAGAACAAAAATTATGGCATTTCATCTCAAGTGATTGACTGCAGGGATCTTGTAAAAAAAAAAAGTACCAGTATGTTTGATGTAAAAGCTTTTATTCTGTGACTGTGCAGAGCCTTTTTTCTTTAAAAGTATTAGATTACGTTACCTCTGGCTAATTTATGTCACGTCAAATTTATTCCCATTAAAGTGATGATGAAAAGACATTGTGAGCGCCTGACTTTGTGTGGGCTCCAACAAGCAGCTTTGGAGGCAAATCACAGGCATGATAAAGAAAACATAGATAACATTAGGGAAATATTAGTTTCTATTCTTGCTGTTCAGCAAGAAAAATAGAAATTACATAAGTTTGCAAATATGGCCTATTTAAGCAATGCAAAAATAATGAATTAAATACAGATTAATTACAATGAACATGCACATATAAACTCTTTAAGAAAAAGGACAAAATAATGATGTGATGTGATTATGACACTGGCTCATTCATTTATCTGCCACTGATGAACTAAAGGGCACCCCCCACTAGAGGTTAATAAATAAATTAAATGTCTAAAGTGCTGCATTAAATCAGAAGTCAAGTGCATATTTTAAATAATATTGTTCAGGAGATTTTAATTAAATTCCCTCATTATTAATTATTTCACCCAAACATGACATTCACTATGCTCCTATATTCAGGAGAGGCTGCATATTCTTTTGCTCTTAAATAAAATAATAAAATAAATAATAATAAAGAAAATACATTTGAGGAAAGAAAAGACTAGCCTAGAGATAAGATATCTCTATTATCTAATGGCAAAAAAAAGGTTGTTAAAGTTTTAGAGAAAAATTGTGGAGCTCTAAGTTACTCTGCTGTGCTTTTAGCGTCTCTGCACAACATGTCTCTTTGTTCCACCTTAAGCCATGAAAATCATTACTGCAGAAAACATATGGCTCATAGCTTTCATTGGCCAACAGATCCCAGTAAACATGCTAACTTGAATCTATTATTTGATTTGCTGAGTGTCTCTTTTTTATGAAGAGGCTCAGTCTGTTTTTAAAGCAACAGACATCATATGGGGGCTCTTGAAAAATGTCTCTGTGATTCAGAAAGATTCAATTCTATTTATGCTAACAGTCCCTACATTTAAACTTTAATCTTTGCATTTACATTGTAGACGAGCCCCATGCAGAAAACAAACAACTCTAGTGTCCATCTGCTGAATGAAACCGTTCAAAGGGAAACATGCTGCCATCTGCTGCTCAGGGAAAAATACAAATACACTTACACTACACTGATACACCTACTATAGTTAATTTATGTTTTGATTTCAAATGCAAATATATTTTTACATCACAGTGCTGTCTTGTTTACAACTGATCTGAAGAGGATTTTTGTTGAGGTAGTGAGAAATTTGATGATTTTTTTTGGTTGCACATCTCATGAGTGTTACATTCTCTCCACAAGTGTTGTGCATTAAATAAACAAGCCATTATAAAATAATCATAAGAATAAATTCCATGAAATATATGTTATGAAAATAAAAATATATGTTAACAACAATAGTCTCTACTTAAAATGTAATATTATTTCATAATAGAATTTTCCCATGGATTTTTATTTTATGTCACATTTGAGGCTTTATTGTAAAACTTTTCAAAATGTCACATTTTATTATGTAATGCCACTTTTCATGACAGCATCGTCACTGCCCTCTCAACATTCAGCCAGGGACAAGCTTCCAGCATCTCTTTCCAAGAGAGGACAACAAGCTAATGACACAATAAGAGCTAACAGGGACCTGTTAGATCTATTTGCTTATGATAACAATGGTGTTGAAGTAAATCAGAATCAAGCAACTCTGCTGCACAATACAAAGAAACAATAATACAATGTCTTATTTTTAAACAGGTCAACAGGACTGCACATGCTACTTACCAGGCCACCTCATTAGCTAGGCTGGACAACATACATTTTTAGACAAAATATAATAAGTGTAGGTGATGCCAACCTAAGAGAAATACTCTTCTTATTTTTTTTCCCTGTGGAATTGTGGGTCTTTTTCAGAAATTTTAACACTGCTGACACATCTGTGAACTGACCACTGAGGCTAATGCGGTTCTCTCTGATCTCTGGTTAAAATCAATCATGCTATCAAGATGGAAGGGTGAAAGAGGGCTGAACATGACTGACTGGTTCAATTATAGCTATATTGTGTGTTCAGTGTGCCTTGTAAAAAAAGGGTTACTCCAGTTTAAAAAAAACAAAAAAACCCCAAATAAAACTTGGTCTCAGATTTTTGTGCATGGATATTATCGCTCCATCCATGTATTTATTCAGTTTCCTTGTGGTTAGGGAGATCATTTTTATCCCTTCCGACTGAAGTGTCCTTGAGCAAGATACTTAATCCCGCTTGCTGGCTAATCCTGCAGCCTGACCGGAGGGCAAAACATACTTTCCCTCTTTATAAATTAAAGTACACCTCATCAAATAAAACTTAATGTTGTTGAATACAAATGTGCAGGAGGGACGTGCCAAAACTATAAATCTCCACTACCCAATTGTGGGATAATCTATTTAATTTCCACCTGCAGAGACTGATGGCAGTTGCCACAGTTCTCATGTTGATACCTTAATGATGCTTCATGCATTACTCTGTGGTAAAGATAAGTGCTTAAATGATGAATTTGTGGGGGGAAAAAAAACAAGAACAAAGGAATGTGAATTGCAGCCAAGCATAAGTGGTAGAAATTGAGTGACTGTAGAGACAACAACAAAAAGAAATTTTATATTTCACGGTGGTGGTGGTATGGTTTTCATTAACCCAGCCTTTAACAGCCTGCATGCTTTGTTGTAGCCTGCTAATCAATGACATCCTTGCAAACTCTATCTCAGGGCTGTGATTGCTAGCAGTGGTGCCGGTGTCTTCCTTTGAATACTCATCAGCTCTCAAGCGTTCACTGCACACGTTTATCTGTCTGAATTCCCCTGCACTACGCCAGCACTAAGATTGTTTCTTATACTGAGATACCATCAAGACAGCATCCCAACAAGACAATCAAATGATCTATTCCTGTGTGCGTCCTAATTTCATGTTAAACAATTTTCTGAATTGAACATAAAAAGAGCCTATTGAACTGTATTGTAATAGATGCATTCAGCCAGCTCTGAGTCCCTGTGGCCTGTAGGCAAACAAATCCATTTAGTACTAAATAACCTTTTACTACAGCTTGCTGCAGGTTCACTGCAAAGCACTGGGTGGGGGTAGAGCTCCATGACTGACTGACCCTCTCACAGAACCAAACAAACAAACAGGAATATTCTGTAAATATTCACAATGATAGCAATATATATTCTGGACATGGTCAGTACAATCCAGGTATACACTTTGTCTTATAGTGATATAGGGAGATGCTTTGATAGAATTGCATACATGTAATTAACAGTTCAGTATACCAGAGATGAACAGTAAGACGCTACATGACGAATTTTTTCAAAGTTATTCCAATTAAAATGCAAGCGCAAAGCAAATTGCATTAATAAAGATTAATATTATTGTTGGCCAGAGATAAATAACTAATATAATAAATGTTACAGTGGTTTGCCCTCTGAGAAGAGAAATATTGATTTCAGAGATGGGGGGGGGGGGGGGGGGGGGGGGGGGGGGGGGGGGGGGGGGGGGGGGGGGGGGGGGGGGGGGGGGGGGG
>JAQNCA010000007.1:20619434-20636444 GCA_029783725.1 Acanthurus tractus
TTTTTTGACTGCTCCAGGGTGTTATTTTGACTTTTGGACAGTTTTTTAGAACTTGATAAAGGGAGGTTACAGTGAGGTGTAGATACATTTCAGGGTCTTTAAACTGGCCAAAGACCTTTTTTTTCCCCTTTTTTTTTCTTTAATCAAAGTCAGAAGTCAAGACTATTCCTCACTTCTACATCAGTAACAAAGACATACAACATTACTCACCTTCATATTAAAATCTAGAATATCAACAGTTTTATCAATATAACAGTATAGATTAAACTTTAAACTAGAACAGTAACATGCGTAGAAATATGACAGCCAGTTTTATATAGTAAGTAATACTCGAAAACAATGAAAAAAATTGGCCCATGAGTTGCCAAAAGTGCTTATACTGTAAATGATGTAAATGTCACCAACCATCACAAGTGAAAACAAACTAATCAATTGGACAGATTAAAAAAATTAAAATTCAAATAAGATCATAAAATAAAACCACCATAACATATTAAAAAAAATAAAATGACCACAAAAACTATTTTCACTTTAAGTTGTACCTCAAAATCTAGACTTTTAAATGGTCCTTAAATCATTTGACTGTTGGTAGTTTATGCACAGAAAGTACATTTTGTAAAAGCATTTCACAAAAACTAATTGCGAGGTATCCATAGTTAATTATGTGGAACCACAGTATTAGAATAGTCAGTAAACTGTTCATGTACATCATGACAACAGAATGACCAAAAGGGGGCAGCGGAGGACAGTTAATGAAGAAGAGCTTCTTCACCCAAGACTGAGAACAACACTAAGAAAGAAAAAGAGAGAGACAGAGAGTGAGAGAGAGGCAAATTAAGACAAAAATGGAGACACCAAGAAGCAGGCAAGAGGGCGGTCACTGAATAATTTAATTTGATTTAAGTAGACTTAAAAAAAAACATAAGCCAGATATGACTTTAATATTGATATACAGTGGTTAGTAAGGATGCTAAAAGAAATCAGTGCAGACCAGGACTCTGATCACAAATGTTTTGCTACTTTCAGTGATTGTTTATACTTTTTTGATGACAAAACTAAACAACATAGAAATTAAATGTTAAATATGTAAGAATAGCTCTTGAACTCCACTGTGTCTTTCATGATGTGTTTACTGCACATTAAAAAAAACTATTACAATCGAGCATGTTGCTAGAGTTTTAAAACTGTCACTTTAGCAATATTCGACTTTGAAATGCTCTTAAATTGAATTGATCCCATAATTACTGCTACTTGTGTTTTTTCCCATTAAATACCTTTTTACTTTTAAAATCATGTCGTCTCACTTACTATGACGGTGTCTCATCTATTTTGTACCATCTTGTGGAGCTCAGGGGGGGAGCAGTGTTCCTTGTTGGAAACAGCTAATTTTGGGTCCAGTGATTAGGTAAGATTTGGGTTTGGTTGGGGTTAATCTTTTTGAAATTAATTTAAGTCAATACAATTTCCCCAAAAGGTACTTAATTAAGTTTATATTGAGTGTGTCTGTTGTAATTCTTTACACAACTTATTAGCATAGATCATTTTGGCTCCTCTTTATAACAGCGATGTGTTCCACCTCGACTTATTTCCCTGTAATTATCTGCATGCTTAGCTCACAAAACAATATAATTATACTGTTCTAGTTTTCTAAAATTTAAACCCCAAATCCTGCAGTGCAGATTCAATGGTTTAAACTGTGCTGTTTCCTAAATGTATCTAGAGGTATTCAGTGTAATTTTTCTGCAAAATCTACCATATACACTACCGATCAAAAGTTTTAGAACACCCCAATTTTTCCAGTTACTTATTGCAATTCAAGTTATTCAATTCCAATGAAAAGCTTGAAGATAAGTGGTGTACTGTCAGAGGTTAAACAAAAGGTAAGGTTACCCAAAACTGAAAAATAATGTACATTTCAGAATTATACAAAAAAGCCTTCTTCAGGGAACACAAAATGGGTTAACAATTTAAAGCTGTTCTGCAGCAATGGAGGTTGATCAAGCCTTGAAAGCTGGTGCTACTAATTCCTACAGGTGTTCCAACTTTTCTGGATTACTTAGAACCCCCTCTGTCTGCATAAAAGCAGTGTTGGAACACACTGTGGTACCATATCTTTGTGAGTATCAGTTGAACAGTATTGTACTGCAGAAAATAGTGTGTTGCTACAAAAATGGTGAGACAAAGGCAATTAACCATGGAAGAGAGACAGACCATCATAACACTTAAAAATGTAGGTCTTTCCGACAGAGAAATTGCGAAGAAAGTCAAGGTATCAGTGAGTACAGTTTTCTTCACCATCAAAAGGCACTCAGAAACTGGGGCAAACTCTGACAGGATGAGGTCTGGCAGACCCAAAGCCACAACTTAATCAGAGGACAAGTTTCTGAGAGTCAACAGCTTGCGTGATAGGTGGACAACAGCTTCAAGCACAGCTTTATAGTTGTCATAGTAAGCGAGTCTTAGTTTCAACTGTGAAGAGAAGACTTTGAGCTGCAGGTTTGACAGGATGAGTTGCAGCAAGAAAGCCATTGCTAAAACATCAGAATAAGACAAAGAGGCTTCCCTGGGCCATGAAAAGCCGACATTGGACTGCTGAAGACTGGAAGAAGGTATTATGGACTGATAAATCAAAATTTGAAATCTCACACAGGATCTTTGTATGCTGTCGGGTATGTAAAAGGATGGTTCTGCAGTGTGTGGCATCAACTGTCAAACATGGAGGAGGAAGTGTGATACTCTGGGGCTGTTTTGCTGGATCTAGGGGTGGTGACTTGTACAGAGTGAGAGGCACCCTGAACCAAAACGGCTAGCACAGCATTCTGCAGCACCATGCAAAACCCTCTGGTATGCGCCTAGTTGGTCAGGGGTCCTTCCTACAGGAAGGTAATGACCCAAAACATAAGTCCAAGCTATGCCAGAACTACCTCAGGAAAAAAGAACAAGATGGTTAGTTTGTGGCCAGCAGAGTCTCCAGATTTAAGAGTGGACAGAAGAAGGACACTGGACAGAAAGAGTGAAAGCAAAGCAACCTACAAGTGCCACACATTTACAGAAACGTCTGCAACAGATTTGGGAAGACTGTCTAAAGAATATTTGATTTCTATTGTAGAAAGAATGCAATGAGTGTGGTCAGCTTTTATATCTGCCAAAGATGGCTACTTTGATAAGTCAAAAGTTTAGAATACATTTTGGTCTGTAAATTGATTCCATGATTTCTTTTTTTTTTTTTTTTTAACTCCAATTGCTTATTTGTACTATGCTTTCATTTCAGAGTGCAATGAGACATTAAACTAAATCATTTTCAATAAAAAATTGGAAAAATTGGGGTGTCCTTAAACTTTTGACCGGTAGTGTAAGTCTGCATCTTTTTTGTTTTGCCATATCTATTGACTAAAAAGAACAAGGTATGGTCAGTTTTTCACACATTTGGTTTGAGTCAGCTGTAGCCTAAAGTAACAGTTTGACAGAGGTTATATCCTGCTGTAATAAAATCAATAATCAGCCTTCAGAGAAGATAGGAGTTATTTGTGTGATTTGGCCATAGATATTCACCTTAGGTGTCCGTAAATGAGACAGTCAAAGGCCTTGTCAGCACTGGAAAATAAGAGAACATGAGAGTTTCTTTAAAACAAAAGCACAGACTTGGCTCACCATTGCAGGGTTAAGGATGAGTGTATGCGGATGGAGCTAATTGTGCTGAATACAGAGCTTTGGCAGGGTCTGGGTCTTCTATATGCCAGTGTTTGTATATGTGTTCATTTGTGCGTGCTTTCTGGGCCATGCCTTCCCTCACTCATTTGTTTGCTTACCCTCCCCATTCCTCAAGGGATTCTGGTGGAAGTTGGCCTGTAGTCCAACTGCCAGGCAAACCTGATTTAGTCACACTTGGTTGCTATTTCTCTTAGACAAAACAATCGTGTTTAACTTGGTGGGCTGGTGGCTAAGGCCAGCCATGTCTGCCCTCTGAAGTGAGTGGTCCAACTGGACAACCTGTTGTAGATCTCTTCATGATCAAATAAAAATCTACTCCTACAAAAACCAACAAAATCTTATGTGTTGACACTGGACCTCTAAAATTTGATGAAATAATTTTTTGTCACTTCAGGATAACCTTCAAAAAAACAAAAAACCTTCAAATAAACAAAAAACAAAAAACTGATTATTGTTGATGGTTGATGGTTGTTGTGCCAAGGAATTTTCCAACAGTTGCTCATTTTCACATCTATAAGACAGAGAAATGCTAAAATTTTAAACAGAGCATCTATCTGTCTGCCTGATGACTGTTCTCTTGAAATTATGAAATCCTGTTTAAAATATCTGGTTCTTTAGTCGAGTCTGTCAATAATTGAAACTGTCAAGTAGTTGAACCTGTTTTCTTTGTACACTTATTAAAATGACAACACACTAGACTAAAAATAAAATGTCAAAAGCCAAATATTAATATTGGAAAACTTGGGCTAAATTTAGATGCTTGTGATAGGTTTCTGCATACTTTTTGAACAACTTTTGGTAAATGTATTAGTATACAACCAGACAACTGAGTTTGTATTTGTAATGGTGGCCTCCTGGTGGCCCATGTTACTTTTTTACTTTACTCTTCCTTCCTTTTAATTTTTCATAACTTAAATTTTTAAAAACTTTTCAACTTTGTATTGGTGTTGTACATATGTAATTATTGAAAACTAAAAAAAAAAAGAATTAAAAGTGTGAACATAGAATAATTAGAATAATGTAAGCATGTTCTCTTTCTCTTTCTCTCTCTCTCTCTCTCTCTCTCTCTTTCTCACACACACACACACACACATGCACACACACGCACACACACACACACACACACACCCATTCACACGCACGCACACATGCATGCCCACCCAAACACCCACACAGACACACTTACACATAAGAATAAACTGCAGTGAGGGCTAGTTATCTGCATGTGGCAGTGGCTAACCAATAGAGGGTGGTGTTGCATTACAGGTCTGAAAATCATTATCAGCTAGGAGTAAGTGAGAAGCTTGTTTTTTTTTTTTAAATCTAATTTGATTACAGCAAACAGAAAAACAAGTCACTCCTTAATGGATAATTCTTAGATTAAGACTGAGGTGGTTAAGATGCTTACAGTTAAAGAGGACTTCAAAGTGGACACTGATGAACAAGAAGAAAAAAATCTCACAACAAGGTCAAATTTATGGCTGTTTGTGAACTTCTGCCATTTTACACGATCTTCATTAGCTCTTGACAATGTTCTATCAGTCAAAAGAGAAAAGAAGACCTTAATGCCAAAATGTAGGATATTTACACATAAATAAACCCATTACATTGCCATTCCAGGAAATTCCTTGGTAAATGAGTTCACAAAATGCTGATTAGGCCTTTTACAACCACATAAATGACTGCATTTTGTATTATACCAAGGTTTTAAATAAAAATTCTGTACTGACTTTCCCATACCAGAGCAAAGATAGCTATGTGTTTTACATCAACCAGCAATGATTGATTTACTGGAACTGAAGGTAATAGCAACTCTGGCAACCTAGTGGGCTAAACAGCAACAAGGATTTCAGCAGATGAGCCTGTGCCATCTTCAGCACATTGACAGAATTTTTGCATTCACTATTTCTACAAGACAGAGGATAAAAAAATTTCAATTCCAACTGGCAAATTTCACCCAGCAATAAAGACTCTGTGATACAATTGAAAGGTTGGAAACAACTACTAGATGGAGCTTTTCATAAAAACCTACTTGGCACTAAAACATACTGATTCTTATATTTCTTAGGTCAAAAATAAACTTTTAACCTCAGCCAGTATTTTTCCGTTGACCAATAGCTCAAGTTAATCTCACTCACTTCATTTTCCATTCATTTTACCCACATTCCTTGGTTTCTATGTGTATAATTTGTTCAATTTAAAACAGGTAGCTTGTTAAAAACAATATTTACTGGATAAATTTTTACCCAAAACACTAGATTCTGGATGTCTGACAACAGGGCCTGATCTAAAAAATGTTGATATGTTGAAAAATAGATCAGATTTTTCATTTATATCATAAGATCCCTTCAAAGTAGTGAACTCACTATACCGATTTGTTTCACACAACTCTCTGTTTGTTCCCCATCATGCATCTAAAAAAACATAAAAATCAATATTAGCGGTGAAGTGATGAACAGATGTTGGAAAAGTGGTCTTAAGAACTCTTAAGGACACCTCCATGTCTAATTAATTAGATCTTAACTCATTGCTCAGGCAATGAGCGATGTGGATGGGGGAAAGTGAATGCACTTTCTGCTTTGACATAAAAACAAACAGCCACACAGATGAATACAAATGAAAGAAGAGCAAAAGCAGGATGCAAGAAGCCATTCAGCACAACTCACAGTGATAGCCTGCGAATAAAAAATTGCCTTTAAGGAATGTCTAATAAGAAAGTAGGAATAGTCTGCCTGTCACTCATCTAGCTAATGGGCCAGTCAGGGTGCAAGGTCAAGGAGCACTTGTAGGTTATGATGTTGGCCCATAGTGTCTCTTGGCCATGCACCTGCCATTTCTCTGCCATGCTCTCTTTCGGCTATTATTGTGATAGAGTGCTGCATGTATTCCTCCTAAATGAAAGTGGTTGTACTATTTTGTGTGACAAAGCCATTTGGGCAAATCTGCTTCCTCTCTCCTGTCTTGTAAATGAGCATGGGGAATCTATTTAGATCCTCCTACAGTAAAATAGGCAGTGGTTTTGGCTTACTGGGGGAAAGGCAAAGCAGCGGAGATGAGATGTATAGAAATTAAGAAAGAAAAAGAGGGTTGGTGGAGTGAAGCAGCAGCACTAAGGTGATGCATGAGAAGTAGCATGGAGTCCAAACACAAAGCCTGGCAGATGAAGGCTGGGAAAAGGCATTCTCTTCAGATAATATGTGCTGTGACAACACCTGGCCCAGAAACAAACTAGAGGCTTGTCTAGATGCTAGGTAGGAGGGGATAAAAAGAAGCCTGAGGCCTATTCTCCTTGTTTCTTTTTTCTGCAGCCACAGGGTTGAGGATAGAAATGGGGTGTCAAAGCTGAGGCACAGACATGCAGATGAAGAAAAAATAATATGATTTGTTTTTGGATTTTGATAGCGACTAATCAGCATCAAAATTGTAGCTGTTGTGATGGAGAAGTTACAGTTGTAGTTTTGAGTTAAGACATGCTGGTCAGAATTTCTAATCTCTGCTTTAAAAAACACATGTTCTTTTTACCAAATTTTAGGTAGGTAGGGTTTTACGACAAAGATGCCACTGTTCAGCTATTGCAACGTACAGATTCTGCTTAGTGTCTGTGTTCACACACGACACTAACACAGACACACAAATAGCCCTACATGTTTTTTTTTCAAGTCATCATTTTTTTCCTCTTACTTTAAAGTGTCCTCTCTCACAGGGTTGTGGGAGGATGAAAATCAGACTAATGCACCTGCTTTTTTCTTTAAACAGTCAGAGCTTTCAGGGAGGCATAAATGCTGTCTACTGCCACCCAACCAGTCATACATTCTCAGTCTGTAAAAACTAATACATACACTTACTGTACATACATACACAGGGACTGAGACAAGTCACCAACATTAATGGTGATAATGGAGATCTTTTTCACCATTTTATCCCGTTACCATTGTAATTGTAATTTGCAACTCCCCTTGATAAGAATAATATAATGTCAATATTTCTTCACTGAAGAATTTTTCACCTTAAATTAGTCCACTCTCGTTTTAATCTTCTACTTCAAATAAAGTGGGTTTGACACCCCTTCACTGTATCATCATTGAAAACTTATAATTTCCTTCTTGAACACTTTAATTGAATCTTAATCCTTAGATTTTTACAATTTACTGATTACTATGCTAGAACTATGTGGATAGAATGATGTGTGTGTGCAACATTTTTACTTCCGCGCAGGTGATTTTTAAAATTATTTTAATGTGAGTTTATATGGGTACGTGTGTGATGCATTAATTTGTGCGCATATCCAGGCCTGGAGGACACAGCAGTGGGATCTCTGTTGGATAAAAATACAGCGGCTACTACAAAACAGTTTCTAAATCAAAATCATCGTTAATGCAGGATGTATATTTCTAAAAAAATCTGTAACATTCACACAATGTATTTGTTGGGTGAGTATAATAAAAAAATCAGTAACAAATACATTGTGTGAATATAAAACAGCTCTTATATCACAGGCCATTATTGCGTCACGCCGAAGCTGTGCGTCAGAAATTATTTTTAAAATGTTCAAATGCTTCCAAATATTAAGTTAAGAAATATGTAGTAAAAAGAGAAATTTACACACGTTATTCGGCAATCAAAAGGTATAAAGAACGGCGCGAACGCACGTATATGCAGACTGGGGTAAAATGTCCTGCATCGGACTAGGTACAGGCCATAATTTACCTAATTCCAACAGTGACGGGACTGACAGAGATGAGTTTCATGACGCTGACCAGTGCTGCGGTCCGCACCCCCTTGTGAGTACGAGGTTGCGAGAGTAGTGTGTGTGCGTCTCTGTGTCAGTGTGTGTGAAAGCCACCACTAGTCGCCCCCAGTGCTCTTCAGTCTCCACTCTTCTTTCCCTCCGCAGACTAAACGTCACGTCCGCACTTGAACTTGAGTTATCTCCCGTTGCAGAAGCCAGAGAGCCGCACACAATCCAGGGATGCAGGACTCCGCGGCGAGCGCAAAAAGAAAGGAGGGTAGCTGTCCTCAGAGCAGCACTAAGCTTTGATTCAAAGAGTTAAAGTCCAAACCCGCCCGCTTGGCTGTCACTGCAAGTGCAGCAGAAGAAGTGTCCACTATTTTGCGACAGCTCCAGAAGTGCCCGAAGAAAACTGGATTCATATTTTGCAAAGTTCCAGACGTCACTTCACGTCATTTCACCTGCTTTCTTCGGACAGAGACGCACGGTGTCCAGGTTGGCCAGGAGTGTACTGGTGGTGACTGACCATCAGAAGCTGACTGCCGACCTCCAACGACCTGCCGTCTCTCTCCTCTGCCTAACTCCGATCATTTCTCCCCTCTGGTCTGACAGATGGTCTGAAAGCGTCGGAAGGCAGAGCCTCACTATCCCCCTCCCTCACAGCCACAGAAGGGAGGCGCGCATCCACCTTGGCACCGAACTCTGACCGAGCGCTGGGCAGTCTATCGCTGCACCAGGACTGGTCACAGCAAAGCGCAGGGACAGCCGTCCACTGGAGGGAGACCCGTCGCGCACGGGTCAACTGGAGGGCCACGCCAAGGGCCAGTGCAAAGAGGTCAGATTTGGGGCAGTCAGTGTACAGCATCAGGAGTAGAAAGAGAGCTGTCCTTTCTATCGCCGCTGTCCGGGCGATGCCAGTGTAAATGCCAGGGCGATGTCCCGACGTAAGCAGGGGAACCCGCAGCACCTGTCCCAGAGAGAAATAGCACGTAAGTATGAACTACATGCAAACATTATCATTATAGCATAGGACTGGCTTTTTTGTTTTTGATCTTTTTGAGGGTTTTTTTTTTGAATGATCGCTGCGAAAAACAAACATTTTCTAACTTGTAACGAAGTTTATCCGTGTGCCTCCTAAGGGGAAGTTTGTTTGCCCTATTTTAGCTCACAAAAATACACAATTTAACGATATGGGTCTAGAGTTTATGTATCTGATTTTTTATTAAAGTCCGCTATTGTTAGAGCAAATTTATCATCACGGCATAGAAAGAGAAAAGTTTTTGGCTTTCATGATGAAATTTTCCTTTGAAAACAGCTAACGGGAAAAAAGGTATATGGAAACAATACTTCTATGATATTCTGTTTTTTTTAAGGTTAAGATATATCCAACGCGGATTTTTAGCGCAACATAATGAGCGAATATTAGTTTTTTTTCAACTGAAGAATAAATTCGATTTGATCTATATAAACACCCACAGGCGGATACCGTTCTATCGGGATGAACATACTGAGCATCACCTCTGTTATATTTACATTAGAGACAACAGTCAACTCGCTTATGAGTTTGACCAGCCTATCAAATTTAACACTTTTTTCCCAGTCATTCATTTAAGAAAAGACCGGTACTCTATTTAATGCATACAGTTAAAAATGATTGATTTCAACAACTGCCGTTATCCAAAATAATATAAAGTCCTAGGCAGATATCAGAAGCAAAACGTTTGCTTGTTTTTTCCCCTGGTTGTTAGCTCTTCAATATACATGTTACTGCCTCATGCCAGCCTCTCCCTAGTAAGTTTAGTTAGTTTGTCCTGTTTACGATATTTTTCTGCTGCGCTGATTTTAAGCTGTACTTTTAAGCAGATTATAAAATTAATAGTAGATTTGAAATATTTTCAGCCCTGCAAGTCTTGGGAGAAAAAAATATTCAAGTTCTCATTTACGGCCCTCTTATGCCATGTACAATCACTGACGGCATTTAAATGTATAATACATATGAATGAAGTTATTTTCTATCTACAATAAGAGATCTTTAAATCATTTATTAATATAGAAAAAGTGCAAGAAAAGTTAATTGTTGTTTTTGAAAAAGTTTATATTTTTTTAAACATAATATGAAGACTTAGTAAGGCAAGTGACTCACAGAGGAAACACTGTTCTGCTCTTATTTAAAGCCAGTACTTTAGCCTCTTAATTTCTTAGCAGTTCATTTTTTTCTAGTTGGATACAATTTTTAGCTTGTGTGGCCACAGTGTGCATACTGACAGGATTAGCAAGATATTAACTGCTAAAAGTACTAAATATTAGGAAGGAACACTCATATAACATAGCTGTTAGGCTACTGGTTTACAGATTTCCATTAATGGGCCTTAATCATAGAGCAGAAAGTGTGCATTAACTACTAAATTACTAAGTACTAAATACCATCATCATGTAGATGGAGATGTTACATGTAGTGAATGTTACCACATACTTTTCTCCGACTTTTGATTATCTGGTGAAGACGAGACCTGCCACATCAGATAACTTACACTTTGGTGTACCAGCAAGCATTTCACTGGCACCTGTGTCCAGGTTTTAGGCAACAGTAGTTCCTTGTCTGCTGTGAGTCCTGGCTCTATGGTGTTGCACCACCAACCCGTGCAACCATACACAACACGGTGCACTTGGTTACCCTTAGAAATGGGTCACATTGTGCTTGCTGCATGCTTTACTGTGACATCAGCTTCTGCAGCAAAAGCTCAGTATGTATTCTAAGAGATAAACAGATGGATAGATGTAGTCAGGAGATATCAGGAGATGTAGAAAAACTAGAGGGCACAAAGAGAGAAGTTAATAAATGAGCGTCCTTTTTGTGATGTAACAAAGCTGCTTTGAGCTGTCATTGTATGCGCACATGAGCATGTGTGGGTAATTCAGTTTGGTAATTGTGTTCACAGAACAGGTGTGAACTGTCTGTCTGCCAATCTGATTTATTACCATCAGACTAAAACATGATACTATACATTCTGTATTTCATGTGTAAGAGATACTTGCTGATTTTGCATGCTTGAGTACATCCATATACATACATGCCCTCACACACACACAGACACACAATTATACATATATGTAGGCTTGCACTGACACAAACATGCACACACACATGCAAATGTGCAAATGCAAATGTACAAATGCAAATTCCCCTAAATCCATGCGATTCCTGAGCTGTCTGGTTGTAAAATCTGTCTGACCTGTATTTAAACCAGAGCCTTTTAATTTCAATTTCATGATATGTTGCAAATGAGATAATGATATTGTGTATTAATGCTACATTTAAGATATGCAAGAGGAACAGGGTTTAGCCACCTCTCAGGTTTTCCTGTGACTTTTCCTGAGCAAGAGATTTCTTAGGAAAAGTGTGGTAGATTTTCTGTAGGTTATATCTGATTGTTTGAAATCTAGTATAGCAAGGCTTCAATTGCAGTCACAAAGTACCTTTCATGCATTTTGTACTCAAAATTTTAGAAACAAGTCCCTGATACTGAGTCGAGCCCCCCCCCTTTTCAATCACCAGCTGTCTCAAAGCTTAAAATTCTTTGCTAATTAATCTGCTTCCTATTGTCATCATAGTTTTTGTGTAAACAATGTTATGATAAAAAAACTGCATGAATATTTAATGACAATTTGTTTGTTGTTCTCTTCTGTAGTAATTCCATTAATTCCAATCCCAGCATAGTACACTATCAAATTGACACAAATTTCCTGCAAAATAAAATGAAAAATTTCCATTCTAAGTAGGAATTCTTCACAAGATTTTTTTTTGCAATTTCAGAGACACATTTGAGAGGGTAATTAGATGAAGTCTATATTTCTTTTGTCTGTCAGGCAAATTTGATGTGTATTTTGGCTTAGCCTTACTGAGACAGTTTACACCCTAAGGTGCAGACGTGCCTTCTGCTTCTCATTCACTGCAAATAACCCCAGCCTTCCTCCAAGAAGCTGATTTAGTGTGAAGAGACACAAACAGGCCGACAACTCTCATTGTAGCAGCAAACACACACACATTTGCACGCACACATGGGGAGAGAGGAAAAAAGGGAGAGGACCGCGTGTAAATTGCAGTCGCCCACTTGAGATGCATGTTTCCTTTTGACTTGTCAAATAGCAGTGCACCCTGCTGGGGTTAAGTCTTTGTTACATAGAGAGATATGAAGAAAGAGAAGGAGAGAGAGAGAGAGAAAGAAAGAGAGAGACAGTAAGAAAAAGAGACAGTTGGACAGAGAGAAAAGCTTACCAATAAATAGAATGTGGTGTGTCTCTTTTGATATGCAATACAATACGGTAAAGACAGTGTTTTAAAATGTCAGAAATTTGAAAAATGTTATTTTATATGCAAAGGTGGTTTTAATAATTATATTCCTAATTATTTTAAATGTCATTAAAATCATTGAAACCAAAGTCATAATCCCTAATCATCATACATAGTTGCCTGTCTCTGTTTTTGCAATTTCGAGTGTCATGTTTTAGTGCTGTAGGTACTGAAAATAAACTTTTCTTTTTTTTTTTTTTTTTTACATTTTTTCCTACAATAGACAACTAAGAAAAAAAATAACAAAAGAGGGGGTCATAATTTGGGTGCAATTATCCTTTAAATGGTTATTTTAGGTTTTGAGAGGAACAGAGAAAAAAATATCATAAAATTCAACTGAATGAAACATAAAAATGTGTAACTTTTTAGAATGTGTGTGTATATACACTATGTTTATGTTTTGTCCATGAGTGCATGGAATGAGGTGAAAGAGCATGCTCAAACTCATTTGGTTGATCAGTGGGCTTTAATACACTTATAAATGCTTCTGCATAATATCCATAAACATATGCACATACCAGGCTGCATCCTTCATACAAGGCACTTGATTTGTTCAGCTGATGTTGATGTGCTATATGTCTGCCATCACTCATCCTTAAGCACCGAACACACCATACATCTCTGCCCCCCCTCCCTTTCTGTATATTTCTATGTGTATCTCTGTGTATTCTCTCTTTCTGTCCATATCAATTCTCTCTCTCACCCTCTCTATTTCTCTGCTAGAGGGAGCTCTTGGGCTATCAGTGCTGTGCTTTCTCCTCAAATGAAGAGTGTAGCAGTGTGTTTTGTGTGTGTGCTTTTCTGTATTTGTAGGGAATATGAATATGTTTGTGGGAAAACTGGTAGCCCAATATACCGCTCTCTAACCCACAAATTTTAATTTTATAACCCCCTTATCTTTTTAATGGTTACGACGTGGTTTTAAAGAGTTTGTATTAGTTTGTATTAGATTTACAGTTTGGGTGAGGCATTTAGTTGTGACTGAAAAAGTTATGGTGAGGGGGTAGGTAATGTTGATAAGAAGTCCCAACAAGGTGTGTGTGTGTGTGTCTGCGCGTACGTTTGTGTGTGTGTTTGTGTGTGCATGTGTGCGCGTGTGAAAGTGTAGAAATAAGATGATATTTGAAATATATTGCCACATTTTTTACTCATAACTCCTGCACACTTTGTGTTTCACTCTGTGTTTCTCTCTGTTGCACTTTATATTAACTCTTTTTACTGGAAATTTATGACACTGGAGTCATTTTCACCAATCAAGCAATCAAACTGTATTTATATAAGTACTTTTGATACAAGTCAAACTGCAATTCAATGGGCTTTACAGAACGAACAAAGTAAAAGAAGAAAAGGACAAAACATGGAGTAAATTCATGACCAAATGGATATAACTTTAGATATGGAGACAAATGCATGCTAATAGTAATTAAATGTGTAGTTAAAGTAAAACAAGACTTAAAAATAATTTTAAAAAATTGTATCAAAGATGCATTAAAATAAGTTTAAACATTTAAATAGTAAAGTATGGAACAAATAACATTAAAATCCTAAAAATATTAACAATTTTATAAATTATACACTACATAAACACCAGACCAAAAAGATGAGTCCTGAGTTTACGCTTTGAAGATTTCCAGCTTCTCTTATATCTTCAGCTCCTTAGTGTTGAGTGCTGAGTAACATTTATCTCATTTAGTTTGAGAGCGTATGTGTTCTTAAAAAATGTGGTCAACATATATAATGAAGCAGTTAGAAAAGCTTTGGATTTTGGAAAAAGTGTGACTACATTCATTTTAAATTTTAAGTTTATCAAACAAGTTTTGTCAGTTTCTTCCTTCTGCATTGTTCTACATTTTTGTGTCTTTTCATGTCGGTTTGGTTTGGAGACATCAACTCTTTCTTCTTTTATTTGGTTGGATTAAATGTAGTGACAATTTTATCTGATCTAAGGAATAAGAATAAACTCTACAAATGATCTCAAAATAAATTGATCTAATATAAATTAGTATGCATTTGTTAGTGTTTATTTTATAAGGCAAATTCTAAAAAGCTTTTATATATTTAAAAAAGAACTTTAAATACACTAAAAGTTTAGAAATAATTGGTATAATCAATCTGTCATGTCATACTATTCTTAAAGGATTCATAGATGTGTTGTTTTGAGGATAAAGCATTAAAGATAACAATTGCTCTCTCGTTTTGTGCTTATTATGTAGTGTTTCTAAGAAGCACTTGTTTCCTATCATAACACGTCTTTGGCAGGTTGCTTTGTGCTCACACAGTTTCCTTCACCTGTCTAAAAATCTTTGCATTTTCTGTATACTTATCTGTGAATCCAACTAATACTTTCACACACTGAAACAAATGTTTAAAAATTATTTGGATATTTGTCTGAGATTTAATAATGATTAGCTCAATACAGTAACCCTGAATTTGCCCACTGACACCCCCAAACACACTCACACGAACATTAACACACAATTTTATTTGGTTTTAACTGACAGAACCTTTAAAAGAATGGAAAAGAAATATATATATATAAAATTCGACAACATTTCTGTTGTCAGTATCATCTTATTGATTTATGGAGAACACCAAAGCTTCAGATGGATGGATAAAACACATTTGAAGTGATGGATGGTACACAGAGGAGGTCAAAACCCACAGATTGCAGCTTCAAGAAAACTTCCCCATGATTATGGGAAGTAAAAGTAGGTTCTTTTTGGTTTTGACAGGAGTTAAACACCAAAGTTTCAAATAACCTACTGCACTTCCTTCATTATACACAATATGAATGTTTTGTCATTGTTTTTTAGATGTTTCATTTTATTTGAATTTTTGTTTTTCTTCCTCTCTGGCTAACTTTATTGTATCTGTACTATTGCCCATCTCACCAGGACCTTCTCTTATAAAACAGGCCAGAGGGATGCATCTTACTTAAGCAGAAACGAATGAAAATTTTTTGACATCTATTTTTTTTTACTTTAGAATGGATTTTGCTGATGTTAAACATAAATGCGTACGCAGTCATTATATTTAATGTTTTTTAATCAATTAAATAATATTTCTGAAAGTAAAGATCCATTTGTAGTTGAGGTGGCTGTAGCTCAGTAGGAAGAGTAGGCTATCTACTTATCAGAAGGTTAGTGTTTTGATCCCTGGCTTCTCAAGTTTGCATGTAAAAGTGTCCCTGGGCAAATTATTGAAACCCAGATTGCTCCTGATGGCTGCTCTGTCAGTGTGTGAATGTTTGTGAATGGGTTTCTGATGGTTTGCAGTATGTAGAGAAGCCACCTGCCAATATGCCAATAACTAAGAACAGCTTTAATCATCTCAAAAACATACCACAGTGCATTCTTTTCTTTCGCAAACTATAACACAGAGACACTTATCCGTGCTTTTATTACTTGTAGGATTGCTTATTGCAATGCTCTTCTCTCTGGTCTTCCTAAAAAAAATTGCACCATTACAGTTACTGCAGAACTCTGCTGCATGTTTGCTGACGAAGAGCAAAAAGAGAACTCACATTACATGGATTTTAAAATCCCTGCAATGGTTACATGTGCTTCAGGTTCGATTTTAAGATTCTTTTATTGGTTTTAAAAAGCCCTTAATGGTCTTAGTCCTACTATCAGATTTGCTTTTAACTTATGAGCCATCCATAGCTCTAACATCTTTAGATAAAGGTCTTTTACTAATTCCTAAAATTAAACCAAAATCATATGGTAAAGCAGCTTATTCATTATCTCTGGAAGCAGCCTTCCTGAAGACCTGAGAGCAGCTGGGAGTGTGGACATTTTTAAAGGCAACCCCAAGGCTAACCTTTTAAGCTGGGCCTTTGATCAAACTCTATTTATAGGTGTTATTATAGCCTATCCTTTTATTTATATGTTATAACTATTAAGCCTGTTATTTTATTAAGTTTATTTATTGTATAATCTTAGTGAACTCTGAATTTTTAAAATGTTGGCATTATTTTCTTTTAGGACATTGAAATGAACGTGTACTTAATTAATTAATTAATTTACTTCCTTTCATTTATTTGATTTTATCCTGACTCTGGTGTGTCCTCACTGCCACTTACTTAGAGTGGGATAGCACCCTCTAGTTACTTTCTTTGCTTGTGCATGTGTTATATGTAGAGGAGATAGATAGATAGATAGATAGATAGATAGATGGATAGATAGATAGATAGATAGATAGATAGATAGATAGATAGATA
>JAQNCA010000007.1:20660586-20672960 GCA_029783725.1 Acanthurus tractus
AGGTGAATAAGCAACAGAAAGAGAAAGATAAATCAGGAGTAAAACTGTTCTTTTAATTTGACCAACCTTACAAAAAGTATTTGTCTACTCCCCAGCTGTTTGCCATGGGAAAATGATGTATGTAATATTTGATTCAAATGATTTGACATATACCCCTTCAACACTCATTACATTAATTACATAATTTGTTGGATCTGTTTCCTTTGTAATTGTAGATATTTAACTCCTTTCCTTCTCCTGTCTCTGTTTTTTTCTTTGTCCCCCCCATCATCAGTAATAGCTCTGTTTTAATTTAACTATTTAACCTGTAATTTCAGCAATATTTATCGAGAAGCAAGGCAGAGAAAATTGGGCCATTAGGCACCCCAGATGACAACACTATGATGAAAATGAATGCCACTAACTGCCAGCTGACCTTCGCTCCCATTTCTAGCTGTTCCCCACTTCCCTTTTTTATCCACAGCAGTAATTATGGCAAATTGAATCTTAGTGAAAACTGGAATCGGT
Source organism: Acanthurus tractus (assembly GCA_029783725.1). Classification (NCBI taxonomy): domain Eukaryota; kingdom Metazoa; phylum Chordata; class Actinopteri; order Acanthuriformes; family Acanthuridae; genus Acanthurus; species Acanthurus tractus. The sequence goes on from JAQNCA010000007.1 coordinate 20,661,094, forward strand.
CAGTAATAAGAGTTTGGTTTTGTGTGAAACAAAAGCAGAAATGATAAATAAAGATTAAATAATTTTAAAAGCAAGGGATGGACTGGCAAAGCTGCCAGTGTTTTTGGTTGTGGCATACAGTGTCTCCTCAACAAGGTTCCTGAAAGAGTCACATTCAATTTTCAATTCAATTCAATTATATTTATATTGCGTCAAATCACAACAAAATTGTCTCAAGACACTTTACATAGAGAGCATGTCAAGACCACACTCTATAACTCACATGCAAGCAGTCATGAACACACACATGCTGTTGTGTCATTGCTGCAAAGATAATGTAAGTCATAGTATAGTCAAAATATATATGTGTGTGTGTGTGTGTGAACTAGTGGGTGATCAAACTACTGACCCACATATAGGTCTACTCTCAAGTGGCAGGGCAGTAGGATGCTGGCAGACCCACCCACAGCCGAAACGGAGCAATACTGGAAGAACATCTGGCCACATTACATCAATGCCCAGTGGCTGGTGCACCTAAAAGCAGAACGCAGAACAAAATCCAGTAATAATCACACTGGCAGACATCCAAGAAAGACTGTCAGAAATTAAGAGCTGGACGGTGCCATGACATGATCCACACCTACTAGCTCAAGAAACAAACTGCACTCCATGAACACTTGGTAGCATAAATAAACCAACTGCTGTAGACTGGGGCCCACCTGGAGTGGTAAACCCAAGGTCGGACAGTCCTCATCATGAAGGACCCCCACAAGGGAATATTCTATCGAATTACCAACCTCTAATCTGCCTCAGCACTACATGGAAGCTCCTGTCAGGCATCACAGTAGTTCAGAAGAGTAGGCATGTGGCTCAATACATGATGAGAGCCCAGAAAGGGATGGCCAGCAACACCAGAGTAGCCAAGCACCACCTACTGGTTGACTGGGCAGTCTCTTGAAACTTTAAGACTAGGAACACCAACCTGTGCACTGCTTGGATCAACTACTAGAAAGACAATGACTCGATTCTATGCTTGTGGACACTTGTCTAGAGCTGTACAACATCAGGGCACAAAGAGCCTTCATCAAGAACTCAATGGGACCATGGAAGACAACACTGGAGGTCAACTCAAAACCGATTGAAGCATCAAATGAGGTTTTGAATTTGTATTCTACAAATAGACTGATAATTTCTTTCTTTTCTGTTGATTTCTGTGTTATTGGTGGGGCATTACTTCAATAACAAAAAAGACCCTTGCAAGCTTATGTGTGAGCTGGTGTTTTTGTGTATGGTGTTAGTGTGTGTGTGTGTGTGTTGGTGTGTGCATGTGTTTACTTGTCTGGGTGGGGGTGAGGGGCTTTACCAATTCTAATTTAATTCAACACTTTTAAGTTACAACTGCATCTACCTCAAATTACCTGTATACTCTATATTTTGCCAAACTGTTATGAAATTTTAAAGATGTGATAGCTTTAATATTAGCTGCCCTAGGTAGGCTACTCAATCTGTATTTATGTTTGATTAATATTTTGCCACTTATGCAACATTGAAACTTTCAGAGGAGCTTAGGAATATAACCTTCAATATAATATCATACTGGCATGGCAGACTGGGGTCACAAAAGTACTAATGATCCTAAGAATAGTGCCATTAATACCTGTTTGATGAGTCAAAAAAGGCCCACTTTGAAAAAGGTCTACGCAGAAGATGAATAAAATTGTGATAAAATAGGGGTTGATCAGTTTTCGTGCATCAAACTGACAGCATTGAATGAGGAGTGAATTTCAGCTACTCAAAATAGGTTACAGCAGAACACAAAAGCATTTTCTGTTAATTGCTCAGAGTTTTTTCAAATAACCTAGGCAGCATTAAAATTGACCAATTTACTTTTGAAGGCCAGCTAACATGAAATTCTTGATTTTATAGTGACCAGCTCAAAATGTTGCGAGTAAAGGATAGTCTGTTTTAACATGATCAGTTCTAAATGGTCATTAAAATTACAGTGACTTATCACTGTAAGAGAAAGCATTTATTTTTTTATACATTACTGTATGTGTAAAGAAGAAACTAGATGTCAGGAATATAAATTAAACTGATATAATTTTGTGTAGTTGTGTACAACTCCTGCCGCCCTCAGTCAATCTCACACACACACACACACACACACACACACACACACACACACACACACACACACACAGTCATACACACACAAAGTCACCACTTACTGTAAATAGAGCAACTCATTTGTCAAGTAATGTGTGTGTTTGTGTGCATGTGTGTGAGAGTGCATGTAAGAAAGAAACAGAGATGGGAAGGAATGGAGAAAAGAATCTCTGCAGATGCCAAGGATGAACTGTGCTCTCTCATCTCACCCCCTTACTCAAACACACAAACATAACAATCCATAAAACAGGGTTCTCTGTGTTCCAACATATCTGGTGATGAGCAGCTCCCTCTCTCTCTTTTTCATATGGAAATAGGAAAAATGGGGTGATTAAATAGAGTCATATATTTAAGTACAGCTGACATCAGAATTAGCATAATGTGTTTTTGCCTCAGGCTCCATACTTTATTTGCCATCTGCATTGGACTCCCTTCCCTCAGGAGGGAATGTACACACAAGCACACACACTCACTCACACACACCCCAGAACTAACCCCAGAATATCTACTTTCAAGCTGAAGGAGAAATGGCATTTCATTTACACACAATTAGACACACAGCCCTCCACTCTTAATTGTTGGCCAAAAATAAACATCAGTTGCCCTCCCAAGGATTTTTTGGGAGGGAGTGTAAAGGGTTCTTGCTTCATGTTTTTAAGGTTCGAAGTAAAACAGCTTGTGTGTGTCAGAGAGAGATGGCATAGAGTGAGTAGTGTGCAGACAAAAGCTAAGGCATGAGTAACTATTATTTTATTGTTATGTGTGTTGGGCATGCGCGTGCATGTGTGTGTGATTGTACTGTCTACTATAATTAAGTCAAAAGGCCTGACAGGATTGTTTGGGTGAACAGCTGTTCCACCTCACACAACTCCTCTAAGCACTCATACACACACACGCATCCCCCCCCACCTACCCACACACACGAGAAAGGACGAGAGGCAAAGAGATGTTTCTAAAAGAAGAGGTTTGGTGTTCAAGTAAAAAAAAAAATTAAATAGTTGAATTTCTGAGTCTTTTAAAGTGATGAAGAATACATTCTGTTGGTTTATCTTTGCAGATTTTTTTTGAATTAGCAAATAATACTGCACATCATTGTATTTGTTAAGTGACTTTACATGTGTTTTAACTGATTAGTTTGTCCATTTTTTCCATTATGTATGCAGTTAAATTTCTTTTTTTTAAGACTTGCACTTCTTGACAGGCCCAGGAGAAAAAAATGGTTAGACGTGTGCACACAAGATAATTTGCTCCCCATATTGGTGCATTCAGATATAAAAACACAACATTTCTAAAAATAAAAAACAATATGAAGTACCTTACAGTATACAGCTCACATTTGTGTAGCTGTCAGAAATATAACTGCATCAAGCACAAGAAAGCGAAAAAAAAAATACAGCAGCATGTTTCTACATGTATTTAAAATAAGTTTGCTAGGTCCAGACAACAAGCTTTAAGCTAATATCTAACTACTGTGTTCATGTTTATATGTGTTTGTTGATTTTCCAGGATGTATCTCTGGCTTGGTTGAGCTGTGGTTGTAACGAGGCTCTTTAAAACTGCTGAAACTTGTGTGTATGTACATTTGTATATCCTCAAAGCATTTACATTAATTTGTTGTTTCATAGGTAGATATAGATAAATATTTCTATTAATCCCCCAAGAGAAATCTAGATCTGCACATAAAGCAACAATTAAAACTAAACAAGTAATTAAAAGTCATCAAGCAAAATCACAGCTGGTACAGGTTAGGAAAACACAGATATTAATAAAAAACAAAATGAGTTTCTGAAAAGTTCCACTAGAAGAGCCAACCAGGTCAATCCTGCAAATCATTGCAAGGACTCAATGATTGCACAACCCCAAATACAAACTAGGCAACTAGGCAACTAATCATCAACATCCCCCTGACCTTGAAAGGAGGAGCTGAAGAGCCTGATTCCTCTGGGAACAAAAGATTTCCTCAAGTCTGTCTGTCAAGCAGTTCTATGACAACAGCCTGCCACTGAATGTGCTCCATGGTCGTGGAGTGGGTAACTGTAGGTGTCTACTCTGGACAAGTCCTTCTGTCCTTCTGTCCGCCACAGACTCCAACTTGTCCAATTTCTGGCTGACCACAGAGCTAGATTTTCTGACCAGCTTTTCAATCCACATAGGATCCCTCTTCTTCATATTGCCCTTCCAAAGCACCTCTGCTCAAAAGAGGATGCTAGCAAACATTGACTGATAAAACCTCTAGGATAGTGTCCTACAGATGTTAAAAGAGCCCAGCCTCCTCAGACAGTAAAGTCGGCTGATAACTCCTGTGGCGGTCATCAGCACACTCCAACCAGCAGCAAATGAAAGGTGCAACTGTGTTGACCACATATTTGACAGACACACCTTTCAATTTAACTGTTGCATACAAAAACTTACGTACATACGTTTCATCTGTACACGAGTCAAGTTTGCTTGATTTTGGGCTACTTGTTTTTTTCAAGGGTTCCACCTCATTTATTACAATAAAATGATAACAAATTTGCCACAATTATCTCAAGGGGAGTTTATGTTTAGTCTTTACATCTGGAGAGTCAGTAGTTAAGGAAATTAGTTGCCTAACAAATAAAAAAAAAACAAATAAAGCTACAGGAAGTAGTAAGCAGAATATAAAGTAAACACTCTTATCGCATCTCCTACGCCTCTCATTCTTTCACCGAATTAAAGTTTGTTCCCTACAAATAAGTTGTTTAAAAAGAAATATCATAGTGACAAATTAATTTGTAAAGAAGATTTTGCTTTTTCTCATTAGGATCTTAAAAGTAAGCTTCATTTAGAAATTGCAAAATGCATGTTATGTTTTTCTATTCATGACAGATGTTCTGAGAGTGTCTTATATCTGAGAGGGATCTCAGCTGAAATATTGAATTCATTTCTCTCTTTGTGCTGCAGGTGTCAGGGATGAGCCTTCCAGCTATATATGTACCACATGTAAGCAGCCCTTTCCTAGTGCCTGGTTCCTGCTGCAGCATGCCCAGAACAACCACGGCATACGCATATATCTGGAGTCAAACTCCTCCAGCACAGCCCTCACCCCACGTATCACTATGCCTCCTCCCATGAACAATGACTCTATCCCACAGTCCCCTCTTACCAACTTTCTTGGAGATAATAACCCCTTCCACCTCCTGAGGATGACAGGCCCCCTACTCCGGGAACCTCCCCCAGGCTACATGGAAAACCGCCTTCCCAACACCCCTCCATTTGTCAGCCCACCTCCTCGCCACCACCTGGACACCCATCGGCTGGAACGCCTTAGCACAGAGGAAATGGGCCTAATCTCCCAGCACCCCAGTGCCTTTGAGAGAGTGATGCGACTGACACCAATGGCCTTGGAGTCCCAGTCCATGGACTTTTCCAGGCGACTACGTGAGTTGGCAGGGAACACCAATAGCACCACACCACCGTTGTCACCCAGTAGGGCCAACCCTATGCACAGAATACTAAATACCAACCCCTTTCAGCCTGGGCCAAAATCACCCTTTCTAAACACCCCTCCTTTACCACCAATGCCCCCAAACAGCACTACCCCTCCCCAGGCACAGAATAAGATCAAGTCATGTGAATTTTGTGGTAAAACATTCAAGTTCCAGAGCAATTTGGTAGTGCATCGGCGTAGTCATACTGGAGAAAAACCATACAAGTGCCAGCTATGTGACCATGCTTGCTCTCAGGCAAGTAAGCTGAAGCGCCACATGAAAACCCACATGCACAAGGCTGGATCCATGACAGGTCGCTCAGATGATGGACTATCCACTACAAGCTCCCCAGAGCCAGGCACCAGTGATGTCACAGGTGAGGGCATGAAGAATCGTGATGGGGACTTTCAGGGTGAAGGCAATGAGGAGGAAGAAGAGGAGGAGGAAGAAGAAGAACTTGAAAATGAGAGTCGACCTGAATCTAATTTTAGCATTGAGTCTGAGTTCTACAGAAGCAGGGAGAATGGCTCTAAACCTCCTTCACAGGAGAAGTCATCTTTTGCCCTTGAGAAGATGGTGGAAGGTGGAGGACTAAACACCATACAGCAGTACAGTAATTCGATAGTTGACAATCGTAAAAGAATGCCATTCTCCAAAAGGTGCTTAGATGGCCAGCGTGACACAGGAGATGAAGACTCAGTTGCTGGAGAGATAGACCATCACCAGCAAGGGGACAGGACAACCATTAATGGCCAAAACTGTGGCTCCAGTGACTCTTTTTCAGGCCTGTTTCCCCGTAAACCTACCCCCATCACCAGCCCCAGTCTGTCCAACTCTTCAAATAAGAGGATCAAGATTGAGAAGGACTTGGACATTCCTCCAGCACCCCACATACCCTCTGAGAATGTCTATTCCCAGTGGTTGGTGGGTTATGCTGCCTCACGCCACTTTATCAAAGACCCTTTCCTAACCTTCACTGACTCCAGACAATCGCCTTTTGCCACCTCCTCTGAGCACTCATCTGAGAATGGTAGCCTGCGGTTCTCAACACCTCCAGGTGACTTGCTGGATGGTGGTCTGTCTGGCCGCAGTGGCACCGCTAGTGGAGGCAGCACGCCCCATCTGGGTGGAGGCCCTGGTCCTGGTCGACCCAGCTCCAAGGACAGCAGGAGATGCGACACCTGTGAGTTCTGCGGAAAGGTGTTTAAGAACTGTAGCAACCTGACAGTGCACCGCCGCAGCCACACTGGTGAAAGGCCCTACAAATGTGAGCTGTGCAACTACGCCTGTGCCCAAAGCTCCAAGCTTACACGCCACATGAAGACACATGGCCAGCTTGGCAAGGAGGTCTACCGCTGTGATATTTGCCAAATGCCATTCAGCGTGTACAGCACCCTAGAGAAACATATGAAAAAGTGGCATGGAGAACATTTAATGGCCAGTGAGGTGAAAATTGAACAAGCAGAGAGAACCTAAACCAGGTTCTCTGTTTCCATTCTTTGACCTAAAAAATAAACTAAATGGGGTAGCTGGATACTCTATTTCTGAGATATTAATTTTTATTTGACTATGTCTTTTTAAGAAACTGCCAACTAAGAAAAAGGGAAACCAGAGATCTTAACATGGATTGAAGCTGCCTAAACTGCCTCATTTGGAATCATTAATAAACAATCAGTTAAGTTATACCATATGTGGAGCCTTTAACTGTGCAATAATTTCTGTATTTATTGGATTTTGTATTTTGGTCGGTTAATTTTTTGTTACAGCTTTTTTAAAGATCTTTTTTCTTTAATTTTGTGTTACTCTGTTTGTTAATAACCCATATGATATCCTTAAGTTTTTTTTAGAAGAACAGATGTCCATTTTAGAATATCTTCTTTGGCTGCTACTTGTAAGAAGTTGTATATCAAGTAAAACATTTGAGTTTTGGATGAGAGGCTGAGTTTAATCTTCTCTATGAATGTTGCTTAATTGAGAATGCTAGAATTGTTTTGTATGATGACTATATGCGGAAAACAATCTTTTGGCTTTGTAGCATGAACTGATTCTAAATTATGTCAATATAATTGGATATGTAGCACTGAGTGTCTGATGGGACAGTAAATCTAAAATCAATGAGGATCTCAAGGTTTATAAACCTACCAAAAATTCTCCTCCTTAGTACATTGTTATTAGCCAGAAGAAACAGATTCTAGATATGGCAGCTGCTGACTAGTACATTGTATCATACCCCAACAAAGCTATGACAATAAGCTCACATTGTTTTCAATTTTTTTTTTAACCCCCAACCACTCACACACACAGCCACACATGCACACACATTCACACAACTCTCAGTTGAGCATTAATTTGTTTAAAGGCAGTTATATGTATGTTGGAACATGGCAGATTACTACTTTCTCCCAATGCTTACATTGTGCAGTACATGTAACTCCAAGATTATTGACAATTATATATAATAAATTTTATAAACAATTTAATTCTAAAAACATCCCTATGTGTTGAAAGTGCTCAATAATATTGCATATCCTAAAAAAGTATATTTTGACTTGTAATATATTACAATGGTTAAATTCTGAATAATAAATTTACTTCTCCAAAAATAGAAAACTTAAAAAGTTTCACCATAGTAAGACCAGCTGCCTCAGTTTCCTCCATTCCCTTTTGTTTTTAAAATATCATTCCCGACACCAAAGCTTCACTCACCTTGTTGTGGCATTTTGTGCCCAGAAATTACATTGGCACAAGTTTTGTCAGAGTTCTAAGTCTAAAAAAATTAACAACAGACATGATTTTTTTTCCCACCCAACACACACCCACACACGCACACACACAAACCCACACACCCACCCACACACATACACAACCAAAACAAGGCTGGATTGAAGTTACAAAAGAGTCTAGATCTTGGAATTTCCTGATGAAGTTTAGAAGGCTGCTAGGCAGGGCTTTCCATTTTCTGGCACGAAAAAAATTATAATGTATAAAATAATGAAAATAATGATAATAATAATAATGATAATAATTTATCTGAAACCATTTTTTTTATCATCATTCAATTTGACATGAGTGTGCCTTGAATAATGATCTTCCTATCTATTGTCTTGGACAAATGCAACACTTTGTATGAAGCATGAAATTGAACAAGAAAAAAATGTAATGTAATAACTATTACATGTAAAATGACATTACAACTGAATTATTTAAATGAACATAACTGAAAAAAATGCTTTAGGTTAAGGAGTAACCAGCACAATATTGTGTCTGTGTATTTATTTATGTATGCATATGTTCATATAAAGGCACAAACCTATCTATAGAAATATATCAAATTCCTCACTCACAAACGACAAGAGTCTGTCTCTCAACTTTAATTAGAGGAGTGGAAAAAAAGCCACACAAAACACTAAGAAAGAGATTTGACAAAAATCAGGAAATGCTGAAACTATAAGTAAGAGTTTAATGCACTCTGGCTTAAAGTGAGTTTACAGTATTGAAACAAGTAGGGTTATTTGATATTTGTGTGTATGTCTGCTTAAACAGAGTTTTTTAGGTTTTTTTCTAAAGTTTCTTTAAATACCATATGGAAATGTGTATTATTTATTTTGGGGTTTTTTTTATATTTTGGTGAGGGGGTCTTAATATATATATAAATAAAAATAAATATATATTTCATTTTTTTCTTGTTTACTGTAAAAGTATACCAGTATTTGTAATATTGGAGAATGCCTGGGCATTTTACTGTACAAAAATTGAAAAAAAGTTTGTTTTTCAACTTTTATTTTGCAGTCAAAATTAAATTGTGGGTCTCTTAAACTGTTTTTTGTCACAGTAACTGTAAGTCTTAAGTTTTAGTAACTTTTATTCTGCCTTGGGTGTAATGAAATAAAAATTAAACAAATTGAAAAAGACAACTGAGCTGTAACAAACTTGGATTTGCTGGTGGGATGACTGTTGGGGTGGGGGAAGGAAGATGGTTGCTCCATTAGCAGATGGAGGTTTTCTCCCAAACTTGTTTGACTTTTCAGGAAAAACACATTGGAAATCCTGAGTTGTATCTATTTTACTTCTTCCTGATAGATTATTCTTCATTTATGATTTGAAAATGTATTGAAACTTGCTGCCTTTCCTGAGAAGCTTGTTTTTTAAACTGTAGGCTGTTATTTGCATCCTTTTGTAAACAGCATATGCTGAGTACACGTCTTGCCTGGGTGTAGAGGAGGGTAATTTAATTCCAATGACAAGACAGAACTCCCAGGCTCCTACAGTGTATTTTTATGTGTCAGGGAAAACTAACTGTTGAAAATTTGTACTATTGTAATAAATCACATTGTACAGAAGAGAATCAAAAGGTTTTTGGCTTTCAAGTGACAAATCATCAAAAGATGTTTTGTTTACCACTCTATTGGTTGTACATTGTTTTTAGGACTATGCTGTTTCATTCTTATTTTTGTTTGTTTCTTTTTTTTTTATCTTGTTTGTGATTTCTAATTGGCACTGATAGTGACTCCCTTTGTCTGGGATGGGGTTGGGGGCTGTGTTTGACCTTGGTGACCTCCATTTTGATTTTTTTCGGACACATGCCTTCCCCAATATTTCTCAGCATGAGAACAGAGCACAAATACAAGCTGTTACAATTCTTCATCATCTGTGTTTGTCTTGTTTGTTCTTCAAGCTTGTTGGACAGGAACATGGAAACACACTGATCCACATAAATCATAAAATACTATTGCTGCACACATAAATGTATTAGATGCATTTAGATGGTTTTAAATGTAATTCAGTAAATTCCTGAAAACAGTCTACATATAAACCAAAAACACGTTTATTGCTGCTTTTACAGTGACCACAAAACCCACTCATCATATGAATATCTGCTAATTAAAAAAGTACTGGGATGACGTTGAAAAAAATATGGTGTAACCCTGAGAGCTTTTATGTATCCCACCAACAGCGCTTTTGAAAAAAGCAGAAACTCATCTACTTAAATCACATTAAATTGTTGTTTTTTTATGTTAAATTTTTTTTTCCATCAAAGCAGACCACTTCAAAATATTGCTTTTTCCCTGCTCTTATTGGATCATCCAAGTAAATTCCACATCTCTTTTAACAGCTTGCTTTATATTTTCAAAAATTTGTTTAAAAAAGAAAATTAAAGGTAAATGTGGCATTAGAATTTTCTTTTAAAAATATGCTTTACAATACATACATTACATTGATAAATGCAGATGTGAGGGGCTGGGGCTGCAGGTGGGCTTTCCTTGGTGTGAGCATGCAAACTGCTTGTGCTGATATTCTATTTAAAAAACATAAATCGGTTCTTATAGGCTACACCTTTGGTTCTCAATGATGTCACCGATGTGCATCCAGTGGTTGCCCTTTGCTGCAGACTGGACGAGCCAGGAAAGTCGAGTTAACATCCCATAATAAATTGTTCTTTTTGGGGTCTATTATAGGACTACACTGCATTTTCTGCATAGTGAAATCACTGACAGGATACTTTAAATATACACATGTATGTGTATCCATACTTCCCTGAGTGGGGCAACAAACTAATTGAAAAAGATGACTGAGCTGTAACAAACTTGGATTTGCTGGTGAGATGACTGTTGGGGTGGGGGAAGGAAGATGGTTGCTCCATTAGCAGATGACGATTTTCTTCCAAACTTGTTTAACTTTTCAGGAAAAACACATAGGAAATCCTGAGTTGTGTCTATTTTACTTCTTAATGATGAATTATTCTTCATTTATGATTTGAAAATGTATTGAAACTTGCTGCCTTTCCTGAGAAGCTTGTTTTTTAAACTGTAGGCTGTTATTTGCATCCAGCATATGCTGAATACACTTCTTGCCTGGGTGTAGTGGAGGATAACTTAATTTTAATGACAAGACAGAACTCAGTAAATGCGATACATACTTCCCTGAGAGTGGCAACTGTGGCTAAGAAAGTAGAGTATGTCATCTATTCAGGCTTCCTGTTGTACGTGTGTATGCATTTGTATTCGTGAATGCTGACTTGTGTTCTAAGAAGACATAAGAAGTCAAAAGACCAGGGCGTGTTGTTTAAAAGCTGTTTTTTTTTTGTTTTTTTACCATTAATGATAAATCTTAAATAATTTAACCCTGTATTCAATTTCAAGTATCTGACTAGTTTTAACCATTTACAGTAAATATGAGCACATTGTGATGTAGTTACTTACATTATTCACATTCTGTAAACATATTTGAATTCCTTTTGAGCATCTATAAATAAATTTTAAACTAAATTTT
>JAQNCA010000007.1:20676195-20690228 GCA_029783725.1 Acanthurus tractus
GCAGACACGGAGAAAAACCCTTTCTCCCGAAGAAGACGAGCCCGCTGAGACTCCACTTCTTCATCCGAGTTAACTCCGCTGGTCCTTCTCTGCCACATCGAGGACAGCCAAATTAATCCTGCTATAGGACGCTACGGCCGCCCTGCACATACCGAGATTGACTGATCGGCAACGCCGGGAAGCATGCTAGTCGCTACAAGCAACGTCAAGTAAGAGAGCTTTTGTCTGGGCAGAGACAGTTAAAGTAGCGTGAAATTTAAACTGTGTGTTTTTGTTATTTGTTTTAAAGACCTCCGAGTTCCTTACTTTGTGATTTAAGCTGTTTGCCGCTGGGAGTAACATTGTTTGATCTGCTTAGTGAACATTGTGCTGCTAGCAGTGTGTCGTGCGTATGCCCGCAGTATCTTGACTTACTAACTTAAACAGCGATCAGTGGACAGTAGATGAGTGTCAGTTTGTTTATTAACCCCTGGGAGATAGTAAATCGAATATTGCGCCATCCACGAGCATTCCTCAAACCACTCTGAAGCATACGCGCTTCTCCCTCTTTCTCCCTCTCTTTTACTAACCGCACACTCACACACACACATACACGTACATGTATAGATAACTACACTGCTTCCCATAGTGTACACATTATCCTGTGAGCAATCTTAGGAAAGCCCACGACCTCCGGTGTACACCGCCTGTGTAGTATAATAACCTCTTTTGTGTGAGCATTCAATGCTTTCAGTTTCGCTTTGCGCCATCTCGTGTGTGCTTTAAAGGAACACGTGGAGCAAGCGGAGCTGCGGCCATTGTCTCGCTCAAACTTAGCGCGTCACATCCCGTGATTGACACCTGGCGTGACGTGACATAGTCACACCCGCCATCTTGCCCACTTCCTTCCCCCTTCCACGCTTCCTCTCTCTCTCTCTCTGCTTATGACTTCTGATTTTATATGGTTATATATTCTATAGATAGATTCAGATTAGCGTTTATTAATGTTAATGTATGGATTTCGAATGAAATACACTCTGTAATAAACAGTTGTGTGTTAAATAAGAGACCTCTGAGTGATTATTGTTGCACATTGTTGTGATTACTGCTGGTTGTATGGTCTGTGCTCGATCTCATCCCTTCAACTTAATTAATTACTAAATAATTCCCTTTATTTCAGTATTGAATTTTGGTTAATACTTATCCACCTAGGCTTTACCTTAATTCTAGAGGCTGTTATCTGTTTGGTCATTGATCCCTGTTCACAGGGTGGTGCCCCGAAATTATTAAATAAAATTAATAATTATATAATTTTTATACTTATTATACTAACGGATGTCAGTTTACCTCCCATGCATTTGCTATGTTTCTTAGACAGAGATGGTGCACCTACGCTCCAGCGACTGCTATCCGAGAGCAAACGGAGCTATCAAAAGATTCAACAGAGTGCTGAAAGAGTGCATGCAGACTGCTAAAAGGATGCACGGACCATGGAAACAAGCAGTGACAGAGTTCCTACAGAACTATCATGCTACATCACATGCAACAACACAAGCTTCTCCATTTGAGTTGCTAAAAAACAGGAAGATGTGCACAAAGCTGAATGTCCTTCCAGTCTCACAGAAAACTAAATCACACGAGCAAGAAAAAGAGACTGTGAAAAACAAGCAGAAGAAAAGCAAGGAGTACATAGTCAGGAAGACTGGGGGAAAACGTACCTTCGTTCCGGGTGAATGACACCGCGCGTGTCTGGAAACCTGAGCATGTCCAAAAGGGATCATCCAGATTCACAGATCCTCTGACGGTCTTAAAGAAAGTGGGACCTAGCACATATCTGCTCAGTGAAAGTTGGAAGTGGAATGCATCAAAACTTGCACACATCAGAGAGAGGCTCTGACCCGCACCTGCAAGGACAGTGAGACTGAGACTGTGCTTGATGGACTCATTATGCCAGAGAACGAGTCCCAAAACGCACCTGAGACAGGCCTAAGATGGGGTCTGGGAGACAGAAACCTACCTCGGTGGTTGACAGGTTTTGTAAAGTAAACAAAGAGAGACACAAAACTTAGGGACTGAGAGTATTGTCCTAACCAAAATCTATGCTGTGGTGTGAAAAACATAATTTCAAGCTGTTCTGAGGACAGAGTTAAAGATAAAAAGAAAAATAGAACCTCATATGTGAATAACAACAGTGAATGGGGAATTTTTTATTTCAGTTTATAATACACTGGTTACTTTACACAAAGTGATTGACATTAATCCTGCATACAGGTTGTGGATTTAAAATGGTTATGACTTAATTCAGTTATGCTCTTTGATTCATGTTCACTTTGAGCAGGCCTGGGGACACGGGAGTGGGCTCCATCTCTGAGGCTGAGGTTGCCCGGTGGCAGGGAGCCAAGGGTGGATGTGATCCGCCTGGAGTTCCTCGAGGCCCTAGATTTTGTGGGGGTGTCGTGGTTTAAATTACTCTGCTTTCTCTCTCTCTCTCTCCGTTTCCTGTACGACCAGTGCCAGAGCAACTCTCACTGGATCAGTTCGCAGCCGGGTGTGAAGCGGCCGGGAAGAGAATTAGCACCTCTAAATCCGAGTCCATGGTTCTTAGCAGGAAATGGGTGGAGTGCCCTCTCCGGGTCGGGAATGACATCCTGCCCCAAGTGGATGAGTTCAAGTATCTCGAGGTCTTGTTCGTGAGTGAGGGAAGGATGGTGTGAGAGATCGACAGGCGGATTGGTGCAGCATCTGCAGTAACGCAGAGATCTGTCATGGTAAAGAGGGAGCTGAGCCGAAAGGCAAAGCTCTCTGTTTACCAGTCGATCTTTGTTCCTACCCACAACTATGGTCATGAGTTTTGGGTAGTGACTGAAAGAACAAGATCATGGGTACAAGCAGCCGAAATGAGCTTCCTCCGTAGGGTGGCTGGGCTCTCCCTTAGAGATGGAGTGAGAAGCTGGGTCATCCGGGAGGAGTTAGAACCACTGCTCCTCCCCGATAAGAGGAGCCAGATGAGGTGGCTCGGGCATCTATTCAGGATGCCTCCCAGGTGAGGTGTTCAGGGTATGTCCCACCGGTAGGAGACCCCAGGGCAGATCCAGGACATGCTGGAGAGACTTTGATATCCTGGGAAGAGCTGGACAAAGTAACTGGGGTGAGGGAAGTCTGGGTTTCCCTGCTGCTGCACCCGTGACCCGACTCTGGATAAGTGGAAGAAAATGGATGGATGGGTGTTGTAAGGGAAGAAGAAGAATAGAAATAAATGTAGCAAGTGAAGCACAGTGCTTTTTACTCCAGCTACTTCTTTTATTTTACAAGTAAGATACAACACTAACCCTTCGTGAGGTTGGCCAACCTCATGGATTTAAGGTACAAATACAGAGCTCCATCTGCAGTGCCACACCTTTGCGACTTTAGCGCTCCGCCACTGGAGCCAGGGATCGTAGTTCCTTCAGAAATTTGTAAAAATCTTTGAGAAAATTTAAATCCCACAGGGAAGCGGAAGTGATTGGCAAAGGAAGCAGGGCAGGAGGGGTGGAGTGCAGAAAAGACTTCAGCGATAGCAGCTTCATCACATTCCTCTGCCCTCCATTCTACTTGACAATGTGCAGTCATTAAAAAATAAAGTTGATGAACTCAAGAAAAATGTAAAATTCCTGTCAGAATATAAAAAATGTTGACTCATATCACTGATGGAATAGTGGCTTGTAGACCAAGATGCGGATGCTGATCTTGTGATCAAAGGTTGTGGCCAACCCTGGCACTTGGATCGTGACACACATTGGACTGGCAAATTATGGGGGTGTGTGCCTTTATGAAAATAACTGGTGGCAGAAAACTACAGTTATTCAGCACACTGTTGTTGCATCCCAGATCTGGGCCTGTACCCTTTGGAGGCTGCATTTGAAGGTCGATTACATAATAATGCTATGCAACAGCCATCCTATTTTGAAGGCTCCCTCAGATACAGCCAACAAATGCAGCCTTCTCTCTCTTTTTATGGAGGATAAATTGCTACTTCTCTTCTATATGGGTCTTCCATTGCATTCCATATGCTAAGATTCTTTGCACGCTGCTGCTCAGTCCTGAAAAGTATGTTTCACAATGGCAGCTCAAAGCGATTATGAGCTGCTTTGGAGTGGAGTACACTTTTAAATGTAGGCATTGAGTTTTTAACTCATGTGAACATCTAACGCCAGACATGTTAAACTTATTTAAAATTTCTGTTAAAATATGTGACATTAGTAATGCTAACATGTAGCCTTGAAGAGTGGGGAGCCAGCTTTGTGCTTTAAGTTAGCCTTGCTCTGCTGCACATGGAGCTAGGCTCTGTTGTCTGTCATGCTTCATGCGGGGAGCTCAGTTTCAGCCTTTAGACACAAAGCCTTAAAAGCCATCACTTTCAAATGTTACAGGTTCAGAGGTTGACTTATAAGTTATTGTGAGTGTCGAGATGTCATAGACGTTTTATACTTCATATAATGTACACAAATGGACCAAGATGACCAAATTTAGATTAGGTTCTGAGCCCTGAGTTATTTCTAGACTGTAAAACTGCAAAGTCTAGTTAAACCGTTGGATTAAATACAGACGTATTCTGAGGATTGTTAGTTTTCTTAATATTGGTGTTTTGTATTATAAGAACTCTTGGCATAACACAAAAGGTGCTTTACATTTCATTTTCTTGTAGGGAGCAGGAAACAGAGAAACTAGTAAAACTGAGGGGTCAGAACAACCATTTATTTACGGGGGCCAAACATTCGGCCACTGTTGGATGGAGGTAAGGCAATAGTAAGTAGCCAATTTGAAATTTTTACATTTTGTATCTTAAAGTTAAATTATTTCAAATACCATACAAAGCCCAGAATAAAAATATAATCTAAAGAACAAAGGGTAATATGCAAATTGTTTTGTGAAATTTTGTGTCTGTTCTGATATCACCTTTTATAAACACTGACAATATTATCTTATATTTACCTTTTTTTCTCGCTTCTGTCTGTTCAGAACAATGGGTTCTGTAAAAATAAAATGTAAAAAATGTAGTAAAAAATGGATCTGGACAGACAGATTGCTCTGCATCAGGCCAAAGAAAAGTGGAACAACTCAAAAAAAACCCAAAGTATTTGCACATTTGGTTGATGGTATGAAAACTTAACTGTATTTGTTGTATGTTATTAAGTTTATTTTATTATATTGCTTTTTTTGCCCATTCAAGTTAATAAACATTTGCTGAAAATTTATACTGCCAATGCAATTGATATCCTCTGCCTTAGGCTTGTAAGGGACAAAAGAGGGGATCAGCAGGAAATCCACCACTGCTACTTTGCCCTGAGTGGTGGATTTCCTCACGGATGAGGTTTAAGGACAGAGGCCTTTCATTGCCTCCATCCCTGAGAACTCATCAAGGCCAAGTGCTGCAGTGGGTGAGCAGGAGGAAAAAGATGATGAGGAGCAGGAGGAGAGCCAGCATGGGCTAGGCAGAAGGAAGAGAAAGAAGGAAAGAGAGGATGAACTCCTTAATTTAATTATGGAGGACATGAGGTTGTAGGGAGAGGCTGAGAAGAGAAGAACTCAGAAGAGCAGACCTCTCAAGAGAACGGTGGCCAGGAATAGATTTTTTTTGTGTTGATTTTGTTTACTATTAAGTGCTAAATTGTTATTTAGATTATTTATAAGTTCTATTTCTTTTAATTTTGATTTAAACAATTATTTCACAGTTTTTCATTTTTACATAAAGATTATTTGTGTTCTAAATTAAGAAATGGTCACTATATTACACATGTTATCCATTTCATTTAGCATTTAAAGAACAATTTATAACAGGGCATCAAGTGCTACTTTTCAGGGACAACAAGGGTTTGAATTTTATTTTTATTAACAAAGGTGCATTCTGAACATTTATAAATATTTACAAGGGGGTAGTCTTAACATTTACAACTATTTGCAAAAGTGCAGCAGATATGACTGTTTACAGATTATTTAAATAATTGAATTGAGTTGAATTGTACACAATTTCTACTAATTTACTAAAAAAAAACGATTCATTTACTGTTATTAGCTGAGCAGGAGTCATTGGCATTGGCACTGCCAAGCTTGACAGGATGCCACAGTAGAGACCCTGGTATTTTCTGTCTGTCAGTGGGATGTCATCTGGGGTGATACTCAGAGTGTGTTTGGGGGTCCACCACATCTTTCACCAGCTGGGTTTGCAAGGTCAACTCAATTGACAGCTGCCATGTGACTGCAAATTTTTTAAGAGGCAAGAATAAAACACACCACAAACAAATAAAACTTCACAACCTTAAACTAAGATGAAAGGAATCCGAACACAAACTATTCCAATAAACAACACTGTCTACAAAACACTGTTAATAGGAGTAATAGCTTTAAAATTATTTTACTTGCCAACTTAACATAATCATGGTCGGGATAAACCCCCTCCGGGGCAGACACCTCCGCGGACAGATGGTAATGCCATGGAGCATCACTGATGGCCTCCAACCTTTCTCCCCTTCATCCTCTTTCATGTCTTCCTGCAGCTCATCCTCCAAGACCATGGTGTCATCTGTCCCCAGGCAGATGTTGTGCAGGATGACACATGCTGGCTTATGGCCTAAAATGAAAAAAAAAAAAAAAAAATTATGATTTACCCTGCTTCAGTATTAAAAATATTATTGTTGAGTGATGACACACCTGGACACACCTGGGGCACAAAGGTGTAGTTCACCTTCAGCACTTGCAGAGAGACGGAACGAAACCTGGTCTTCATCATTCCAAAAGCATGCTCAATGATAGTGTGTATCATGGAATGATGTCTGTTGAAGTGCTGGGCTTCCACACCTTGCAGCAGCTGCTTGTAAGGAGTGATGAGGGAGAGTGGGTGTTGGAGGCACAGGCAGCCACTGACTGCGCCGACCCAGCCAATATATTTGTCTATGAAGTAGCCCTGATGGTCACAAACCACCTGCAGGATAACAGAGGCAAACAGTTTCCTGTTCTTAGAACAGTGACCATCAGGGCCACTGTGTGGCTTGATCCCAAAAGCTGTCAATTGCTCCAGCAGCTTATGTAAAAGCTCTGTGTCTTGCCAGCTCTACAAACTCACATATTACTATCGCCAGGTTTTAGCCCTCTTTGGGAAGTAGATGACCTTGTGGCTAATAACCACCACCTCCTCAGTAAACAGTGGATGATGCAGTGGACAGTGGAGTGAGGCATCCCAAACACCCTTAAGACCACCCTCTACGATGCCCCACTTGCCAGCCAGAAGAGTAACACAAAGGTCTCTTTTGTGGCACCCCATCCATGTCTCTGCTCCTGGTGGAGAAGGTCCAGTAGCTCAGCCTTAAGTCCTGTATGGTGTCATCCTGGCCAAAAAATCTCCCCAGTACAGGAACAGCCAGATTGATCCTGCAGTTTAGGGATCTGGTCTGGATTGGGAAGGGACGAGAGGAACAGGAGAAGAAAAATGGTTAATTAAACAATAGCTACATTATTTAAGTTAACAAGGTGATTCAAGTTAATTTAAGAGCTTCGATCGATAATGCTTAATCTGTCCATCTATCTGTCCACACCAGTCTCTCAGCTTCTCAGTCCGGCTTTGATGATTCATTCCAAGCATTTTAATATAAATCTAAGGTAAGGTTTTTTTTAACAGTGAATCAATTGACAAAGTTAAATGGCATTAACCATATATGTCAATCTATAGCTTTAATGCCAAGCATTAATGTCACTTTACATAATAAATGTACGTATGTAATGTACAGGTATACTAATTAACCCCAACATTAACTAGCTAATATTACTATGAGTTAAAATAACAGGCTCTCCATGGTCCTCTCTCAGCTGGACATAAACCAGCTACTGGGGCAGACAGAGGTGCTTCTCATCTTTCTCCGTAATTTCTCTCTTTTCTACTTTCCTTTCTTTTACTCTTTGCTTTTGCCGGTCTGGCAGAAACTGTGATGAAAGGGTTGGAACATTTGGTGACACAACCAGGAAATCCTGCAAAGGCTAGACTGTCCAATTTTACAACAGTTGATGCAGTTGAGAGAGAGATCAGTTTGGAGAAGCCTCCTAGGGTGTGGCCTCTGTTGACTACATAGGCTGTGTCCTCTGAAGGATGCAGCCCCTGAATTAGAACGCAGCTTGTGTGTACCCCGAATATTGAACCTCTGTCTGTTTCTATTTGCCCATTTTATTTGCCCCAGGACTTTCCTCAACTGTTTGTCACAGTTGCTTATATCTGCTCAAGACAAATGAAGACATATGTGCAGTGCCTCCAGAATTTGTGTCATGATGCACCCAATTTCCCTATGTGAAATTTTAACTGATGTTCATTGACAAAGTGCCTGAATCATTTCTACCAGCACATTACGTTTAGCACACAACAACCACTCTGCCCTCTTCTTTTTCGTTTTCGTTTACCACCAGGTGCATTTCCAGCAGACACCCACCATATATAAAAACACGTAAGGCTTGTTCTAGAGCCAGCTTTAAGTTTGTCCATTCTGTGCTGCTGTTTAAACATGATGGTTTAACATGGTGGCACAGCCCGCTCCC
Source organism: Acanthurus tractus (assembly GCA_029783725.1). Taxonomy (NCBI): domain Eukaryota; kingdom Metazoa; phylum Chordata; class Actinopteri; order Acanthuriformes; family Acanthuridae; genus Acanthurus; species Acanthurus tractus. The sequence goes on from JAQNCA010000007.1 coordinate 20,684,731, forward strand.
ATGTTGATATGAAAGGCCAATTTTAAAGGTAATAAAAACAAAACAAATCTCAAATTAACAAACAGACAAATTCAAACCCCCAAAACAAATATAAACAAATAATAAGTAGCAGTTACTTCCCTTTATTAATATGCCATTACTTGCTAAATTTTGAACTATAAACCAGCAAGCACATGCAGCCACTATGAGCACACAGTCTGTGCTTTGAACTGCTTACAAACTACTCAAATATCTTTGATATATGAAAATGTACATACATGAGAACCAATGAGCCAAGTTAATTTGAAAATACAGTAAATTAGTGTATTCATAATTGCTGCAGGTGAAAATGTAAAATATTCATCTACAGGTCCTCCTTGGATAACTCCTTATCTGTTTTGTCTCAGCTTTATCCTTATCAGACATCATTAATCCTAATACAATTAAATGACACTGAAAGTTAGAGAAACATGAGGAGGTGCTTCTTTATCCAACCTTTTTCATGTAAATGACAGTAAAAAAAATGTAGTCCATGAAGGCTTGTGATAAATCATGCCTCAAAGCCTCACTAATCTTCCTATCTAATCTGATTCTCTCCAGGATATATGACATTTCTATACATAGGTGACCGAAGTTGCTTCTTTTCAGGATGTTAATTTTCACAAGATCAGTAGGGAATTGGAAAAGAGGTAGTGCAAGTGTGTCATCTCCAAATAGATTGCATGCTGTCTCAAATGAAAGCAAATAATTTCATGGCTAAAGGGCTTATTTTTGGGAAATTCCAGATTTCCACCATTGGCTTTTTTTGCATGTGATTTTGTAGAGGGCTTGCAACTTTCAGGGAAGGTGAGGGGTTTTTTGTGAAGTGGGATTATAGAACAGGATGAAGATTATTGGTGCATCCAAAATTGATCACTCTGCCTTGTCCACTCTCCTTGTAGCTCTCATTAGTTGTTGTGGGTGGTGAAAGGACCAGTGCTGCTCTTCTCTTCTCTCTCAGCTTTCATTTACTGGTGACAGAACAGAGGAACAAAGTTATTACCAAAAAAAAAGAAAATTAAAAAAATGACAAAAAACAGAAAGTAAATTGTGATTGCCAACAAAGAAGTGATTAAACCCCACAAAAAGTCTTCAGTGGTTAAATAAATAAAGAAATAGCTGTAATTAAATAATGAATGAAGGAATCAGTCCATAAAGCATTGATTGATGTCCAGGAAAGGGGGTCCCTCTAATGGAGGCTGACTGACAGTGATTAGGAAGGCCCATTTACCAGCTGATGTTTTGTTGTGATTGGACATGTCAGTCTTCCTCTTCTGATTAAAAAGAGAGGGAGGAAAAAAAGCCCAGATGCACCCTGCATCCTTTCCGTTATTTTTATTTTTTTTGTGCATTCTGTTTCCATCCTCAGGAACAAAGCTATCGGTGAACATTATTTTGTCAATCTGTTGTAAAGGGTGACATTCAGGGGTCTGTAAAGATGCCAACTGCCTGTTACCTTGACATCACTTTCTCCAAGAAACCTAGTCTTGGAATTGGTCCTGTTCAGGGCAAACAGGTTTCAGATGTATTGCAATCCTTTTAACATTAGGAAGGTGGTGAGGAGGTTTATGTATTTAAAAACAACTCCTGTTTGTTCTCCAGAATTTTCTGGTATGTTAAAAAGATATTTACTTGGAGAGTAGAACCCTGCAGAAACTATTGCTGAGGATATGAAATTATTAGGGGTGCATAATTACATCACTATCATGTACAGCTGTTATCCACAGGTTAAATCAATTTCTCTGAGTCTATATTGGGAGTTGCTTGGTAATTCAGTGAACCAGCACACTCTTCAGCTTGGTGGAAGTTCAGTGCAACCCCACAAATCAGAGTAACCATCCACACATGACATAAATATGATGTTGTTCCTGTAAGCCTGCTTAAGCACTCACTTCTGCAAGAATTAATTTTAACCATTTTTAACAACCATTGAACTTGTAGTCACATAATCGCAGTTGTTAAAAAACACTGTTTCACAATATGTATTATCATTTTTTCAAAATTTAAGATAAACACAAGATATAGTGTTCTTGTAAAGACAAGGCATAAGGAGAAGCATGTGTACGGTTATAGATATTGTCAGTAGGGCTGTCAATAAAAATATAATCTAATTAAGTAAATACTGTTTTATTTATCAAAATTAACCGCATGTATTACATTTACTGTGAGTAGCATTAAAAATATTAAAATTAAACTGGACTGGTAGATTCAATTTGTAGTTTTTTCAAGTCAAACAACTCTTTCATTTCAGAGCATTTTATTTATTGTTTAAGTGCTTTAGTGTTAAAGTTCGTTGTTTAACGCCCTTTGCTATATCACTGAAATTAGTCTGCAGTCTATTACAATCCATTTTGCAAGAGAGATAATTTATCAGAAAGACTTAGTTTGTGTCTGAACACCTGGTCAAGTGTTTGTTGATGAGGCTGGCTCCCAGTGCTACCGGGTGCTGTGGTAGCTCCAGTGTCAGAGCTTGCTGCTAAGTGCTTTGCGTTGATGTGATATTTCAGGCTTTAAGTGCTTAGATAGTACAAAAATTCCTCGTTACAGATATTGCACAGAAATGTGCTTCAATCAACAGTTCCAACTGAACGTTTATTAAATGTAAATTTTCTATTCAAAAGGCCAGGCACTGTCTTCTCATCTGCCTCCATCATGTTAAGGGCACATGAGATGCAACTATTTGGTGTATCGAAATCAATGTGTTATTTGGACAGCTATCCTCAAAAAAGTTTTTATGTGTGAACCAAATCCTGTGTGTTCTTTAATGAAGTGATAGGAGAAGAGATTCGGTCTCAGTTTTATCTGTTTATTTAGCAGTAAATGAATAAAGCATACAGAGCTCTGGGTCTTGATCTCCCTGTCCCTGACAAACAACAGAATGTGTCAGTTCACAAAGTCTGACTGACTGTTTTTCCCTGACCCGGTCTTCTATTCAATACAGAATGTTGAAAAAACATATTGGTGTAGTTTCTCTCCCGATTGGTAAGCCTATCTGCCTCCATTTCTCGCCTCGATGATATCCAACTCCACGTGATCCTCTTCTTCCTGGGATAGCTCCTGTTTCTGTAACCACAAAGCATAACGCCTCCTTTCCCACAGCCCTTCAGGGCGACAACACCTTTGTTATTCATCTTCTATCTACTCCTGTTGTGTCTGTTTCCCCTCTATGGCTAGTAGCTCACCAAAGAGGGGGATAGACACAGTACGTGAATATGTGAAGAAGATGTTGCATAAATACCATGCAGAACTGGCACCATCAATTAAACATGGGAAAAAAAAGATGGTACCTTCCAATGTTCTGAGTCTGTAATCCACAAAATGTAAGAAGGCACTCACAAACAAGGGGCCTAATTAAAGCAGAGCATATTTCATACAATGTGTGCATGATGAGGAGTACACTAAAAGACATCAAATATCTTTATCCAAAACAAGATTTGCAATCCAACATCCCTCTTCAAAGCCTCATTTAGTCATAGATACTGATGGCCTGCTTCAGGAATTAGTACACCTCTCAGTCTTTTTTTCTTCCTCTTCTTTCGTGCATGCTCATGACCATCACCCGCCCTCATTGGATACTGGACAATCAGCCTTTATTACATTGAGTTTCCTGTTTTCAGCCAGAGAGGGCAGTGTTACACCACAGTGAATTGGGGGGAAATCTAGAGAGAGGTAGGATGCAGCTGATGACAGAGAAAGGGGAAGAAGAAAAAATAAACAAATGAGTTCATAGATAGATGACTGATGGATAGAAACAAGAAAAAAGGAAATTTAAAATAACAAGGAGGAGTAAGACAGGCATTGCTGTGAGTATGTGGTGGAGTGGGGATAGCTGTGTTGTTCTTAACACTCACAACCAGATAGTGACAGTATAAGAGCTGTATTGGTCACCAGAAATGTGGGAGACCTGTTTGAAAGAAATGGCCCAGTGGAGGGCAAGGGTCGAAGTAGAGCAAATAGTGCATATTAGTAATAGGTTTAAAGAGTGACTCAGCATCTTATGGCGAGTACCATTAGTTTCTTTATGATGTGTCCTGGCAGGAGCTGACAGATCGATGTCAGCATGCATTTAAGCATTTACCAAACATCCATGGGAAACTATCACCAGAGTGTACAGAGTTTTAGCCCAGGCTCAGTGGGTCTAGAAGGCAACCAAGACACCATGTCGAAGTGACCAAAGCCACCAGGCACTCCACAGACCCAGGTGCCCGGGAGCGAGACAACAAGCCCTCCAAAACCGGAGGGGCAGGAACCAGAGGGATGGAACACAAGGGCCCACCCACCATCCTACAGCCCCCCAACCCACCTTGCAGCTCACCCATCCCACACCCACTCCCAGCAACCTAGATTTAGACTCACTAGCCACGAGCACCAGGAACACACCCTGACAAAGGGGAAAGCACCGTGAGCAAACAACCCGGGTCCAAACCACAGAAGCCACCAGGACAGCGCAGCAGGCCCAACACTAGAGCACCCTAGGAAACCGAGCCCAAGCGGTGACCCACCAGGCTTCCCCAGAACCCTGGCTGTCACAGGCTGTCAATGTGGCCGCGATTAATGGGTTTTTGCAGCAGTTATGATGTTTGAGTGTAACCGTGATAAAAAGGAGGTCAGAGAGTTTAATATTGTTATAGTCTAGCTGCTCTAGTTCCATCATGCAACCATCTGGTGAAGTGCTGTAACTGGTTAGCTAAGTAATAATTCATGAAGTTGGGAGCATCCAAACCCCCTTATGATTTCTTTTTCTGGAGTGTTGATAGACCGATTTTGGGTTCTTTGTGCTTAGAGTAGAATTTTGTAATTGCGGAGTCTAATATTTGGAACTACATTGATGTGGGTTTGAAAGAGATCATGGAGAAAAGGTAGTTGATTTGGGGTAAGATTTTCATTTTTACAGCTGCAATACGACCCAGAAGGGAGATATTAAGGTACTTCCAACGCCTCAGGTCGCCACAGATTTTGTCAAGAAGGGGGGGAAGTTCAGGTGGACGAACTCTGACAGTTTTGGTGAAATATTTATGCCCAGATATTCAATGTTTTCTGTTGGGAGAGGGTAGTGTGGGTTTTGGTCTGCAGGATTCCATGAGTTCTCAGTTATTGGAAGTATTGTTAATTTTGACCAGTGAACAGAATAATCAGAGAGTAAAGAGAAAATATTTATTAAGTTAAATACTTCCTGTAGTGATGTTTGGGGTTCTTGTAGATAAAGTAAACTGTCCTAAAGATAAATTTTGTGCTCTGCGATGGGGGAGTGGATACCTATGATTTTGCTGTTCTTATGAACCACTGTTGTTAGAGGCTTGATAAATGTTGCAAACAGTAAGGGTGAGAGTGGGCATCCTTGTCTGGTTCCCCTCTGTAAAGTGAAAATTTGAGAAGTGAGTCCATTGGTGGTGACTGTGGCCTTGGGTGAATTATACAGGGCTGCTATCTATTGGATAAATGATTCTCCAAAGCCAAATTTGTGGGGGACAGCAAAGAGG
>JAQNCA010000007.1:20700860-20714022 GCA_029783725.1 Acanthurus tractus
TCTTTAAGCAGCCTAGTTGGAACGGGATCTAGGAGACAAGTGGATGGTTTGGAAGAAGAGATTGTAGTAGTTAATTGAGGAAGGTCAATAGCAGGGCAGAGATATGTGAAGTCCATAACAGGTTCTCTTTTATGTTGATTTCCAGGAACTTAGAACTGCACATTTGCTCCACCTCAGCTCCACTGATGTAGACAGGGCTGTGTGTCTTTGCCTCCTTTTTCTAAAATCAACTAACAGTTCTTTGGTTTTGCTGATGTTGAGCAGTAAGTTGTTTTCTATGCACCATTCTGAAAGACGGTTGATTTCCTCCCTATATGAAAACTTATTGTTGGAAATCCAGCCAATTATCGTGGTGTCATCTGCAGACTTCCCAATAGAGTTCTCTCCATGTCGGGGGTTGCAGTCGTGGGTGTACAGCAGGAACGGAAGGGTGCTGAGCACACAGCCCTGGTGAGTTCCGGTGTTGAGCACTAGAGTGGAGGAGGAGAGACTGCCGATGCAAACTGACTGGTTGGCACAGATTTTTAGTGCATGGCCAGAGATGCTATCAGGCCCAGCAGCTTTTCTCATATTCACTTTCAGCAGGACTTTCCTTATATCCACTATGGATTCTGACAGTGGTCGGTCGTCTGTGGAGTAGACTTTACAGCTGACTCACTGTTAAGGAGATCAAAGTGAGCATAAAATGTGTTTAGGTTATTTGGTAACTTGGCCTCACACATGATGGGAGCACTCCTGCTTTTCTAGCCTTTAACATTTTTGACCTCCTGCCACATGTCTTTGCTGTTGTTGGTGTTGAAGTCTCTCTTAAGTCTCTGCTGATGCCTTTGCTTTACCTCCTTGATGCCAGCTTTCAGTTTTGCTCTTGCAGTGTTGTAAGCTTCTTGGTCACCTGACTTAAAGGCAGCTTTTTTGGCTCTAGACGGAGTTCTCACTTCTGCATTTATCCAGGCGTTCTCATTAGGGAATGATTTAACTGTCCTAATCTTACCACATCATTAGCACTTTTTCTGCTGTATGATGTCACTGATGATGTGTATTCTTCAAGGTTGATATGGTTCTCCTGGGTAGCAGCATCTTTGAACATCTGCCAGTCTGTGCATTTGAAACAGTCCTGTAGAGCTGCTGTGGCTTCATCTGTCCACACTTAAAACAAACTGTTTTAACAGTTGGTTTGACCCTTTATGTCAGCTGGATGTAAGGAGGCAGGAGAATCAGGGAGATGTGGTCTGACTGGCCAAAATGAGGACCAGAAACATTGTTATAGACATTGTGTTGTCTCCTCTGGTGGAGATGTGGACTTGCTGGTAGAATCTAGGCAAAACAGTTCTGAGGTCCGTTTGATTAAAATCCCCAGCAACAATAAAACCATCTGGCTATTTTGCCATGTGACTGCTGATGACCTCATACAATTCCTGGAGTGAATTTTTATATTTTCATTTGGTGTAGTGTAAACAGCAGCAACAAACACACTGGTGAATTCTCTAGGCAGGTAATATGGCCAAATTCTCAGCAGTAAAAACTCAACATCAAGTGAACATTTTCCAACCACTCTGACTTCACCTGTGCACCAAGCATCATTGATGTACACACAGAGTCCGCCCCCTCTCGTCTTACCAGAGTCTTGTGTTCTGTCAGGCTGGAACAGGCTCCGCCCCTCCAGTTTTATCCAGTATATTGCTATGGAACTACGTCTCTGTAAAGATAAGAGTGCCGCAGATTCTGGTTTCTCTCTGCTCAGTCAGCCTGAGTCCATCCATTCCATTTTATTGTCCTGCGGCCAGATATTTGTCAGGAGTAGGTAGTGGAACAGCCTTGGGTTCAAGCGTTCTTAGCTTAACTCTTATCCTGGCTCTTTTGCCTCTCTTCCTGGGCTGACCACACCACTTGCGATGACATCTGGTCCGAATGTTTTGATTGTCTGATCTTGAGATGCCAAGAGCAAAGATCATCTCAAGGTCCGCCACACTTAATCCAATTTTTTTTGGTTGGAAGGTGAGTTTTTGATCAATGGTTGTCCCAAGGTATTTAAATGACTCAGTTCTCTCTAATGCCTGGTAGTTGACTGACTGAGTGGGGATGATGGGGGGATCTTTGTGAAAGTCCACAACCAATTCCTTAGTTTTAGAGGGATTGAGCTCAAGGCAGTTCTGCCTGCACCACTCTGCAAAACTGTCCATCTCACCCTGTAAGTCTCTCTGGGAGTTGGTGGTGTCAATGATCAGTGTCATAAGAGTATTTAATATATGTGATACCTGGGTTTGTGCTCTCGCAGTCATTTGTATAAAATGTGTACAGAATTAGTGAAATTACAGAGCCTTGAGGGACTCCTGTGGAGACAGTTCTGTATGAGCTGAGGTGGCCATTGACCGGACCCTCTGGTGTCCGTCAGTCAGGAATGAGAGGATCCAGAGAATAAAATGCACATTGACATCAATCTGAAGCAGTTTTCGTCCCAACAGTTGAGGTGACACAGTACTGAAAGTGCTGACAAAGTCCACAAAGACCATTCTGATGAGTGAATTGGGCTTTTCAAGATGGGTGTAAGCGCCATGCAGCAGCATTTGTGTGGCTTCACCCACACCCTTGTGCTGCTTGTATACAAACAGCTGAAGGTGGGAAAGAATGAGCCTTTCAAACCATTTCACGACCAAAGATATTAATGCTGCAGACCAGTAGTCATTATCACAGGTGGGTTCGCTCTTTTTGGCTATGGTACAGTTGAAGAGATGGCAGAAGACACCAGCGAGCTGGCTACAGCAGACCTTCAACAGCCGGCCACAGATCTGGTCATGTCCTGGTGCTCTGTTTGGTTTTATCTTGTAAGCACAAGTTCTGCCTCCCCCTGCTGCAGCTCCAGGCTTGCCTCAGTAGGTAGCCTTGGAGTGAGCTCAGCCATAAGCTCCTCCCTCTCCCAAAAATGGTCGGACTGGTCAAACCTGCAGTAAAATTGGTTGAGGTTTTCTGCCTTGTTGGCCGACTCTCTTGTCATGGGGGGTGATGATACAGAGTTGCTGTTGGGGAGGCCAGCCAGTGTTTTAATGCCTCCACAGGCGTCCCTGGCTTAACCCTTCTGAAAGAGGTTCTCAACTCTCTCCTTGTATTCTCTCTTAGCTGCCTTTATTTCTTTGTTCAATCTATTTTAAAGGAGTTTAGACTCAATTTTGTTTCCTGAGTTAAATGCTATTTTCTTTTCATTTAGAGTTGATTTCAGGGCTTTTGTAATCCATGGCTTGTTGTTAGGGAATACCTTTACAGTTTTTGTGGGCATGATCATATCCTCACAAAAGGTGATGTAGTGAGTAACCGCCGCTTCCTCAAGGCTGCATCCCTGAGTTAACACCTCCTAGGCAGTGCAGTTGAAACAGCCCTGTATAGTCTTGGCCACATTATCATCCCACTTTTGCACCAACTTTTTGGCTGCGCCTTCTCTCTGCGGTTTCTTGCGGTAGGCAGAGATCAGATAAACAACATTATAGTATGCAGTGCTAGCAGGTGTTTTTTTTTGTATGCCTTGTACACATTCTTCACATTCCAACAGCAGAGATCGATTGTTCTGTCGCATCTAGTGGTGCATGTGACTGTTGGTAAGTTGGGAGTGTTTTATTTAGCCTACAGCCATTAAATTCCCCTAAAATCAAAACAGGGGAGTCTGGGGATGCACATTCAATCTGATGAAGAGATGCAGCTATGGTCTCTGGGGGGGATGTAAACAAGTACTATAGTCAACTGACTGAACTCCTGAGGGATGCACTTGGGTCTGAATGACACAGCCAGCAGCTCTAGATCAAGTGTACAGCAGGACTCTTTGATATCAGCAGTTCTGCCCCAGTCCTTATTTCAATACTCAAATCTCAAATGCATATTATAAGCTAAAATAATCAATTACTACCAATATAGAGTGTCTTGTTGGCAGTGGGCCCAGTTAACCAGTGGCCAGATCTTACCAGGGCCCATATGGTAATACTGTAGGACATAGGGGTTCAGTAATGCTGGATCACGAGACCATCTGGCTGTCAGACACACTTAAAACTCATCTTAGCTGTTTGTGTAAGCATGTAAAAGCAAACCAAATGTGGAATAAAAGTGAGATACAATCAAGCTCCTTTCCTGTTGAACCATATCCCAGTTTCAATCTTAGAGGCAAACAGCCTTTCCACATTGATGAAACCTACTAGTGGGTGGCTAAGGCTTGCCTTGGACCAGCACCTAATGCTGCTTTGTAGGTTATGTTTACACCACTGCATTTTTCAAATCAAAGATGCAGCAATTTGACTCTGTTTGACCTTTGTTTTAGAGCAGTTCAAAGACGTCGGCCCCCCATTTTATTTAGACTCTGCTGCAGTGTGCAGGTTTAGATAGTCAGAGACATGGGTGTTTATAGATGCAAAGATACAAATCATCTTTCTGATTGGGTGCTATAAGCCATAATGTGTCCATCTCTGACTGGGCAGGTCTGAATCATGTGAGTGTAATGTTTAGTATAGCCCAGAGGGATTGGTGCGCTTAATTTATTTGAATGAAATCAGGTTTAATTCAGATGTCAGTACAACTCACACAACATCAGATATATGAGTAAGCTTGCATCCCTGTGTGCAGATCTGAGAGAACTGGCTGCTCGCCAGGACTCAATGATGACATCGTTGGGCTCACAGTTTAGTGAATTACTTGCTCACCTGCCACAAGAGGCGCCTGCAGTAGTGACTTCTAACCTGCTCATGCAAACTCGATCTCCGTAATGTGTATCATCTGGTTGGAATCAGGGAAGGGTACGAATGGAAGACAGCCTTTAACACTCCCAAAGGTCACTATGAATACCTTGTTATACCTTTTGGTCTCACTAATGCTCCTGCAGTGTTTCAGAACCTGGTTAATGATGTACTCCTTGATATGCTTAATGTTTTTGTTTTTGTCTACTTAGATTACATCCTGATCTTTTCCCCCAATGAAGAGATCCACACTCACCATGTCCGCTCGGTGCTACAGTGGTTGCTTCCCCCCTCTAACGGTAATACTGTGGTCCTGACGGCGGTTAAGAGACTACCTAAGATGGTACATTTCATTGCACTGCCCAAGCTTCCCTCAGCCAAAGAAACGGCTGAGGTTGTGATGTTTAATGTTTTCCAGATTCATGGTTTCCTCAAGGATATAGTCTCTAACCGTGGCCCTCAGTTTATCTTGCGGTTCTGGAAGGAGTTCTGCAGCCTGCTTGGTGCCACAGTCAGCCATTCTTCCCGGTTCCATCTGCAGACCAATGGGCAGTTTGAGTGCCTCAAACAGGAACTGGAGACCGGTCTTGCATCATCACCTCCCAGAACCCTGACACTTGGTCACAACTGGTTTAGGTCGAGTTTGCCCACAACACTCTCCCGTCCGCCTCCACTGGTTTGTCTCCGTTCCATATTGTTCATGGTCATCAACCTTCTCTTTTTCCAACCACAGACTCGCAGTCCTCTGTGCCCTCTGCATTGACCTTGGTGAAACTCTGTAGGAGAACCTGGGAGCGAGCCCACCAGAATCTCCAAGGGCAATCCAACATGTACAAGGCGGCGCGGATCAAAAGAGGACACCCGCTCCACACTACAGAAATGGCCAGAGGGTGTGGAATCCAAGAAACTCGCTCCCAGGTTTGTCGGCCTATTCCCCATCTCCAAGGTCATCAATCCTGTCACAGTCCAGCTCCCAAGGTCAATGCAGGCCCACCCCACGTTTAATGTCAGCCACATCAAGCCTGTCAGAACCAGTCCTCTCATCCCTCCGGCCAGGCCCCCTACGCCCACCTGGTTCATGGCAACCCGGTGTTCACTGTCCGGAAGCTCCTGTCTGCTCGCCGTTTGGGGCCGGGGGATCCAGTACCTTGTTGACTGGGAAGGCTATGGGCCTGAGGAGCGCTCCTGGGTCCTATCGAGATTCGTCATGGACCCCTCCCTCATCCGGGACTTCCATGACGCCCATCCTGATGCGCCTGGGCCTTCAAGGGCCAGCTTTTGAGGTGGGGTACTGTCATGTTTCACTGTCTATAAAGTATTTTATTTTCTCCCTCATGTTTCATGTCTTGTCTTCCTGTTTTATTTTGTGATCACTCACCTCTGTCTCTGTTCCAGGTTCCTGTCTGCCCTGCCCCCTCCTCATCTGTGTGCACCTGATCCCTGATTGTGTCTCCCACACCTGTGTCTAATCACTCCCCATCAGTCCTGCATATATTCCCCCTCTGTGCCTTGTCTTGTCACAATTCACAGATCACGTTCCAGAATTCTGTCATAGTCATAGTCATAGCTTTCTCGTGTTTTAACCTTGCTTGCTTTTTCAACTTGCCTTTTTTCCTCACGTCACGGATACCTTTGCAGATACCTTTACCTTTGGTTTGACTGTTTCTTCGTGTACCGACCTCTGCTTGAAATAACACCAGGTTTTGCAGATTCTACTGATCTGAGTCGTGCATTTGGGTCCTGCCCATCCTGTGCTAAGTTCGTGACACAGTTTTACAATGGGGAAAGAAACAGTTACAGACAACAGTTAGACCCAGTCCTAGAAAAAGGAAAAACTAATAAAGTACATACAAATATAAAATACACTGTTCCAGAAACTCATATAATAAAATGCCATACCTTTAACAGTTCAGGTTATACTGGGACCAGCAGCACATGGTATTTAGAATACACCTGGACCAGCAGCCTATTAAGATTACAGCAGAATGAAAGCAGCAGAATATCACATGGACAACTATTGAAAATAAAGAAAACATTAGCTTAACATCTTATAATTACATAAGCAAGCAGTACAGTTATTTTGTGAAATTATGCAATGACTCAGTCATGTTTTAGGGACCCTTAGATTACACCTCAAACCAACAGCCTGGTTGTCTTGCAGCAGTTGACTGCTAGTGTTTTAAGTTTGCCCAACAAAGAGGTAGATAAGAATGTTGCAAGAGGTCACCTGGATCATTATGTTGAGGGTCTCGTAACTCATTTGAAATAATGGAATTGATAACTGTAACAACAATTTAGGGGGCAAGCATTGTTGAACAAGTCCTTGCAGCTCTATGTAGATGGGGTCTATATTAGCTCTTGCCTCATTACTGGACAGGTCATCAGGTTTATCAAGATTTTTTTAATTTGAGTATAACAAAACAAAACTATCCCTTCAGTAAACAAAAGTACCCAAGTTTAGGTTGTTTGTTGTACGTCTAGGCAGTAAGGTCAAAACAGTTGTTTAATAAATTTAAAATCAATATTTCTATCAAGGTAAAATGCTAAAGATTCAGAAACCAGACAGTCAGTTGTGATTTTAAACTCTAACCAGCTAAAATGACCCAAAAAACACTAATGGAAAACCATCTTACTAAAAACCACTATGAATTAAAATTATAATATTTGCAGAAAATCACACTGTGACTGTGTTTAATAATAATAATCAAAAAAACAAAAAACAAAACTCAAACCAAGAATACAACTTTAAGTGCTTCGCACCAAAAAATTAACTGCAGTGCAGGAAACTTACATTTGCTCAGAGTAGGGCTCTAAAGTACTCCACAGACATTCAGGGCAATGAATCAATAGCCTAGCTCTAATGTGGTGTGGCTAATATGACGGACTGTTCTTGTGACCCTCCTTCAGCTGTCTACCTCTCAAGTCTGAAAAAGAAGAAAATAAAAGGTGCTATGTTACAGATATAAAGATAAATACAAATATATTTCAATAAGTGTCCAGATAAGTTATTAGCTCAACACCTCTGCCAAAAAAACAACTTTCTTTTGCACTAATTCACTATTATTTTAATCTTAATACACCCAGTGCGAACACAATACATTGTACAACACTGCTCAGGATTTTGACAAAGGAAAGGGATTAATGAAGAAAAAGTACAAATCCATCTGTCCATGCCTACCTTTCAATGTAGGCATAAGCTGCTAGAAGACGCCAGCATTAGCTATCAGTTTAATCAATAAAAAAAGACCCAACTTATCTGTTAAGTGTACTGCTGTGCTTGATAAGACCATTGACAAATATTTTGGTTTCTTAAAGGTGTGTTTTGTGACATTTTGCTGTCTCTGTCTAGTTCTTTGTCTTCTCCTTTTCCAACAGCCTTGAACAGAATGGCAACATGGGCATGAATCTATGCATCCTTCTCTGATAAAATGGTCACTTAGGAATCATTATTTAATGTGCAAGCATGCTGCACTTGAACATAGTCTAATGTTAGGAGTTACAGTAGAGTCTGCACAAAAAGGAACCTGATTTATCTTCTCATGTGCATTTGAAATGCAAATTAGCTCACAAGTAGAGCTAAGTTCTTCTTTGTTGATTTTTCAATGCTGTTTGAATGTAAACCTTACAGTACTGCCCACTACTGGACGGAAAAAACAGTTTCATCTCTTCTTCTGTCTTTGCACAGCCTGCTTGCCATGCAAAATGACCTCCACTGGTTTTTGAATGTCACCTTGGATGTAGAACTTTTAGTATTATTAATACTGAGTCCAAAAAAGCCATGTAATATAAAAAAGGAAATAATGTATCATCGTCATCATCATTTCAATAAACTGTCACAGAATAATAACAGTACTTTGATATCTCAATTTGAAAAAAATCTGTCAAATAAAAAACTTATTATTCCAAAGCCAGGATACTAAAATAAAGAGTCTAAACAATTTTAGAAAGATTTTAAGCTGTCTATTTTTTCTGTAAAGTCATTTTTAAAAAAAGTAGCTATGTATATTGATTATAAAAAAAGTTCAGATTGACAGCCGGTAAAATTGTGGAAATGTGCAGTGGCAATCTAATCAAGCCACAGTTTTTTTTTTAAAGCAAAGCATGATGAATTTATTTACAAGATTTGAAAAAGGTTTGAACCAATAGTGAATCACATTTATATTTTTCACCTTTTCTCGATTACAAGTCTGTGAAGGTTTTTGGTTATCCATGGTATAGTGATGGTATACCATCCAATTTTTTTCTGTAAAAGCATCCCTCAGTCTAAGGAGCAAAACTACCATGCTTCTCTTGGATTTTATAACACAAATTCCCTTAGGTTTCTGGCAGTTGTCTGAGCTGCAGATTCCTGTGATTGGCCATTACCTTGAACTACAAAAATTTACAGTACCCCTTACTAATGAAAATTAGTATTTTGTTGTGCGATTGCTGTAGAAGAACCATCAGAAATGCTTAGCAGTTGAAAAAAGTTGAAAAACTTCTCTGAGCTAGTCTGTGCATGCTTTGTTCCGAGGCTTTCAAAGCAGAGAGAATGCTGATTGGTCGTAGTGATGTTCTTTTTCATAAGAAGCAGGATACATTCATGCTCAAGTGTCTTGACTGGCTGACTATGCATATGTAAATTTTCAGTGGGTGAATGTGTGCATCTAAATGGTACCTCCAAATCAATGCAGGGCACTTGATTTCCTCATGCAAGATCAAGAGGTTTAATTCTATCATGTCAGTGAAGAGACGCCTCTATATGCAAAGTCAATGAAGTGGGAGTGGAATGCTTTTTGAATTCATAAAGGAAGATAAAATAGTGCTGTGTTTAAGTGTTTTAAATACATACAGGCCTTTTAAAAAGTATTTAAAACAATTAATTTTAAAGATAATGCATAACACTACATCTAAATTTAAAATCTCTACCTTAAAATGTCATACTTCAATTCAAACACCCATCCAGCAAGAGAAAATAGTACATTTTACATAACGATTGATCTTTACACACAGACCAGTATCTTTATACATATATGTGATTCAAAAGTACACAGGGACAGATGGAGATCTTTCATTCTAATTAGAAATTCTTATCATTCTGAATCATAGGGATGGTAGCTGACACTCAAACATGAACACTATATAGGTAATTAATTTACTGTAGGTTAATCTAATTTCAGAATATAATTAGGGCTGGGGAGTATAAAGTATATACACTCAAATTAAAACTTATTTTCCTTAAAATAATGATTATTAATAAAAAAAAAACCTCTGGCATACCTTAACTTAGAAACCACACTGGACACAAAGAAAGTTCTTTCCACTGATATTGCAGTCCTTCAGTAATTAACAATCCACTTCCCAAAATAGATTGGGTTTGTTGTTAACTGGATAATAAATATATAGTAAGATTGAATACTGGTCAATTGGATGGACTACTTTGAAATTTATTACACTTATTTATGACCACATCATGATAAAATTAATTTAGGGATCTTTTGACTTTTCATCAATCACCATATTCAGACCAAAGTTTAACTTTGTGAAATTCTTAATTCTTAATAAACTAGTAACATTCATTTCAACCTTAGCTATATGGTGAGAGAGGGTAAGCCTGTATTTGCAAAAATAAGCATGTTAGCATTTCAGAATGTCAGCATGCTGACGTTAGCATTTAGTTCAAATAAACACTGTGCAGTGCTGTCCCCACCTACAGACTCGTATGGTGTTTTCAAGTTTTTTTTTTTTTTTTCTTTCGCAAATTACAGAATAATGCAGGGTAAAAAATACTATACTCTGGGAGGTGCTTACATTCCCAATGGTTACTTGTAATTTATCTCTCTGTCCATGTTGACTGCTAACTGTGAGTTTTACTCTTGAGTGTGTCCTTACACCTGACTGAGAATTCTCTATTTCAGTGTGGTACTAGGAAGTACATAGCTGGGCTTATCTCAAAAACACTTTAGTGGCATTTAGCTACAAGTCTACGCTCTGTGATTGCCTTTTAGTATTGTTTATGATGAGCAGCAGATGACAAAAATATTGGCTGATATAATGTGTATATCTCAAACAAGCAGTAACGATGGAGACTGAGACACAGCTGATTTTGAGACCAGAGGCACCTTGACCTGAGGTTCGCCACAGTTGCACTTCTTTTTCTAGTTTATTGCAGGCACTGATTAGACAACTGACACTTCAGCTGGTTTTCTGCACTGAGAGAAGGCGAGTGTGAGACAGACAGCTGGGGAAGATATTAGTATAGGTTTTTAAAGTAGTGCTGAGCTTTGGTTGATGGGTTTAAAGGAAAACTGTTGGATCTTGAGGTGCGTGTAGATTTTTGTGTGTGACTTTTTGGACTAGTATGTCCATTAACTAGGGGTCCTTTTCTCATTAAAATTTGTCTCCTTAATCCTTCTTCATGTTTGAAACCAAGTTCATGCCTCTTCCCATCCTAGAAATAAATAAGACTGCTAGTTTGTCAGAAAATGTTATTACTCTAACTTTCTTCCCTCTCCTCAACCATCTCAACCTTACCGCTCCCTCTCACACTCTCTTCTCTTTAACAATGCATATGCTACCCCAAGCTTGAAAATTAATTTTCAAAATTTTGCTGCCAATTCCACAGCTTTGTTTTTTTTTTCTATTTTGAAGGAGGCAAAATGAAAAAACTCACAGACAGAGTCGCCTTTGTTCATCTGCCCTCTGGCCCTTGGTGCCTGGGTAGCCAATACCACCGGGAGAAGGCTAGGGGAGATTAAACGGGTACATCAGTACCTAGCCCCTATAGATGTCCCATGGCATTTACAAAAAAAATCAAACCATCTCTCAAAAAATGTCCTGGTACCGTCAATCAAAATAATTTTTTTCAGGATTGCTGGCTTTCTTAGAGGCCCACCACTATGTTTTTGTCGGATCCTGTCCACTTAATTTCAAAGCTCTTTATTCAAATCAGGGCAGAGTAGGAAGTGCCAGCAAGCACAACCGGGATTCTTATCCTCTACCCTGCAGTTGTCTTCAAAAATAATGTGAAGGAGGGAAAGACAGTGGAAAGTAGATATGGAAGAGAGAAAAGAGGCACCCGGTGAAGTAACGTGTCATTTGAATAAAATACTGGACACCTTCAATCTCCCAGAGCATAAGAGGGAGGGTTTAAATGTGTCAGGTGCATGGAAGCACACAAAGTGCCCCTGGTCGCCTTAGTAGACAGCAGTTAATAAAAGGTGCTTCCCTGTCAGGTGGAGGTTAAACTCAAAACTTGTGTTGACCAGAAAAATTAGCTGAATTAAAAAAAAACACCCTAATTTCTCTGTGTGTATTTATTTTTATGTATGTTTATTTAACATGTGTTTTTCAGGTAAGGCTTATCATTTTTTTTGTAATTATGTGTTTTTCTTCAGTAAACATGAAAATGATAATAAGAAATGTTATTACCCTCTCCTTTTGCTATATCAAACGTATAAAGTATGTGAAAACAAACAAAGATCAGTATTAAATCTGGTACCTGTGCAAAATATGTTTCCCTTAATCCCCTTGCTAGTGATGTGTCTTTGGCCGTTAACCAAGGCAGCATTGATTTGTGAATGGTGACCAACGAACACCTCACCCTGGATATCAGATTTGACATTGAAAATAGATCTTGCCACAGAGTGACTCTTCTACAGCTCTGTTTATTTCAATTCAATTCAATTCAGTTCAATTCAATTCAATTCAATTCAATTCAATTCAATTCAATTCAATTCAATTCAATTCAACTCAATTCAATTCAATTCAATTCAATTCAATTCAATTCAATTCAATTCAATCCAATTTTATTTATATAGCGTCAAATCACAACAAAGTTGTCTCAAGACACTTTACCTATAGAGCATGTCAGGACCACACTCTATAAATACATTGAACAACCAGAAAACTATGAAAACTACTTGTACTATTTTCCTGTGTCCTCACAGCATAAATCACGACGACACAAGATGTTTTCCTGAGAACAGAAGAAACGGTAAAGCACATTTAAAAGGTCTTTGTGTCACCCAAACAGAGAGCAAGGTATTGTTATCTGATTTAGACAAGTGTTGGTGTTAATGCTTTCTGTGCATTGTTGTATTACCCTCCTCCTCCCTCCGAGTGTTAGAGAATGTGGAAGCTCATAGCTTACTTATACAAGTTACTTGCAGGCATGTGGAGGGAAATGCAGAGCATGTGTGTTATTCTTAGTCAAATTTAGCATGCATTGTTGCCATCTTGCTTTAATAAAAAATCCCCGCAATAATTGTTTAAGGAGAGGTAATGACTGTGGCTCATGGTGACACTTTAGGCATTTGGGCAAATACCCTGTGTCTGTGTGCGTGTGCGTGTGTGGGTGTGGGTGGAGATGTGTGTGTGTGTGTGTGTGTGTGTGGAGGGGGGGGGGGGGGGGGGGGTTAAAAAAAAAAAAAAAAAAAAATTTTTGTGTTGTAAAATAATTTAAAAAAAAAAAT
>JAQNCA010000007.1:20714122-20724743 GCA_029783725.1 Acanthurus tractus
TATTTTGATGTGTTAAATAAATGTCATACAAATAGTGACTATATTTCAGCTGATATACTTCAAAGCATGGTAAATGTAGCACAGTCAGGCACAGTCATTCTCTTTTTTTTATTGATGCCTCTGCTTTTTTTTCTATCTAAAAACAAATAGATAAAAACCAGCTGCTGATACACTATTTTCGCATAGATATACAAGGTGATATCAAGTTAGTGAATTCCATTGTCATGTTATGAAAATACAACCAAACTTTTGATGTAAGACCAATTTGCACGAAATGGCAGGGGAGTGGTACATCTTTGGGCTTATCAAACAAAAGCAACTTATCAATCATAAAGCTGGGTCATGAGCTTCAGGGATTTGAAACTCCTAGAACTGTACTGGGCCTTAGCCCTTAGGCAAAAACTTACAGCAACAGGACAAAAAGGTGAGACTCAAACCCTCTCTGCAGTGAAAAAGAAGCCATCAATTTGAGCCTTACTTTGCCATTATAGCCAAAATTACTGGATACACTAAATTTTTGTCTAGTAACTGTAGATATTATTAAAGAAGCTTAGAGCTTTGTAAATTTTTAACTTCTACTGATTGACTTTTCTACTGACTGTGGAAAGAATCTAATCTGCAAGGGGAAATAAATTACACTTCTTGGTGGCAGCTTTGTGTTATCTCAAACATACTGAACAGACGATATGAAGATTCTCTTTTAAACTCAAGTCAGTAAATTATCAAGTGACAAAAAATTGAGCAGTGGATCCTTTTTTTCATCCTTACTGAATACTGAACTCAAAATATGGTAGCATACACAGTGTCTTTTTGTCTAATTGAATGAAACTTAATTTCTAATGGTATGCTCAAATTAAATGAATACTGCTAAATATATATTGCATCAGTTAAACATTCATGTACTTGACAACTTTCACTTTAATACACTGAAAAAGTACACATTCTGTCTACCAGATAAGACACCTACTACATAACCCCGGTGGGGGAAAGCAAACTGCTTCTCTTTAGACCTAGAGACCAACTTAAAGATAATGTTTTGAGTTTTATAAAAATGTAAAGTTTATTATGAAGCGATATGCAAGTTTAAATACACAGTGAGATACAGAGCCCCTAGAAAGATAAGTGAGGTCAGGCTTATAAAAAAAACAGACCCCCATAATAAATAGGGTGTTGTGTTTCTTTAAAACATTTCTTTGAAGCTGTGTGCAGGATTTCTAAGATGTCATAGAGATAATATATACTCTTTGCTTTCAGGGGGCAACAAAGTGTTCATGGACTTATACCTGGAGAGGATTTACCTAGATCCCATCCAAAGCCTACTGTGCCTTGGTGCCTCACAAAGTAAAGGGGCACTGAAGCATGCCCCTAACTAATGGTGAGCTAAAATTCTAATGTGCCGCACTAGCATAGATAGAAAATCAATCTCTCTGTATGTATTTAAGAGTGCAGTGAGTGGAATTTTTGACTACAGTTCTTCTAACCTACAAATTTTACATCTGATGATTGACTTCTATTGATAAATCTGATGACTGTTTAATTTGTTGAACAATCAGACCACTGATAGTAAATTAGATTTGATTAAACTTCTCTTGTTGTTTGTTTTTACAGCCAAATGTGAAGTTAATGGATGAAGAAGAAATGGCAAAGGGATATACAGAGAGATGATATCTTTATAGCTCTATGCAAAGCCCTAAGCCCCATCCCTGCTTGTTCACAGAGAGCTGCTCATTTTTTTATTCTATGTGTACTTAATTGAATGTACTGCTAATTGCAACATTGAATGTTCTTGTGTCCCTCATAAAGCACTAGCCAAATGTTTATTTGGTCAGATAAATGGTTCTGTGTATAAGAAGTACAAAGCCTACATTAATACATACCCAGAATTAGATATGCAAATAGCCCCTGTAATAAAATGTTCTCATGTTGTAATTCTGGCTGTATTAATGCACACACATTTTATTGTCAATTAATGGAATGGAGTTAGAGCACCTAATGTACTCAGTCAGACCAACTGCTGCTTGCAACAAAGGGGGTAAAAGCTATACTTGCTTGAGTAACCATAATAATCGAAAATTGTTTTTATTGCCTGAAACAACCTAATATAACACAGTTTTTAAAAAATTCTTATCAAATCAAATGAACTACTATTCCATAATAAATTAGGTAACAAGTTAGGAAGATATTAATCATGATCTCTGTCCTTAGGGTAGAGCAGACTATAAGAGAAAATTAGGAGGATGATGAGAGAGGGGTGAAGAGAGATAATAGGCAAGATGGATAGAAGGATGGATGAGTGGGGATATGAACTTGGCTCTTGGGGCGTGTTAGAAATTTGTGAGCAAAGCAGCAAAGGAAGTCTTCTAGGAGGTCTAGACTTTCTGCGTTGTCCTCCCTTTTTTGATCAAAGCAGCAAAGGAAGTCTTCTAGGAGGTCTAGACTTTCTGCGTTGTCCTCCCTTTTTTCTCCACAGTTTCAAAGTTTACCTCTGTAAGAAAGGTACACAAGCCCAAGCACACCTACATCGTTCAAGACGATATCAGATTGGCTGGTTAAAATCAGCCCACTGAAATGGACCTAGCATGCCATGACTTCATTCAGGGCTGCTACTCACTGTGACATCGCTCACTGGCATCTCTATGGATGCCTTTGGGATCCTTTCAGAACATTTTGGCTGTGGGCTTTTAATCATGTCCGGGTCCCTGTCTTTTGAAATCATAATAAGATGCCTGACTAACTGAGCTTTACTAGATATTTAATGTATCTGGCCCATGTCACCTCTTTGTTCAGCAAGGTGGTCTCCCCTCAATTTCCTCATGTCAATCAAATAATGCACTCATGGATGCTGGGCCAATGAGATAACTAGTTACATCATTCTTCTTGTAGCTTAAAGCTATCTACTCATGGACATACTGTTTCACAGACACAAACACAGGACTTTCTGAAAAGCTAACAAAGAACTTTAAGGGGACAGGGATGCTAAACTCATTGCTTCTCTTGCATAGCAGTGTCTGCCATTATTAAAAAAAGAATGATAACAAAAGGTACAACACTGCTAAAGATGTCCTCAAGAGTGGTACAAGAATGATCAACCCTTATCCCAAGTTACTGTAGCACGAATACATGAGGCTTAACCTAGCCCTGAGGACTCAAGGGTTTTGTCAATCAAGTATCACTTCACAAGGATTTCAGCAGTGTGACAGCAAGGATTATAATGTGCGTCTGCAACACAGCAAGGGTATCTGCCCCTGAATCCACAAATATGGGCTCTGCTCTACCAAAGCAGAGGAAATGAGCCACTTATCAAAGACATTGCAGGTGTTGACAAAGTCAGTTGCAAGTGAAACACAAACTCGTGGGGAATTCAGAATCATGTGAGATACTCTCCTGTTGAGTCCTTTGCTGAAGGATTAAACGAGCCCTCAGATGAAGACTTGCAGTATCACATATCACCAAGAAACTGAATTCAGGTGTGTTAACAAACATTAGAGAAAGGCCAGCAAGTTGTTCAGAGGAACTGGAAGGAGGTGCGGAAGCAAAAGTATTACCTGATATGTTCACAAAAACCCCTCCTTTAACCACACTTCTCAAAAAAAGATCCAAGGAAGAGACATCACCCCTGACATTTACAAAAGCCAGCTTTCACTCCCAGCCTGAGGAATGATGCCAAAGAAATACAAAACAACCTACTTTTTTATTTTTAATCACCAATTATTTCAGGAAGGCTTTAATGGCTTTATTTTGGCTGTCACTGTCATCAAAGAGAGAGAGTCAGAACGATGGAAAGAGAGAGAGAGAGAGGCAGGATTAGATTTCTCCATGGAGAAGCAGGGAGGAGGGAGGACAGCTCGTTCCTGATCCAGGGGGTTTTCAGGCCAGGGGGGTGACAGCTGCACTGTCTTTAGCCTGGATTTAAATTTGAATTCTATCTAACGACGCAGTGCCGGCAAGGACTTGGCAGGGCAGTCTGCTAATCTCCCAGACACAAATGCCTGGGCTTTTCTTGTGTGCCCTCACTGAGATTTGAGTAATTAAAGTTAAATTGAAGGGAATAAAAAATATCCTTCTTGTACCCGGGCTGTCTTGCTAATGCCAAGTGTGAATAGCCAGGTTTGTCCTCAGAACTATAATCCTCAATGCTATTTCTCTCCTCTCCCCTCTCTTTCTTAAAAGCTGAAGTGCAGCCAAGTTTTTGCAAGCTCTAAAGAAAGTGATAAGGAAAGGGTGAGGGCTGCAGCCTTTCATCTTGCAAGCATCATTAAGAACAGGAGAAAGACAAGAAGTGTAAGAGGAAGGGAAGGAAGGGGTTTTTCTGTAAGGGAAAGTGGTTGTGACCAGTTGTTAGAAAGTGCCCATCACACCAAAGGATTTTGCTTGAAAAGTCCTGACTTGTTAGTTACAAAACTTAAGTGGTAGATGAAGCCACTCTTTCACAGCTTTTTAACCATTTGCTTTCTATTATAATGCTTCTCAGAATTGGGTGTGTGGATTTGAAAGTAAATGGTTCTACCAGTCCCTGATGAAATAATCAATACATTTTAAATATAATTCTGTAGAAATAATCTTAAAAGTGTACAGTCAGAAAATGTTTGAGACAATTTTACAATTAAATACTTAAATACTAACAATCAAAGCTTGCCAACTGGGGCAGGTTTCTGGCCTGATACTTTTTGTGTTGCTGTGCAAGAAGGACTGTGCTAACATGGAAAATGAAGGCACCTCATAAACCTGTATATTTTAGATGTATACATATTTATATGTTACACATATTTCTGTCTGTGTCTTTCATGTCAAGAAACTCTCTCTTATTTTCAAGACTGAGTAACCTCAGCAGCTGAAGATGTCTGTCTATCGATGTCCCCATGCTGCTACAATTACAACTCTAATGGATTAAGTACCCTAGCTTCCCACCATGAACTGTACTCACAAACATTTTATCTTATAACAAGAGCACTCCTAAATAGCACTAAAAGTTCCAAGCTGAGACTTCCCTGTTAGAAATTATTAACAAAGCTGCTGAGGTCAACTTTTATTAGGGAATTAGATGAACTCCAAAGACAGTGCAGGGCTGACCCTGTTGGTGTAAGTTATGTCATGGTTAATGAAACTGTGACTGAGCCTTGGTGCTTTTGGGTCTCTGTCAGTAAATTCAAGACAGAAAAGCTGCAGGATGTATGTTTGCCTTATCCAAGAAAGATTTCAAAACAAATGTGAGCCAAGTATCACCAATTTAACATTAAACAAAGAGTAAAATAAATAAGGTTTATTGGCTAGTGACTACTGAATGGCTGGTGACAAGTGTAGGTAAAACTGCTTCCCTTGCATTCTCAATCAGGGGCAAAGAGGGCTAAATATAACCCAAAACAACTACTGTAGGTAGGCATCAGAACATAAGAGCAATTCTTTTTTTTAATTTTGCCAAAGCACAATGTGTATTCTCTGCCATTCAAAATATTTAGTCCTTACTAATATGAATACAAAATGTACATAAATACAAAAGGTTGTATATAAATAACATGGGCAAACATTTTGATGACTCTGAGGTCATGTAGCTGCTTGGTCAGCTGGCTTTCAATCAACAGCATGGCCATTTCATTGAGCTGCAGCAGTCCCACGGTGTTGAAAGAAAAACTTTTTGTCCTCTTCAAGGTGGAAAAGTTCATCTCTGACTTGAATGCTGTCACAGTTATTTCCTTAATTTCCTTTTATTTCCTTTTTAACATAAAAGTTATTTCCTTTTTTAACATAATGACGGTCTCAGCTTAAGTCT
The DNA here is from genome assembly GCA_029783725.1 of Acanthurus tractus. Lineage (NCBI taxonomy): Eukaryota > Metazoa > Chordata > Actinopteri > Acanthuriformes > Acanthuridae > Acanthurus > Acanthurus tractus. The sequence continues at coordinate 20,719,890 of JAQNCA010000007.1, forward strand.
CCTTGATGTTCTCTGGGAGGGATGTTAACAGATATAGGGCTGTCTTACCATCTCACTGTGTCAGAATAGTGTGATCAGCTCAGACTTCAACTTTCCTTGTTTTCTAAAGGCCACAGTTTCATAGCACAGTCAAGCTCAGATGTAGGGGATGACAGGACCATTTGTGGAAAGGGGGAACTGTCAACCAGCTTTGCAGCGATTAGCTTGTCACTTTATGAAAACCCCTGCTCTACATGCGAGATGACTGTGCTACATGCTTCCCTCATAACCAGTGTTGGTTACTTGTCAACTTGGCTTGTTGTTTCATTGTTGGAAGTGGTGGCCAAATTATCAATTTGCTGCAGCAAATGGCATTCACAGCTCGACTTGTTGATGTTCATCCTCAATGAACAAAGTTGCTGCATTGCCAGGTTCAGTCGATGGGTGGTCAACCATCTGAGCGTTTGGGTATGACTCTTTCATTAGTGCCTGTACCCTACACACTTACTACAGACACACTGACATTTGTCTGAGTTATTGGCTTGTCTCTCCATCTTCAGTAAATAGCAAAGTCAACCAAAAACTAATGTATTCATGGGAAAGACGTAACTGGGCATAACCCAGCATAAGACAGCACTGCTAAGCGTAGAATTATTTGACTGTTGTCATTGTTGCAATGATTTTGTTGGATGTATTCTTGAGCTTTATGTGTAGGCTTGGTTATTGTCAAGTAAGTTGCACATTTCACATACATATAAGAATTGAAGCACATCCAGTAACTTGCATGTGAGTAACCTGTGTGTAACCAACCCCCCTCTCTTAATATAGCACCGTTAGCTTACATGCATTGAACCTTACAAAGAAACCTTTAACCTCCCCCACTAGCCATGTGGTGTTGGCCATAATCTTCCGTTTGTCCATCTTTGTTTTAGATTCCTTTGTTTAAGCCATGCAGTCCTAACCACCATCTTGAGTCAGCCATCTTGTCTTTGTCTGCCCATCAGACACAGACACACATAGACACAGACACGCATATGCACACATGCACACATAAATACACATGTGTAAACAGTGCATATACTTGTAGTTTAGTTATTGTGTGTCTTTTGTTTGGTATCTGTTCAAGTCAAGTCATTTGTTTGTTTAATATTGTACAAAAGCGAATGTTGCCAACCTCTATGGAGCAGAACTCCAAATCCTTCAACTTTTCCTGACACGTGATTAGGACTTTGATTTTAATTATCAAATGAATCAACTATCATAGTTCCAAATTAATAGTAATTTTATGAGACTAATTAAATGATTGGCTATCATATCCCTTTCTAAGGGTGGTGCCCCGCGGTGAGGTTTAATATGAATTAAATCCTACAACTAACTTAACTCCACTGAAACTTGACCCCCTCACATTTTAACACATTTAGAGGTTCTGCAATGTCAAAGAATTGTGTGATGGAACAGTGATACCAGCCAACCATCTCTGAGAACCTTTGTACAGCCTTCAGGTTTTAGGCACAAGGGGCTACCACTTTTATTTTTTTCTGGATGCACCTGGATCCTGGCCTCAAATATTGTGTGACCCAAAACTTGAGAGAGGTTTTGAAGAAGTTTGAAAATAATAAGAATTTTTTTTACATGTTTACTGTCAACTTGGCTGTGCTCACCTTATTAAGGACAGCCTGAAAGTCTAAAAATGCTGGTCGTATGAAGAAGAGTAGACTGTGATGTCATCTAGATATGTGAAGCAGATGTAGCCCCTGAGTTCTCCCGGTGTCATCTCCATCAGCCACTGAAACACCAGTGAAAGTGGTTTTGTTAATTCTGTCCTACCTCCGTTGCCCAACATAAAAGCTTTCATCAATGCTGATGATGGAAGAAAGATCCCTGGAGTCCACAGCAGAGAAGAAGAAAATGTGTCCATTCTGGCCCCATTAGCTGAATCCTTCTCAAAGAAATATAGCCAATGCTTTGGACAACAGGACAACAACTGGTGTGCCACATGTATTTCAATTAAGGGTTAGCATCATCTGCTGCCATCCAAAAGGCCATCTTTCTCCCTTGTCAGCTCAGCACAGTGCTTAACCCAACCAAGGGTTAATCCTTCCATTTTAACAGTAAGCTACAACTTCCCGCTCAGCAGGGTATAGGATGAGCCAATACCCACCATTGCCTTTCCACTCTTTAAGCTGAATGACAAGGTCATAATTAACTGGCACAGAAGATAACTAGTGGGTGAAAAAGGGGACTCTTTCTGCATTGGCTCTATAGTGGATAATGCATGGCATGTAGAATTTCTTAGGTGAGGTGTCCTCAAAACTATACTTTTATAGTTAGGACATGAACAGGGTGGGTGGGAGCAGAGTCAAATGGGGAAGTCAGTGGTTGTGGCAAACTTCCAGGCTGCATTGTTGATTGATCCACTGAAGGTAAGACCTGCAGAGAGGTAGATGGTATGGTTTGTACTGCTGTTGTCACCAGAAATGGGTGGTGGGTTTGAATAGTGTGATTTTTTTATTGATATAACTCTTCAACAGTGCCACGCTAATTTGTGCAACCAGCCAATTCAACCTGTAGCTGGTGGATGGAGTCCATCATGAATATTCTTCAGCATCTTCTCATGTTTTTTCAGCCTCCATTTAAGAGTTACCAAAACCTAGGTACCACCACCTGTACAAAGCACTTCTCCAATCTTTTGATTACTCAAAGCACTTCTACAGTACAAGTTAGCATTCACCCATTTACACACACATTATACACTACAAAGTGCAAAGCTCCTGATAATGATGCCATTTTCCTGGAGACATTCAAGACTGACAAGACTTGCACTCTCCTGTACTACCTGCATGAACTCCTACTACAGCGATAGGAATTATCTGTGAATGTTCTCATTCATCCAGGTCATAGTTATTCTAGGCAAATAAATCTAAGGCAACTGGACTCAGTAATATGTCTGTGAAGACGTTTCGCCTCTTATCAAAAAGGCTTCATCAGTTCAAACTGAAACTTGAACTGATAAAGCCTCTTGGATAACACCAACCACCTCATGGCTGCAGCAGCGACTGGCTGCCACGATAATGGAGGCACAGAACATAGCCCACTCTGACTCAATGTCCCCCGCCTCCCCTGGAACATGGTTGAAGCTCTCCCGGAGGTGGTAGATGAAGCTATTTCTTACTGCCAGACGTTCCCAGCAGACCATCACAATAACTTTCCCCCACCATCGGAGCCAACTCACCACCAGGTAGTAAACAGTTGACAGTTCCGCACCTCTCTTCATCCGATTTTCCAAGACATGCAGCCACACGTCCGATGACACGACTACGAAGTCGATCATTGAATTGCGGACGAAGGTGTCCTGGTGCCAAGTGCACACATAGACACCCTAATGCTTGAACATGGTGTTCATTATGGACAATCTGTGATGAGCACAGATGTCCAGGAACAAAACACCACTCAGATCGGGGGGGCCGTCCCTCCCAATCACGCCCCTCCAGGTCTCACTGTCATTGCCAATGTGAGCATTGAAGTCCCCCAGCAGAACAAGGGAATCCCCAGAAGGAGCACTCTCTAGCACTCCCTCTCAGGGATCCAAAAAGAACTGCTGTTTGGACCATAGGCACAAACAACAGTAAGGATCCATCCCCAAGCCCGTTGGCAGAGGGAGGCTACCCCCTACTCCAACATACAGGCACCAAGACGGGGGGTAATAAGTATTGCCACCCCTGCCTGGCACCTCTCACCAGTGGCAATTCCAGAGTGGAAGGGAGTCCAACCCCTCTCGAAAAGACTGGTTCTGAAGTCCTTGCTATGCGTCGAGGTGAGGCCGACTATATCTAGCCCCAACTTCTCAACCTCGCACACCACCTCAGGCTCCTTCCCCACCAGAGAGGCGACATTTCACGTCCCTAGAGCTAGCTTCTGCAGACGAGGATCGGACCGCCAAGGTCCTCGCCTTCGACGGCTGCCGAACTCACACAGCACCCGACCCCTTTGGCTCCTCCTGCTGTTGGTGAGCCCATGGGAAGGGGATCCAACGTTGTTGCTTCGGGCTGAGCCTGGCTGGGCTTCATGGGAGCAGGCACAGACACCAGGCACTCACCATCTAGCCCCACCCCCAGGCCTGGCTCAAGGGGGGAGGGGAGGGGGGCAGTGACCTCCGTCCGGGCAAGAGAAACTGGAAACCATTAATTTACTCATCATAGGGGTCCTGTGAGCTACACTTTGTCTGGTCCCTCCCCTAGAACCTGTTTGCCATGGGTGACCCTACCAGGGGCACAAAGCCCCCGACAACTGAGCTCCTAGGATCATTGGGACGCCACAATAAGGTGGTAGCTCAGGGAGGGCAATACTAAACCTATCAACTATTTTTCTTCTCTCTTGTTATTAACCTATATGTTTGGCCTATATATGGCCAGCAATGTTTTATGGTCAGCAATCACCTCACATTTTTCAGTTCACTGATTTATTTAGATACTTTACATAAGTATCAGTACCAATAGCAATAGCAAGAGCAAAGATAGCAGTGACCCATAATTGCAAGCAAGTAGGTATGTGGACATGCATTGATTAATTTTGATACCTGCCACTAACACTTCGTTCAATAATTAGAAATCTGAGATCTGAATAGCAAAGCAAAGATTTTACATAAGTGGGCTACAATGAGGCTGAATGCAATGATGATAAGAATACAAAAATACAAGGAAGTTTATTGGTCATTATACAACAGGTTGTAGGGGAGACCGGGGCTTGTTGTCACACGGGTAAGTTGTCACATTGTAATTATCTTCTCCACAAGAGGGCACAACAAAAAAGTGGAATACTAGTTTTCTTCCTTTACATGGTCAGGTGTCATGTCCTGTCTGAGAAGAAAATAGCACA